>OY744529.1:104585060-104590060 GCA_963556195.1 Sepiola atlantica
TATAAATGGTTATGTTTGTGTACACAAGTAACATTCGATTTAAGATTAAGTCCACTATTTTTACTCAATGTGTCAACAGTGTATCTATAATTGAAAGTTAATTAAATTCTAGAGCAATGTTCAATTAAAAATATCTAATTATACTTTTTATGGATGCTACTTACAAGTTAATGACATGAAGACACAACAAAAATATATGATGCATATATTATTATATCTGTTTGTATGTCTATCTCTCTATCTATCTATCTATCTATCTATCTATCTATCTATCTATCTATCTATCTCTCTCCACACACACACACACACACACACACACATATATATATATATATATATATATATATATATATATATATATATATATATATATATATCGAAGCAAGCGTTGTTGAACGCCACGGAACTTTCTCGTTTGTATAACTTCTTCGTGAGGTTCTCAAACCGTCGAGCTATCTTTCTGGTTTCATGTGGCAATCCGTATAGTACTTCTCCGATAGTTCTTAATTCGGCCATTGTTTCGAGTACTTTCGACTTTTGTAGTCGTCTTTAGGATTAGGGTTTTTTTTTGTTTAAATAAGAAGATTTGAGTTATTGTTTTATAGGTATCGTTAAGGACGAATGAAAGAGAGAAGAGGGTGTGGTGTAGTTCATTTTATTCTATCGTTCGTGTGTTTGGTTTTATTGTTTATTTATTTATTTTATAAATTGTTATTTTTGCTATTATTTATTTATTTATTATTATTTATTCCTACTACTATTATTACCATTATTTATTTATTTATATTTTTTTAATTAATTTATTTATTATTATTATTATTTTTATTTTTATTTATTTTTAAATCTTTTTATTACTTAATATTTATTTAATTATGGAATACTTTTAATATGTTAGTACCTGTGTTGAAAGCTATTTTGTTAATATTAGGCTGTTTAGTTTTAATGAATATTGCTTCTAGTATTTTAAGTTTGTTTGTGCAGTTATTTTTATGTATTATTTTGGTGTTAGATGTTAATATTTTCCGTATATCGGCCGACTGTAGTCTTTTGTTATGTGTAGTAATGTGATGTTGGATGGCGTTGGTATCGGATAAGAGGTAAGTTAGACGTCGAGAGATAGTTGTTGTAGTGTGGCCAATATAGGTGTTATGTAATTGTTATGTATTTGTTCTGTTTGGGTTGTAGGGAGACATTCTTTAAAAGGGCATGAGAACATATATATATATAACGTTAGTTTGGCTGAGAGTTGTGTTGACGGTGTTATTTTTAATAATTAGGTTATTTGTTTTAAATTTCGATCTTTTTTATTAGTCGTTTGGTTTAGTGTATCGTTTTTATCATGTGAAGTATTGCCTTTTCGTCGAGTTTGTAGTTAGGGTGCGTCTGGTTTTTGTAATAGAGGTTGATCGTGTCTTTTTTGTTATCGGTTTTATTTTTGCTTATGTCATGTATGGAGTTTATATATGATTTTATTTGTTGGTCGGCTATTTTATTGGGGAAGTTGCTATTAATTAACATTTGTTTAATATTAGTTAATTCTTTATAAAATATTTGTTTGGATGAGGATATAGTGTGTACGCGATGAACAAGATTTTCAATAAGTGCTATTTTATATTTTTGTGGGCATTCACTATGATAGTTGAGGAGGCTCGGATTATTATTTGTGGATTTTTATAGGTTGATGTCGTGTATTCCGTAGGATTGCTGGAGTCGATTAATACGTCGAGAAAGGGGATTTTATTGTTAATGTTGAATTCGGTTGTGAATGTAAGTACTGAGTGGGTTTCGAGTGTTTGTTTGAGTTTTTTAATATTTTCTTGGGATTCTGTGGATATGAAGATATCGTCTACGTAGCGAGTGTATATATTAGGTTTAGATGTTGGGTCGGAGAAGATTGTATTTTCTTTATCTGTCATGTAATATTCGGCAAAGGTGGGGCCTAGGGGGAGATCCCATCGAAATGCCGTCTATTTTGCCGTTGGGGTCTGTGAAAGGGACTTGTGTGGTGCATGTAAGTAAGAGTTTTTCGAGGGTGTTAGGTTTTATTGCTGGATGGGGGTATGGTGCTGTATTTGTAGACTTTGTTTAGAATTATTGTAATGGTATCTTTTATTGGGACGTTGGTAAATAAGTTTTCTGCGTCTAAGGAGGCGGTTATGAGGGTTTTTTTTTTGGGGGGGGGGTGTTATTTGAGTAGGTGTATGAAGTCAGTTGTAGATTTTATATTATATTTATGTGGTATATATGGTTGGATAATTTTATTGACAGTTTTTGATATGTGATATACTGGTGTAGGTATTTGGGAGATTATAGGTCGTAAGGAGTATCCTTTTTATGTGTTTTTATTTTTCCGTAGATATAGCCAGGTTTATAGTCTCCTATGATTTTACTCAGTTTTATTGTTCCTATTTCTGTGTTGTTTGCAGTGATTATATGGTTAATTTGTTTTTTTAGTTGTTCGGTAGGTTTTTTGTAAGTAATTTAAATGTTGTTTTATTGCTAAGAATGTTGTTTATTTTAGTGTTGAAGTCTGTTTTATTAAGGACTGCGTACATGTTGGTTTTGTCTGTCATTCGTATGGTGATGTCTTTGTTATTGTAGATATATATATGATTATGTTTATTTATATAGGCATGTACAATCAATATCTGCGACACTGGCATTGGCATGTCGATGTTATCGATCAACAGCTGTTAAAAACTAAGATCTCATCAGGAAGAGTTAGAATCCAATCCTTACCTCAGATCAAATTTGGAAAGAAACTATTACTATTACTCTATATATATATATATATATATATACATATATATATATATATATATATATATATATATAGTAAGTTATGAAAATATATTTATGGCAATTAAGCTACACAGAGGCTCCCGCGTTCCATCCCCGGGGGAATCTTCAGGCTAAAATGCATGGAGTTAGATTTGCCGGGTGTTTTTATATACACGACTCGCTAGTCAACCAATCACATTCTTTGTTGTTCTCTTAGACAATCGTTTGGGCTTCTCACGAACAAAGGTCCGATTTATTTTATTTCCTATTTCCTATTCTATTGTTCTGTTTTCTATGAAGTGGCCCCTCCCCATTTCTTTGTTGTGTCAATATAATGGGTGAATTTATTTTAACACGTGGTTCCTTGTATTTCTATTAGGTTTTAGTTTTTGAGTTTTTAGGTTTTAGTTTAGTTTAGTTTTTTTTACTTATTTGTTTTATTTATTTATTTATGTATTGTTAGCCTAAGGTAAATTTTATTCTGTGCAGGCAGCTGTTTTCTATCTCACTTCTACAGTTTGATAGATTTTGGGGGTCTTTAAAGTTTATGATTTAAAATTTCTCATTCAGACATAATCTACACAGGTCGTCTAAATTTCTACATGTACTGGCCTGTCGTATTATTTTCCATTCAATTATTGAGTTCCCAATAATGGTTTGCTAGTGCTGTTTTAATTCGACGTGCTCTGTTTTTAAGTGTGCTTTTGTGGTCGTAATATCTGGTTTTAAAATCTAGGAAGGTCATACCTACGTAGTACTTCTTGTTATTCGGTCTTTCTTTGGAAAAAAATATATATATAACCGTCTGTCTGTCTGTCACCCCAGACAAGGCACATTATCACTGAAACGTAAGGAGCTATTGTAATTAGGGTTTCAGATTTATAGGGGCATCTTAAGTAAGGAGTTGTGCAACAAGATATTTTTCAAATTACATTTAAATTTCTTCATGTTTAGTACAGTCGGGGTACAAAAAAGAGTCTCTCACCTAATAAATCCCACACTGTCTGCCAGGATCCAATCCTTGTCCCATCGTCGCCATGTTGCATCCTCGAGCTTGTTTTACAAGTACTTCCACGGAATGTGCTCCGACGAACAAATTGCACTTGTACCCCGGCAACGCAAACAGCCCCGATCAACTCGGCTAGAAGCAAAATCCTACCCCTTCACTGTAGAGATCTCTAGATTCCGGAACTTTCCTCAGATTGCTGGCCTTTGGAAAACTGAAGCACAATTGTCATATACATCAATCTGCTACAATCACTCGGAGTGATTTATTGAAGTACTGCCCTTGGGTTATTTATCTTCCTCACACAAGGTAAGATGTGACACAAGGTCGGGAAAGTAGGATTTGAAAAATCAGCGCTCGAGAATTTGAGCACTCTGGTCATTAAAAATTGCCTGGGCAGCCCCGTCGGCATTCCCCGGTAGGGGCGCCTCAGGCGATTAGCAATAAACTAACCCCTTCTGAAAGGGTGAGAAGACAAAGCCTGGGAGGGTGGACCTCCTAGAACTGCACAGGATAGCCCCATAGACCGGCGTAAATCAAGCCTCGAAGGTGCCCTTAATTTACATAAAATTATAATTTACATAAAATGTAAACATCCTTTGCATAAAAGAGTCGTCTTGCTCTCCAGAGAGAATTTAATCGTTTTAAATAACACACAACGTGTGATAGTACATACAATATCCTGTCAGGGGTGATATCACAGTTTGAGTGGAGAAGGCGCCACTGCCATCCGTGGCGCCACAAACAGCTTTTGCCACTGGACAGGGTATAAAAACAACGTTTGTGTTTCTGACTTTTTGAGATGAGGATTGATAATTTGTATAATTACGATTATTCGGACTACTGTTTTCATCTTGAGTGTTATCATCACAACGTTTCGGCCGCTGTAACCTCCGGCCTTCTTCAGGTGTATCTTTTTCGAACTCGGGAATATTTCGGTCGAATTTGATATCTAAGTGAGTTTTTTGAATGACCCTGTCAGTTGAGTCTCTCATGATCACATGAAGACGTGTCTTCCCAACCTTAAACTCCTCGGCCCGATACAAGACGCTAGAGACTTCCAATATTGCTATATAGACCTACTTTGAAAAAAAAAAAAAAAAAAAAAAAAAAAAATATATATATATATATATATATATATATATATATATATATATATATAGAGAGAGAGAGAGAGAGAGAGACTTGACAAACACTTTACGAAATACCATGA
>OY744529.1:104597560-104762560 GCA_963556195.1 Sepiola atlantica
TATAGTGAGTCCGATACTCACTAGGTGACCGGTCGAATTCGGCCTAACGCCGGCTTTAGCTAAAAAAAAAAAAAATTACTTTATAACGCGTAGACTCATTATTGTATTTAGCTTCAACTGGTCATACCTACCCGGCGTTTTCCGGGAGGTTACTTTAATTTTTATTTCGCTTTTTTTTGTTATTGTTCAAACTATGCCGTTTTTTTTTTTTTTTTTTTTTTTTTTTTTTTACAAACTTATTATTATTTTTTTTCATGGGATTTTAAAAGTTTAATTTAATTGTTACAGTATCGCTTGGTCCTTAAATTATTAATCAAAGAGAGTAGAAAGTGACTGGTGGGTTTCCTTTCGGCAGCCTCGTAACTCTCGCTTCCCTTATGTTGTCCTTTGATTCTCACATTTTATGAACGATTTTTCTGACAAAGGGGAGAAAATTGCTGTTTTCTGGGTCAGAATCTATCCATATAACACTTATCGTTGGCTGAGTTTTGACCTTGAAGTAGTATTTTTTTTTTTTAGCTCCTTACATCAAGTAGATTCATGCCCTGTCTGGAGCGATTTCCATAAAAAAAATTGAATCAAATTGTTATAACACTTTAAGTAATTTTGCTAAGGTAATGTTGTTTTGTCCTCTATAAAATTATTGGATGTAAGAAGCTCCCCAAACTTTCATTCTTTTAATACACCAGGGTTTGCTAAGAAATTTAAAGCCAGTTTAAATGACATTCTATTCGACAGTTTGAAATGCCTTCCAATGTCGAAGGTTCACGAAGTAATTCATTCATTTTTTTTTCCCAACAAAAAATTAAAATGGCTGACTTTTTATGAAGAAACCGAAATGCATTATGATAGATTAAATTTTTAAATTAAATATTTTTTCTTTTGCAAAGTTTATTTTAATGTACACGGGTGCAGTAATGATTTATAAAATATTCGATTAACAGTAAGTAAAAATATCAATATTAAATATGTAATTATCAAAATTATGTTTACGTGAGAAATACATATACACAGACACAAGAGATTTTTTTTTACATTTTTCTTTCTTTTTTATTCTATTTTTCGTGTTTTTTTTTATTCATTCATTTATTAATATCCCTTTTCTTTGTTCCTCTCTTTCTTTTTCTATTCTTGTTTTTTTTTTTAATTTCATTCATTCATTTATTCTGTCTTTCATTCTTTTTCCTTTCTTTCATTCATTTATTAATATCCCCTTTCATTGTGCCTTTTTTTCTTTTTTCTATTCTTGTATTTTATTAAATTCATTCATTCATTTATTCTATTTTTCTTTTTCCTTTCTTTCATTCTTATTAATATCTCCTTTCTTTGCTTCTCTCTTTCTTTTTTCTATTCTGTTTTTTTTTTTAATGTCATTCATTCATTTATTTTGTCTTTTTTCTTTTTCCTTTCTTTCATTCATTGATTAATATTCTTTCCTTACTTGCTTCAATTTTTTTTGTTTTTTCTCTATTCTCGTTTTCTGTATTTCATTCATTCATTCATTCATTTCTTTGTTCTCTTTTTCTCGTTTTTTTTTCTTATTCTGTGCTGCTTTTTAATTTTCAATTCATTCTTTTTTTTCTTGTTTTAAATAATTTATTTACTTATACTTTCTGTCTTTTTTCTAACTTAATTTATCCATCCTTTTTCAATTTCTTTTTTTATTTCCTTCTTTCTTTCTTTTTTTATTTCCTTCTTTCTTTCTTTTTTATTTCCTTCTTTCTTTCTTTTTTATTTCCTTCTTTCTTTCTTTTTTATTTCCTTCTTTCTTTCTTTCTTTTTTTATTTCCTTCTTTCTTTCTTTCTTTCTTTCTTTTATTATTGCTATATTAATTGATTCACTATTTCTTTCTTGCTCTCTTTCTTCAGCTGTCTATTTATTTATTTGTTTTAACTATAATAAACCCCTTTTAACAACTTTGTTACAGTACCTGGGTCTGTAAATTTCCATCTTTACCTCGCTTTTACCGTGTTATAGTACGAAGAAAATATTCGTGATATTTCGTTGAAAAAATACGCTCCTTAATATTTTCACGAGAGAGTAACTACGATGAATGTATCAACGTATTGATTTTATTGCCAAAAAGAATTAATTCAACTTGAGTGCAACAAATATGTCTACACCAAGAAGGGATTAAACAAAAAAAAAGGAAAAAAATGCCTATACTTTTGAAAATGGCGTATATCATCAAAAGTACTCAAGCTTTTAGAATAAATAAATAATTTATTAAAAAAAAAACAAAAAAAAAACAATACGTTGTTCAGGTTTTTCAAAATAGTTTTCTTATTGCCATTCCGTTCAAATGTGAACTTTTTCATTTTACACAACAACACATAACCGCGTGGTACACACACCAGCACACAACACCAATCGTTATAACATCAAGACGAATTTCAACTTGACTGCGACAAATATGTCTAAATCAAGAAGGATTAAACAAAATAAAAAGAGGAAAAAAAAGCCTATACTTTTGAAAATGGCGTATATCGCCGAAAGTACTCAAGTTTTTAAAATATATAAATAATTTAATTAAAAAAAAAAAATGCGTCGGTCAGGTTTTTCAAAATATTTTTTTATTGCCATTCCGTCAACGTTTCAAGTGTGGACTTTTTCATTTCACCCATTAGAAATTATGTTTTAAGTAAAACTAATTCGGTTTGAACTAATGCCGAATATCCTTTATGTCTACATTTTTGCGGATTATAAAAAAAAAGGAAAAAGAATGTCACTTAGTTTTTAACCAAATATTTTTGTGATGTTGTTATTTTATCTTATTATGTTATGCTAATATTTTGAATTTACAAAACACGTATCCAGTTAAAAACATTCTTTAGACTTACGTGAGATTCAAACTCGGGTATTGACATCGTAAAAACTACTGCCTTACTTATGTGTATTCTGCCTATTCCTTTTTGTCAACCAATCACATGTTTCTATTTGCATGCGAACAGACAAACTAAAAAAAAACATTTTAATAGTATATAGATAGACTAGCAAATATTATACTTTTTCTAATGTACCTCCTCTCTTGCTATCTGCGAGAGGGTGTTCCTATTTACTTGTCTAGAAATATATAATTGTGAAAAAAACTAAGTAAATTGTGTGGGACTATTAAGACAATTTCCAATGCTATGTTTACTCATTTATTTATTTTTTTACATTATCGCTTATGTTTGAATTCATGTTTTGAAACATGACGTAAATCATAAATCTATTACGTCACGGCAAAGTTATAATTATTTTGTCATGGTAATGTTTTAAGCTCTATTTATAAGAAAGTGCAAATAGCTCAGTTGGTAGAATGTCAGACGGAAGATCCCAAGGTTTCGTCTTCGATTTCCGATTATTTGTTCGGAATTTATTATTTATTATTAATGCAATATTTTACCATTTCTTAAAAGAAGTTAAGATAATCGTTAAAAAAAATTCTGACTGACGGACCGAGAAGAGAAAGGGTCCATTATATGGATTATAGTGGTTTAATTAATATTCTCCTCGTTTTTTTTAATATACTTTTTCTTTCTTTTTTCTTTCTTTTTTCTTTCTTTCTTTAATTCTTTCTTTAACCCTTTCTTTCTTCTTTCTTTCTTTCTTTCTTTCTTTAATTCTTTCTTTAACCCTTTCTTTCTTCTTTCCTTTTTCTTTCTTTCTTTCTTTAATTCTTTCTTTAACCCTTTCTTTCTTTTTTCTTTCTTTCTTTCTTTAATTCTTTCTTTAACCCTTTCTTTCTTCTTTCTTTCTTTTTTCTTTCATTTTTCTTTTTTCTTTCTTTAACCCTTTCTTTCTTCTTTCTTTCTTTTTTCTTTCTTTCTTTAATTCTTTCTTTTACCCTTTCTTTCTTCTTTCTTTCTTTTTTCTTTCTTTTTTCTTTCTTTCTTTAATTCTTTCTTTTACCCTTTCTTTCTTCTTTCTTTCTTTTTTCTTTCTTTTTTCTTTCTTTCTTTCTTTAACCCTTTCTTTCTTCTTTCTTTCTTTTTTCTTTCTTTCTTTCTTTCTTTCTTTAATTCTTTCTTTAACCCTTTCTTTTTTCTTTCGTTCTTTCTTTAATTCTTTCTTTAACCCTTTCTTTCTTTCTTCTTTCTTTCTTCTTTCTTTCTTTTTTCTGTCATTCTTTCTTTAACCCTTTCTTTCTTCTTTCATTCATTAATGCATTCCTGTATTAATACTCGTTATTTCATCGTTATTTGTTTTTATCGTTCCCGCGTTTATTTATTCATTATTTCTATTATTAATTTATTTTCTTTTGTTTCTTTTTGCTTCTATACTAGCAGGACCCGTGTTCCGGCGTTGCCCGGGAAAATCGAAGAAACCCAAAAAAACTCCTGTTTCCACCTCTGAACCCCATAGGACGATGGTTTCGTAATACTATTATTTTGTAAATAGGATTTGTTGCTGTTTTTTTTTTTTTTTAATTATTTGTGTATGCATATGTGTGTGGGTACTCACTGACTTGTTTTCTTATGAGATGGTTTCGTAATGAAATTACTTTTAAAAAAAATAGGATGTTTAAAATGTTATCTGGGAGGGATACTTATTGACTTTTTAGCTTAGCCGCGGCGTGTATGTGCGTGTGAGCGCGTTTGGGGAGGGGGTCTTTGTTTTTATTTACAATTTTAGGATCGTATCGCAATTTGTAGAAAATTAAGTCAATCTCCAGAAGTAAATTGACCGGAAAGGCTCTTTTCACCCCAAAAAAGCTAAGCCTTTTTTTTCACATATAAAATTATTCATAAATAGAAATATGTGTTCTATTAAAATCAAAACAATTATTTAATAACAACGAATAGTTAATTAATGAGATGTCCTTTGGCAACACAATATGCAAATTAGTTTACCTTACGACCTCGATCGTATCCGCATCTATAGGTATATATAAAGAAACGGTCGGAGATGTTTAATTTACATAATGATTTTAAAGAGAAATCTTTCATAAGAAAGCAACTCGTATTATGGATATACAATTCTATTGTTTTATTTTCATGCACGTAAGCAACAGTTTTGTCTATAAATACTATCAGAAAGCCATCTCTTTCTATACGCTCATAAAACTTTTAAATATTTGAGTCCATAGGGCGCATATATTTGTGAGTAAAAAAATAATAGTACTAATTATAGTAATGCCATAATTTCCTTTCTTAACGAGGGCTTATTATGTGCCTCTCTACAAACCTACTATCAGACCGTGTATGGAGTATTGTTGTCATATTTGAGCGGGTGAATCTCTGTATCATTTCATCGTTCTTTATAAGGTTAAGAAGGGTATCTTTAATTTGGTTGGCCTCACATTTTCTTCTTCTCTGCACCCTCTCTCTCTCACAGACGTGATGTCGCTAGTCCCAGTCTCTTATATAAGTACCTAATAATACTTATATGTGTACTTCAAAATTATCCGATTTATTCCCTGCTTCCTTTGTTCCAGCTCGTTTGACTTCTTGGTCTAGTGGTCTTCATCAATTCTCTGTTTTGATACCTCGTTATAGTACAGCGTCCTATTCCAGTAGCCCCTTTCCAAGAACTGCACGCTTATTGAACTTTCTTCCTGCTGACTGTTTTCCTCCTATCTACACCCTTGGTCTTTTCAAGACTAAGGTCAATAGTCATTTCCTGTTTTTGCGATACTCATCTTTCGTTCTTTTTAGCTCCTTAAATCAAGTGGCTTCATGTCTTGTCTTGAGTGACTTCCATAAACATGATTCTAGAACTAGTTAAGCAGTAATAAAGTGTATTTGCAAATAAATGCATAAGCAACTATAATATTGCCCCTACATCAACCAATCAGGGCATCTCCTTTTCGGAACAAATGAGTTAAAATCCGACTCCCCTGGTGTTATATCGCAGATGCAGTGGAAACGTTTAGATATCTCTTCTGGTTTGGGTCAATTAGCTTCCTTTCCGGGCCTTTGTTTAATTTGTCTCCGGTACTCTGTTTCACCGATGAATATTTTGTTCGCCCGTCGCATCTTCTTGGTGTGGGCGGCGTCTCTTGGCGTTTCGCTGATTAAAACAGCAGACGAATGTTTTTATTATTTTATCAACATATTCGTTCGTCATGGAGACGGAAAGAGAGTGAAGAAGAAAGAGAGACAAGGTCAGGGAACGAGCGCACCCCCATCCATATTGGGTGACAGAAATCCATCGGCGGCCAGTCCCCCCTGACGCGTCTTTTTCGTCTGCCCATGTCTCCTGTCCTTCGTTGAGAAAATTAATCCCATTCATTAAAGTGACAAAGCAGACAATTAGCATATGTCTTTATAGATGTCTTGTCGGACACATTTGTAGACGAGGTTTAGATGCACAGGTGATACTGGAAGAAGTCGTTAATCCCTGAAGACGCCATAATCGATTTTTCATTTCTTTCAGTAAACGTTGACTTTTACAATTAAATGGATGAAAGTTAATTTAGCTTTGGCCCTTTTCCTTTTCAGAAAAAAACACGACAAAATTGAAGACAACATTTAAAATACAAAATTACCTTCAGCCAATTTCCATGAAATATATCTAAACAGAATGTCTGGGCTTTTCCACAAGTTTTATTTGTTCGAAGAGAATAAAGTTGCGAAAACCAGATTAAAATAGTCTCGATGTAAATCGTTTTAAGAATAAATTGGACGAATTAAAACATAATTGTAAAAAGAATGCATTTACTAGGCGATTTTGGGGTATATCTGATGAAGTATTTAAGAGAATTTTATTTGCATATTCTGCATGAAAAAATGAAATGTGATTAGCACAAGTGACATACGTATGTCTGGGTGAAAATACGTGAACAATGCTATCATCGTCATCGTCATCGTCATCATCATCGTCATCATCACGATCATCATCATCATCATCATCATCATCATCATCATCATCATCATCATCATCATCATCATCACTATTATTATTATTATTATTATTATTATTATTATTATTATTATTATTATTATCTATATATTAATACAATAGCGTGTGTGTTCGTGTGTCACGCTTACAGCAAAAGCTTTGCGCATACGTGCCGCACCTAGATTTGCAAAAGCATTCAAGTCACCTAATTTTCGTAATTTTTAAAGTATTTAGCTTTGGCGCAACGGTTAGCGACGTAGGATTTTAACGTCGGTTTTTGACGTCGGCCCGACTGGTTCGATCCCAACCAATCTCGAAGATTTTTTTCTACATCGAAGACCAAGAACACATATTAATACGATAGCGTGTGTGTTATCTTGTGTGTCACGCTTCCATCAAAAGCAAAATTATTATTATTATTAACAATAACAACAACAACAACAACAACGTGTTCTTGTACAATGAAACACGTCTAAACACTTATTTGTATACCAACTTCACAAAATGAAAATCCGCAAATGCTATGAAAAAATATGTATTTTTGGAAAAGACTTACGTTTTAGTCATTCCACTATTCCGTTATTCTGTTGTTTCATTATTCCGTTATTCCATTCCGATACTCTCAAAATTAATCAATTAATTATTTACAAAATTTTTAATGAATTTACGATGAGCATGGACGCAGAAATCTAACTGAGCCAGATTTTTCATTAAACGCTGGTTTGTCGCTCAGGCGACTAAAATGGCCCCAAATGGACGAAAATGACATTTTATTTTGCAAATATCTGAAAATTCTCACCATTTAATTTTGTTCAATATTCACACACAAAAAATAGTACTAATGGTTGTGCATGAAGCAAATGTCGGTGACCCTAGGCAACTCTAGTTTGACCTCTTGTTTAACTGGAATATAGCCCCCCCCCCATTGATTAATAGTTGTTTGCATTATTCAAGTAGGAGTGATCGCATAGGGGAGATAACTCATGCAAAACTTTTTTGTGTCTTTATTAGACTAAGCGAGCATTTGTTGTTTTTTGAAATGGTCCGTAGTTGACAGCCTGTTAAGCAAAGTGCTTGCTTACATGTTAATCATGTAAGAAAAGCGGCGATAACCGAACCTCGTCCGAGGGAAATATCGATTTTTGCCGTCCACGCGAAATGGGAAGTCAAAATAGGGATTCTAAATGCATTATTTATAGCTAAAACTTGTTTACATTGGCCGGGATAATAAGTAAACTGGGTTGGTTAGCGTAGAAAGTGTGCGTTATAGTACGGTGCGAAATCCTCGTCTATCAAATGTTTTCTCTTCTCCATTTTGTATAGACGCGTCCTTGCATCGAGATTAGAGGCTTTGTTCGTTGATCCGTTGATGCGACGATCGCGATCAGATTTACTGTGCGCATCTTATTGCAAATGCGTCCAATCATCTCTCTCTCTCTCTCTCTCTTTATCTCTTTCGCTCTCTCTTTCTCTCTCTCTCTCTTTCTCTCTTTCTCTCTCTCTCTCTCTCTTTCTCTCTTTCTCTCTCTCTCTCTCTTTCTCTCTTTCTCTCTTTATCTCTTTCTCTCTCTCTTTCTCTCTCTCTTTCTCTCTCTCTCTTTCTCTCTCTTTCTCTCTCTCTTTATCTTTTTCTCTCTCTCTTTATCTCTCTATTTCTCTCTCTCTCTTTCTCTCTCTCTCTCTCTTTATCTCTCTCTTTCTCTCTCTCTCTCTCTCTTTCTCTCTCTCTCTTTCTCTCTCTATCTCTCTCTCTCTTTATCTCTCTCTCTTTCTCTCGCTCTCTCTTTCTCTCGCTCTCTCTTTCTCTCTCTCTTTCGTTCTTTCTCTCTTTCTCTCTCTCTCTCTATCTCTCTCTCTTTATCTCTCTCTCTCTCTTTATCTCTCTCCCTCTCTCTCTTTATCTCTCTCTCTCCCTCTCGCTCTGTGTTGCAGTAACACCAATTACCCCCCACCCACCCACACACCCCATACGTGTCCGTTTGATTATTGGCGTGGTTTGCATAAATTTCATATTTATCTGATGAACAACGGAATTACCTGATCTCCGTTAATTTAAACGTGGGGAATTTTGTGCTGGTGATTTTATTCATCGGTCGATCTGTCATGTGGTCCGATGTCACGAGGACCGCGTGCGTTCTGACTGGTTGCTTTCTCAATCGTTTGACGACCACGTTGTGTTTAAAGGATCCGCAGAACGTTGGTGTTAACGTAGCTCTGTTGACAACTTGCATCTGCAGTTGCTCCGCAATTCCCTCTCCCCACTTTCGCCGGAGAAAACGTTCGATAGCCTTTTTCGTTGTGCTGTATCCGCCGTAGGTTGTGGGCAAGCGAGCTGGAATAAATGTTCGCATACAGAAATGACAAATAAATTTTTGTCTTTAAAAACATACTTTATTGTAACTTAACTAACACTGTGGATCCATTCTCTAATTAAAATATGAGATAAGCTTAGAGTCTCGAATTTTACATCTTTCAGTGTTCGATTCCAGCCAGTTACTGTCTTTCTTTTGACTAAGATCAAAGTGTAGTATCTGTTCCGATGGATACTGCACCCCATACTGGTATTATCTTATCCTTTGGGGCTTGACTTACGCCGGTCAATGGGTCTGTCCTGTACAGTTCTAGGAGGTCCACACTTCCAGGCTTTGCCTCCCCTCTTTGGGGGAGGAGTAAGTTTATTGCTTACTGCCTGAGGCGCCCCTACCGGGGAATGCCGACGGAGCTGCCCAGGCAATTTTTAAATGGCCAGAGTGCTCACCTCTCAGGCGCTGGCTTTTCGAACCCCACTTTCCCGACCCGACCTTGGGTCACATCTTACTTGTGGGAGTAGGATAAAAACTGGCCTTGTGCCTAACTCCTGGAGAGGAGTAAATCAATACTGTCTTTCCACCTCAGAAATCTATCTCATTCAAAAACACCGTTCCTCACGTCATGTGACTAAACCAACGAACGACACGTATCGTGCCGAGATCCACGCTTAATCTTCAACTGTTCAGATATTGAAAACTACCTTTCAATATTGTTTGTTTTGATACACCAATCCCGGCCATTAAAAATGTGCAGGCGTAAGCTTTCCTTTGTTGTGTGAACGAGATGGCACCTCAAAATATTTTAAAAATAAAACTTTATATTGTAGGTCGCCGTTTGATACCAATCATGGTGTCAGAATGCGTAAATTTGAAATAGCATTTTCTTCGATTTGTTAGTTAAGTTTGAAATTGGATTTTCGTTAGCTGCTGCGTTTAAGTTTTAAATAACACTTTTGTTCGTCTTAACCGATTAACTTCGCAATATCATTTTCGTCGATCTGTTGAGGGAGGGGGAGAGAGTTTAAGAAAGTGAGGCGAGGGAGAGAAAGTGTGAGAGTAAGAGAGAGAGAGAGAAAGAGAGAGAGAGAGAAATGAAGAGAATTGAAGAGAGACGAGGGAAGCGGATATGAAAAAAGTAAGCGAGATAGAGAGAAAAATAAAAATAGGTAAAGAGAAAGAAAGATGGGACAGAGATGAAGGGAGGGCAGTTATAGAGGAAGATAGGGAGAGGCATGAGAAGAAAAAGTGAAGAAAGAGAGTGATAGAGAGATCAGCGGTGTACAGGCAGAGAAAGAGAGGGAGAGAAATAAAAAGAGAGAAAAGGAAAGAAAACAAGGAGGTGAAAACGATATAAGAGAGAGAGAAATAAAGAGAGAGAAATAAAGATAAGAGTGAAGAGAAGGAGAGAGAGGGAGGAGGCTAGGAAAAGAGAGACGAGAGAGGGAGAGAAGAAAAGAGGAATTAGCTTAACAGAGAGTGTGAGAGAGAGATAGGGAGGGGGGCATTGCTTTCTTCTTTGTTTAACAGCCATCCCCCCCCCACAAGAAGATGCCTAATGTGAAGGACGTCTGGTTGCGCTGAAATTATGATGCCATACGAATTGCTGGTCGACATTAAATCAAAATGGTGGTGGTGGTGTTGTTGTTGTCGTTGTTGTTGCTGTTTTTTTTAAAAACATTTTACCAATCTTTATAATTGACTAGCATCAACAACCGGCGAGGTCCGGGAGTGAATGAGGAACTCTGCACCCAGCACTGAACTTCATGTTATTGTATAGTTCGCAGACAAAACGGGATGATATGCTGCAAAAAAAAAAAAAAAAAAAAAAAGAAACAGAAACAAACTGCAAACGGACCGACAGATTGACGAGAAAAAGTCCCCAGATGCGAGGACACGCCTAAAAATAGATACCGACCAATAGCAAAAGCTGCCGAACTCATCAAGTTACCGTATTTGAGAATCTTTTGAAAAAAATATTTTAGCGGAAATCTTTTTCGTTTTTGAATATGCCTCAACCATCAGGAAATTGATACTGCCCCTAGTTACTAAATCGGAAATTGATACTGCACTCTAGTTACTAAATCGGAAATTGTTTGGTCGAGATAAAAGTGTAGTATCTGTTCCGATGGATACTGCACCCTATAGACTGGTATTGTCTTGGCCTTCGGGGCTTGATTTACGCCGGTATATGGGATTGTCCTGTGCAGTTCTAGGGGGTCCACCCTCCCAGGCTTTGCCTCCCCTCTTTGGGGAGGAGTAAGTTAATTGCTTACTGCTTGAGGCGCCCCTACCAGGGAATGCCGACGGGGCTGCCCAGGCAATTTTTGATGGTCAGAGTGCTCACCTCTCGGGCGCTGAATTTTCAACCCCCACTTTCCGACCCGAGCTTGGGTCACATCTTCCTTGTGGGAGTAGGATAAAAACTGGCCTTGTGCCTAACTCCAGGAGAGGAGCACATTACTCTAGTTACTACATCGGAAATTTATACTGCACTCTAGTTACTAAATCGGAAATTTATATTGCACTCTAGTTACTAAATCGGAAATTGATACTGCACTCTAGTTACTAAATCGGAAATTGATACTGCACTCTAGTTACATACTCGGAAATTGATACTGCACTCTAGTTACATACTCGGAAATTGATACTGAACTCTTGTTACTAAATCAGAAATTTATACTGCACTCTAGTTACTAAATCGGAAATTGATACTGAACTCTAGTTACTAAATCGGAAATTTATACTGCACTCTAGTTACTAAATCGGAAATTTATACTGCACTCTAGTTACTAAATCGGAAATTGATACTGAACTCTAGTTACTAAATCAGAAATTTATACTGCACTCTAGTTACTAAATCGGAAATTGATACTGAACTCTAGTTACTAAATCAGAAATTGATACTGCACTCTAGTTACTAAATCGGACATTGATACTGAACTCTATTTACTAAATCAGAAATTGATACTGAACTCTAGTTACTAAATCGGAAATTGATACTGAACTCTAGTTACTTAATCGGAAATTGATACTGAACTCTAGTTACTAAATCGGAAATTGATACTGCACTCTAGTTACTAAATCAGAAATTGATACTGAACTCTAGTTACTAAATCGGAAATTGATACTGAACTCTAGTTACTTGATCGGAAATTGATACTGAACTCTAGTTACTAAATCGGAAATTGATACTGCACTCTAGTTACTAAATCAGAAATTGATACTGAACTCTAGTTATTAAATCGGAAATTGATACTGAACTCTTGTTACTAAATCGGAAATTGATACTGTACTCTAGTTACTAAATCGGAAATTGATACTGCACTCTAGTTACTAAATCGGAAATTTATACTGCACTCTAGTTACTGAATCAGAAATTGATACTGAACCTTAGTTACTAAATCAGAAATTTATACTGCACTCTAGTTACTTAATCGGAAATTGATACTGAACTCTAGTTACTAAATCGGAAATTGATACTGAACTCTAGTCACTTAATCGGAAATTGATACTGAACTCTAGTTACTAAATCGGAAATTGATACTGAACTCTAGTTACTAAATCAGAAATTGATACTGAACTCTAGTTACTAAATCGGAAATTTATACTGCGCTCTAGTTACTTAATCGGAAATTGATACTGAACTCTAGTTACTAAATCAGTAAGTTATACTGAACTCTAGTTACTAAATCGGAAATTGATACTGAACTCTAGTTACTTAATCGGAAATTGATACTGAACTCTAGTTACTAAATCAGAAATTTATACTGCACTCTAGTTACTTAATCGGAAATTGATACTGAACTCTAGTTACTAAATCGGAAATTGATACTGAACTCTAGTTACTTAATCGGAAATTGATACTGAACTCTAGTTACTAAATCGGAAATTGATACTGCACTCTAGTTACTAAATCAGAAATTGATACTGAACTCTAGTTACTAAATCGGAAATTGATACTGAACTCTAGTTACTAAATCGGAAATTTATACTGTACTCTAGTTACTAAATCGGAAATTGATACTGCACTCTAGTTACTAAATCGGAAATTTATACTGCACTCTAGTTACTAAATCAGAAATTGATACTGAACTCTAATTACTAAATCAGAAATTTATACTGCACTCTAGTTACTTAATCGGAAATTGAAACTGAACTCTAGTTACTAAATCGGAAATTGATACTGTACTCTAGTTACTAAATCGGAAATTGATACTGCACTCTAGTTACTAAATCGGAAATTTATACTGCACTCTAGTTACTGAATCAGAAATTGATACTGAACCTTAGTTACTAAATCAGAAATTTATACTGCACTCTAGTTACTTAATCGGAAATTGATACTGAACTCTAGTTACTAAATCGGAAATTGATACTGAACTCTAGTCACTTAATCGGAAATTGATACTGAACTCTAGTTACTAAATCGGAAATTGATACTGAACTCTAGTTACTAAATCAGAAATTGATACTGAACTCTAGTTACTTAATCGGAAATTTATACTGCGCTCTAGTTACTTAATCGGAAATTGATACTGAACTCTAGTTACTAAATCAGTAAGTTATACTGAACTCTAGTTACTAAATCAGAAATTGATACTGAACTCTAGTTACTTAATCGGAAATTGATACTGAACTCTAGTTACTAAATCAGAAATTTATACTGCACTCTAGTTACTTAATCGGAAATTAATACTGAACTCTAGTTACTAAATCGGAAATTGATACTGAACTCTAGTTACTTAATCGGAAATTGATACTGAACTCTAGTTACTAAATCGGAAATTGATACTGCACTCTAGTTACTAAATCAGAAATTGATACTGAACTCTAGTTACTAAATCGGAAATTGATACTGAACTCTAGTTACTAAATCGGAAATTTATACTGTACTCTAGTTACTAAATCGGAAATTGATACTGCACTCTAGTTACTAAATCGGAAATTTATACTGCACTCTAGTTACTAAATCAGAAATTGATACTGAACTCTAATTACTAAATCAGAAATTTATACTGCACTCTAGTTACTTAATCGGAAATTGATACTGAACTCTAGTTACTAAATCGGAAATTGATACTGTACTCTAGTTACTAAATCGGAAATTTATACTGCACTCTAGTTACTTAATCGGAAATTTATACTGCACTCTAGTTACTAAATCAGAAATTTATACTGCACTCTAGTTACTTAATCGGAAATTGATACTGAACTCTAGTTACTAAATCGGAAATTGATACTGTACTCTAGTTACTAAATCGAAAATTGATACTGCACTCTAGTTACTAAATCGGAAATTTATACTGCACTCTAGTTACTAAATCGGAAATTTATACTGCACTCTAGTTACTAAATCAGAAATTGATACTGAACTCTAGTTACTTAATCGGAAATTGATACTGCACTCTAGTTACTAAATCGGAAATTGATACTGCACTCTAGTTACTAAATCGGAAATTTATACTGCACTCTAGTTACTAAATCAGAAATTGATACTGAACTCTAGTTACTTAATCGGAAATTTATACTGCACTCTAGTTACTAAATCAGAAATTGATACTGCACTCTAGTTACTAAATCAGAAATTGATACTGAACTCTAGTTATTAAATCGGAAATTGATACTGAACTCTTGTTACTAAATCGATAATTGATACTGAACTCTAGTTACTAAATCGGAAATTGATACTGCACTCTAGTTACTAAATCGGAAATTTATACTGCACTCTAGTTACTAAATCAGAAATTGATACTGAACTCTAGTTACTTAATCGGAAATTGATACTGAACTCTAGTTACTAAATCAGAAATTTATACTGCACTCAAGTTACTAAATCGGAAATTGATACTGAACTCTAGGTACTTAATCGGAAATTGATACTGAACTCTAGTTACTAAATCGGAAATTGATACTGCACTCTAGTTACTAAATCGGAAATTGATACTGAACTCTAGTTACTAAATCGGAAATTGATACTGAACTCTAGTTACTTAATCGGAAATTGATACTGAACTCTAGTTACTTAATCGAAAATTGATACTGAACTCTAGTTACTTAATCGGAAATTGATACTGAACTCTAGTTACTTAATCGGAAATTGATACTGAACTCTAGTTACTAAATCGGAAATTGATACTGAACTCTAGTTACTAAATCGGAAATTGATACTGTACTCTAGTTATTAAATCTCAAAATTGATACTGAACTCTAGTTACTAAATCGGAAATTGATACTGAACTCTAGTTACTTAATCGGAAATTGATACTGAACTCTAGTTACTAAATCGGAAATTGATACTGCACTCTAGTTACTAAATCAGAAATTGATACTGAACTCTAGTTACTGAATCGGAAATTGATACTGAACTCTTGTTACTAAATCGGAAATTGATATTGTACTCTAGTTACTAAATCGGAAATTGATACTGCACCTTAGTTACTAAATCGGAAATTTATACTGCACTCTAGTTACTAAATCAGAAATTGATACTGAACTCTAGTTACTTAATCGGAAATTGATACTGAACTCTAGTTACTAAATCGGAAATTTATACTGCACTCTAGTTACTAAATCGGTAATTGATACTGAACTCTAGTTACTAAATCAGAAATTGATACTGCACTCTAGTTACTAAATCGGAAATTGATACTGAACTCTAGTTACTTAATCAGAAATTGATACTGAACTCTAGTTACTAAATCGGAAATTGATACTGCACTCTAGTTACTAAATCGGAAATTGATACTGCACTCTAGTTACATACTCGGAAATTGATACTGAACTCTTGTTACTAAATCAGAAATTTATACTTAATCGGAAATTGATACTGAACTCTTGTTACTAAATCAGAAATTTTACTAAATCGGAAATTGATACTGAACTCTAGTTACTTAATCGGAAATTTATACTTCCCTCTAGTTACATACTCGGAAATTGATACTGAACTCTTGTTACTAAATCGGAAATTTATACTGCACTCTAGTTACTAAATCGGAAATTGATACTGAACTCTTGTTACTAAATCGGAAATTCATACTGCACTCTAGTTACTAAATCGGAAATTGATACTGAACTCTAGTTACTAAATCAGAAATTGATACTGCACTCTAGTTACTAAATAAGATATTGATACTGCACTCTAGTTACTAAATCGGAAATTTATACTGCACTCTAGTTACATACTCGGAAATTGATACTAAACTCTTGTTACTAAATCGGAAATTGATACTGCACTCTAGTTACTAAATCAGATATTGATACTGCACTCTAGTTACTAAATCGGAAATTGATACTGCACTCTAGTTACATACTCGGAAATTGATACTAAACTCTTGTTACTAAATCGGAAATTGATACTGCACTCTAGTTACATACTCGGAAATTGATACTAGACTCTTTTTACTAAATCAGAAATTTATACTGCACTCTAGTTACTAAATCAGATATTGATATGCACTCTAGTTACTAAATCGGAAATTGATACTGCACTCTAGTTACATACTCGGAAATTTATACTGAACTCTTGTTACTGAAACGGAAATTTATACTGAACTCTAGTTACTAAATCGGAAATTAATACTGCACTCTAGTTACTAAATCGGAAATTGATATTGCACTCTAGTTACTAAATCGGATATTGATACTGCATTTTAGTTACTAAATCGGAAATTTATACTGCACTCTTGTTACTAAATCGGAAATTTATACTGCACTCTAGTTACATACTCGGAAATTGATACTAAACTCTTGTTACTAAATCGGAAATTTATACTGCACTGTAGTTACTAAATCGGAAATTTATACTGCACTCTAGTTACATACTCGGAAATTGATACTAAACTCTTGTTACTAAATCAGAAATTTATACTGAACTTTAGTTACTAAATCGGAAATAGATACTGCACTCTAGTTACTAAATCGGAAATTGATACTGCACTCTAGTTACTAAACCGGAAATAGATACTGCACTCTAGTTACTAAATCGGAAATTGATACTGCACTCTAGTTACTAAATCAGAAATTTATACTGCACTCTAGTTACTGAATCGGATATTTATACTGCACTCTAGTTACTAAATCGGAAATTTATACTGCACTCTAGTTACTAAATCGGATATTGATACTGCACTCTAGTTACTAAATCGGAAATTGATACTGCACTCTAGTTACATACTCGGAAATTAATACTGAACTCTTGTTACTAAATCAGAAATTTATACTGCACTCTAGTTACTAAATCGGAAATTGATACTGAACTCTAGTTACTAAATCGGAAATTTATACAGCACTCTAGTTACATACTCGGAAATTGATGCTAAAATCGTGTTACTAAATCGGAAATTGATACTGCACTCTTGTTACTAAATCGGAAATTGATACTGCACTCTAGTTACTAAATCGGATATTGATACTGCACTCTAGTTACTAAATCGGAAATTGATACTGCACTCTAGTTACATACTCGGAAATTGATACTGAACTCTTGTTACTAAATCAGAAATTTATACTGCACTCTAGTTACTAAATCGGAAATTGATACTGAACTCTAGTTACTAAATCGGAAATTTATACTGCACTCTAGTTACATACTCGGAAATTGATACTGAACTCTTGTTACTAAATCGGATATTGATACTGCACTCTAGTTACTAAATCGGAAATTGATACTGCACTCTAGTTACATACTCGGAAATTGATACTAAACTCTTGTTACTAAATCGGAAATTGATACTGCACTCTAGTTACTAAATCGGAAATTGATACTGCGCTCTAGTTACATACTCGGAAATTGATACTGCACTCTTGTTACTAAATCAGAAATTTATACTGCACTCTAGTTACTAAATCGGAAATTGATACTGCACTCTAGTTTCATACTCGGAAATTGATACTGAACTCTTGTTACTAAATCAGAAATTTATACTGCACTCTAGTTACTAAATCGGAAATTGATACTGAACTCTAGTTACTAAATCGGAAATTTATACTGCACTCTAGTTACATACTCAGAAATTGATACTGAACTCTTGTTACTAAATCGGATATTGATACTGCACTCTAGTTACTAAATCGGAAATTGATACTGCACTCTAGTTACTTAATCGGAAATTGATACTAAACTCTTGTTACTAAATCGGAAATTGATACTGCACTCTAGTTACTAAATCGGAAATTGATACTGCGCTCTAGTTACATACTCGGAAATTGATACTGCACTCTTGTTACTAAATTAGAAATTGATACTGCACTCTAGTTACTAAATCGGAAATTGATACTGCACTCTAGTTACATACTCGGAAATTGATACTGAACTCTTGTTACTAAATCAGAAATTTATACTGCACTCTAGTTACTAAATCGGAACTTTATACTGAACTCTAGTTACTAAATCGGAAATTTATACTGCACTCTAGTTACATACTCGGAAATTGATACTGAACTCTTGTTACTAAATCGGATATTGATACTGCACTCTAGTTACTAAATCGGAAATTGATACTGCACTCTAGTTACATACTCGGAAATTGATTCTAAACTCTAGTTACTACATCGGAAATTGATACTGCACTCTAGTTACATACTCGGAAATTTATACTGCACTCTAGTTACTACATCGGAAATTTATACTGAACTCTTGTTACTAAATCGGAAATTTATACAGCACTCTAGTTACTAAATCGGAAATTAATACTGCACTTTAGTTACATACTCGGAAATTGATACTGCACTCTAGTTACATACTCGGAAATTGATACTAAACTCTTGTTACTACATCGGAAATTGATAGTGCACTCTAGTTACTAAATCGGAAATGTATACTGCGCTCTAGTTACATACTCGGAAAATGATACTAAACTCTTGTTACTGAATCGGAAATTCATACAGCACTCTTGTTACATACTCAGAAATTGATACGGAACTCTTATTACTTAATCAGAAATTGATACTGCACTCTAGTTACTAAATCAGAAATTGATACTGTACTGTAGTTACTAAATCAGAAATTGATACTGTACTCTAGTTACTAAATCGGAAATTGATACTGCACTCTAGTTACTAAATCAGAAATTGATACTGTACTGTAGTTACTAAATCAGAAATTGATACTGCACTCTAGTTACTAAATCAGAAATTGATACTGCACTCTAGTTACTAAATCGGAAATTGATACTGTACTGTAGTTACTAAATCAGAAATTGATACTGTACTCTAGTTACTAAATCGGAAATTGATACTGAACTCTACTTACTAAATCTGAAATTGATACTGCACTCTAGTTACTAAATCGGAAATTTATACTGTACTCTAGTTATTAAATCGGAAATTGATACTGAACTCTTGTTACTAAATCGGAAATTGATACTGAACTCTACTTACTAAATCTGAAATTGATACTGCACTCTAGTTACTAAATCGGAAATTTATACTGTACTCTAGTTATTAAATCGGAAATTGATACTGTACTGTAGTTACTAAATCAGAAATTGATACTGTACTCTAGTTACTAAATCGGAAATTGATACTGCACTCTAGTTACTAAATTGGAAATTTATACTGTACTCTAGTTATTAAATCTTAAATTGATACTGCACTCTAGTTACTAAATCGGAAATTTATACTGTACTCTAGTTATTAAATCAGAAATTGATACTGTACTGTAGTTACTAAATCAGAAATTGATACTGTACTCTAGTTACTAAATCGGAAATTGATACTGCACTCTAGTTACTAAATCAGAAATTGATACTGTACTGTAGTTACTAAATCAGAAATTGATACTGCACTCTAGTTACTAAATCAGAAATTGATACTGCACTCTAGTTACTAAATCGGAAATTGATACTGTACTGTAGTTACTAAATCAGAAATTGATACTGTACTCTAGTTACTAAATCGGAAATTGATACTGAACTCTACTTACTAAATCTGAAATTGATACTGCACTCTAGTTACTAAATCGGAAATTAATACTGTACTCTAGTTATTAAATCGGAAATTGATACTGAACTCTTGTTACTAAATCGGAAATTGATACTGTACTCTATTTACTAACTCGGAAATTGATACTGCACTCTATTTACTAACTCGGAAATTGATACTGCACTCTAGTTACTAAATCGGAAATTGATACTGAACTCTTGTTACTGAATCGGAAATTCATACTGCCCTGTGGTTACTAAATCGGTAATTGATACGGCACTCTAGTTACATACTCGGAAATTGATACTGTACACTAGTTACATACTCGGAAATTGATACTGAACTCTAGTTACAAAATCGGAAATTTATACTTCCCCCTTTTTACTAAATAAGAATGTGATACTGCACTCTAGTTACTAAATCGGAAATTGATACTGCACTCCAGTTACTAAATCGGAAATTGATACTGCACTCTAGTTACTAAATCGGAAATGGATACTGCACTCTAGTTACATACTCGGAAATGGATACTGCACTCTAGCTACATACTCGAAAATTGATACTGAACTCTTGTTACTAAATCAGAAAGTGATACTGCACTCTAGTTACTAAATCGGAAATTGATACTAAACTCTTGTTACTGAATCGGAAATTTATACAGCACTGTAGTTACTAACTCGGAAATTAATACTGAACTCTTGTTACTAAATCAGAAATTGATACTGTACTCTAGTTACTAAATCGGAAATTGATACTGAACTCTAGTTACATACTCGGAAATTGAAACTGCACTCTTGTTATTAAATCGGAAATTTGTACTGCCCTCATGTTACTAAATCAGAAATTGATACTGCACTCTTGTTATTAATCGGAAATTGATACTGCACCTTAGTTCCTAAATCGGAAATTGATACTGAACTCTAGTTACTGAATCGGAAATTGATACTGCACTCTAGTTACATACTCGGAAATTGATACTGAAATCTTGTTACAAAATCGACACTTGATACTGCACTCTAGTTACTAAATAGGAAATTGATACTGCACTGTAGTTACTAAATAAAAAATTGATACTAAACTCTTGTTACTAAATCGGAAATTGATACTGCACTCTAGTTACTAAATAAAAAAATTGATACTAAACTCTTGTTACAAAATCGGAAATTGAGACCGCACTCTAGTTACATACTCGGAAATTGATACTGCACTCTAGTTACTAAATCGGAAATTGATACTGCACTCTAGTTACTAAATCGGAAATTGATACTGCACTCTAGTTACATACTCGGAAATTGATAGTTAATTCTTGTTACTAAATCGGAAATTCATACTGCCCTCTAGTTACTAAATCGGAAATTAATACTGCACTCTAGTTTCATACTCGGAAATTGATACTGAACTCTTGTTACTAAATCGGAAATTGATACTGAACTCTAGTTACTAAATCGGAAATTGATACTGCACTCTAGTTACTAAATCGGAAATTGATACTGCACTCTAGTTACATACTCGGAAATTGATACGGAACTCTTGTACCTAAATCAGAAATTGATACTGCACTCTAGTTACATACTCGGAAATTGAAAGTGCACTCTAGTTACTACATCGGAAATTTATACTGCACTCTAGTTACGTACTCGGAAATTGAAACTGCACTCTTGTTATTAAATCGGAAATTTATATTGCCCTCATGTTACTAAATCGGAAATTTATACTGCACTCTAGTTACTAAATCGGAAATTGATACTGAACTCTTGTTACTGAATCGGAAATTGATACTGCACTCTAGTTACATACTCGGAAATTGATACTGCACTCCTGTTGCTAAATCGGAAATTTATACTGCTTTCTTGTTACTAAATCGGAAATTGATACTGCACTCTAGTTACTGAATCAGAAATTGATACTGCACTCTAGTTACTAAATCGGAAATTGATACTGCACTCTAGTTACATACTCGGAAATTGATACGGAACTCTTGTTACTACATCGGAAATTGATAGTGCACTCTACTTACTAAATCGAAAATTGATACTGCGCTCTAGTTACATACTCGGAAAATGATACTGCACTCTAGTTACATACTCGGAAATTGATACTAAACTCTTGTTACTACATCGGAAATTGAAAGTGCACTCTAGTTACTAAATCGGAAATTGATACTGCACTCTAGTTACTAAATCGGAAATTGATACTGAACTCTTGTTACTGTATCGGAAATTTATACTGCACTCTAGTTACGTACTCGGAAATTGATACTAAACTCTTGTTACTACATCGGAAATTGATAGTGCACTCTAGTTACTAAATCGGAAATTGATACTGCACTCTAGTTACATACTCGGAAATTGATACTAAACTCTAGTTACTACATCGGAAATTGATAGTGCACTCTAGTTACTAAATCGGAA
The DNA here is from genome assembly GCA_963556195.1 of Sepiola atlantica. Classification (NCBI taxonomy): domain Eukaryota; kingdom Metazoa; phylum Mollusca; class Cephalopoda; order Sepiida; family Sepiolidae; genus Sepiola; species Sepiola atlantica. The sequence continues at coordinate 104,620,027 of OY744529.1, forward strand.
ATTGATACTGCACTCTAGTTACATACTCGGAAATTGATACTGCACTCTAGTTACATACTCGGAAATTGATACTAAACACTTGTTACTACATCGGAAATTGATAGTGCACTCTAGTTACTAAATCGGAAATGTATACTGCGCTCTAGTTACATACTCGGAAAATGATACTGAACTCTTGTTACTAAATCGGAAATTTATACTTCCCTCTAGTTACATACTCGGAAATTGATACTGAATTCTAGTTACTAAATCGGAAATTTATACTTCCCTCTAGTTACTAACTCGGAAATTGATACTTAACTCTTGTTACTAAATCGGAAATTTATACTTCCCTCTAGTTACATACTCGGAAATTGATACTGAACTCTAGTTACTAAATCGGAAATTGATACTTCCCTCTAGTTACATACTCGGAAATTGATACTGAACTCTTGTTACTAAATCGGAAATTGATACTGAACTCTTGTTACTGAATCGGAAATTTATAATGCACTCTAGCTTAATTCTCTGAAATTGATACTGAACTTTTGTTACAAAATCGGAAATTGATACTGTCCTTTTAGTTACTAAATCGGAAATTGATACTGCACTCTAGTTACATACTCGGAAATTGATACTGCACTCTAGTTTCTACATCGGAAATTTATACTGCACTCTAGTTACATACTCGGAAATTGATACTGAACTCTAGTTACAAAATCGGAAATTTATACTTCCCTCTTGTTACTAAATCCGAAATGTATACTGCACTCTAGTTACATACTTGGAAATTGATACTGAACTCTATTTACTAAATCGGAAAATTATACTTCCCTCTAGTTACTAAATCGGAAATTGATACTGCACTCTAGTTACATACTTAGAAATTGATACTGACCTCTAGTTACTAAATCGGAAATGTATACTTCCTTCTAGTTACTAAATCGGAAATTGATACTGAACTCTTGTTACTAAATCGGAAATTTATACTTCCCTCTAGTTACATACTCGGAAATTGATACTGAACTCTAGTTACTAAATCGGAAATTTATACTTCCTTCTAGTTACTAAATCGGAAATTGATACTGAACTCTTGTTACTAAATCGGAAATTTATACTTCCCTCTAGTTACATACTCGGAAATTGATACTGAACTCTAGTTACTAAATCGGAAATTTATACTTCCTTCTAGTTACTAAATCGGAAATTGATACTGCACTCTAGTTACACACTCGGAAATTGATACTGAACTCTAGTTACATACTTAGAAATTGATACTGAACTCTAGTTACTAAATCGGAAATGTATACTTTCTTCTAGTTACTAAATCGGAAATTGATACTGAACTCTTGTTACTAAATCGGAAATTTATATTTCCCTCTAGTTACATACTCGGAAATTGATACTGAACTCTAGTTACTAAATCGGAAATTTATACTTCCCTCTAGTTACTAAATCGGAAATTGATACTGCACTCTAGTTACACACTCGGAAATTGATAGTGAACTCTTGTTACTAAATCGGAAATTTATACTTCCCTCTAGTTACATACTCGGAAATTGATACTGAACTCTTGTTACTAAATCGGAAATTTATACTTCCCTCTAGTTACATACTCGGAAATTGATACTGAACTCTTGTTACTAAATCGGAAATTTATACTTCCCTCTAGTTACATACTCGGAAATTGATACTGAACTCTAGTTACTAAATCGGAAATTTATACTTCCCTCTAGTTACTTACTCGGAAATTGATACTGAACTCTTGTTACTAAATCGGAAATTTATACTTCCCTCTAGTTACATACTCGGAAATTGATACTGAACTCTTGTTACTAAATCGGAAATTTATACTGAACTCTTTTTACTTAATACGGAAATTTATACTGTACTCTAGTTACTAAATCGGAAATTGATACTTCCCTCTAGTTACATACTCGGAAATTGATACTGAACTCTTGTTACTAAATCGGAAATTGATACTGAACTCTATTTACTAAATCGGAAAATTATACTTCCCTCTAGTTACTAAATCGGAAATTGATACTGCACTCTAGTTACATACTTAGAAATTGATACTGAACTCTAGTTACTAAATCGGAAATTTATACTTCCCTCTAGTTACATACTCGGAAATTGATACTGAACTCTTGTTACTAAATCGGAAATTTATACTTCCCTTTAGTTACATACTCGGAAATTGATACTGAACTCTAGTTACTAAATCGGAAATTTATACTTCCCTCTAGTTACTAACTCGGAAATTGATACTGAACTCTTGTTACTAAATCGGAAATTTATACTTCCCTCTAGTTACATACTCGGAAATTGATACTGAACTCTTGTTACTAAATCAGAAATTTATACTTCCCTAAAGTTACATACTCGGAAATTGATACTGAACTCTTGTTACTAAATCGGAAATTTATACTTCCCTCTAGTTACATACTCGGAAATTGATACTGAACTCTAGTTACTAAATCGGAAATTTATACTTCCCTCTAGTTACATACTCGGAAATTGATACTGAACTATTGTTACTAAATCAGAAATTGATAATGTACTCTAGTTACTAAATCGGAAATTGATACTGAACTCTAGTTACTAAATCGGAAATTTATACTTCCCTCTAGTTACATACTCGGAAATTGGTACTGCACTCTATTTACTAACTCGGAAATTTATACTGCACTCTAGTTACTAAATCGGAAATTGATACTGAACTCTTGTTACTGAATCGGAAATTTATAATGCACTCTAGCTTAATACTCTGAAATTGATACTGAACTCTTGTTACTAAATCGGAAATTGATACTGCACTCTAGTTACATACTCGGAAATTGATACTGCACTCTAGTTACATACTCGGAAATTGATACTGCACTCTAGTTACTACATCGGAAATTGATACTGCACTCTAGTTACATACTCGGAAATTGATACTGAACTCTAGTTACAAAATCGGAAATTTATAATTCCCTCTTGTTACTAAATCCGAAATTGATACTGCACTCTAGTTAATGAATCGGAAATGGATACTGCACTCTAGTTACTAAATCGGAAATTGATACTGCACTCTAGTTACATACTCGGAAATTGATACTGAACTCTAGTTACTAAATCGGAAATTGATACTGAACTCTTGTTACTAAATCGGAAATTAATACTGTCCTTTTAGTTACTAAATCGGAAATTGATACTGCACTCTAGTTACATACTCGGAAATTGATACTGCACTCTAGTTACTACATCGGAAATTGATACTGCACTCTAGTTACATACTAGGAAATTGATACTGAACTCTAGTTACAAAATCGGAAATTTATACTTCCCTCTTGTTACTAAATCCGAAATTGATACTGCACTCTAGTTAATGAATCGGAAATGGATACTGCACTCTAGTTACTAAATCGGAAATTGATACTGCACTCTAGTTACATACTCGGAAATTGATACTGAACTCTAGTTACTAAATCGGAAATTGATACTGAACTCTAGTTACTAACTCGGAAATTGATACTGAACTCTTTTTACTAACTCGGAAATTGATACTGAACTCTTGTTACTAACTCGGAAATTGATACTGAACTCTTGTTACTAACTCGGAAATTGATACTGAACTCTTGTTACTAACTCGGAAATTGATACTGAACTCTAGTTACTAACTCGGAAATTGATACTGAACTCTTGTTACTAACTCGGAAATTGATACTGAACTCTTGTTACTAACTCGGAAATTGATACTGTACTCTTGTTACTAACTCGGAAATTGATACTGTACTCTTGTTACTAACTCGGAAATTGATACTGAACTCTTGTTACTAACTCGGAAATTGATACTGAACTCTAGTTACTAACTCGGAAATTGATACTGAACTCTTGTTACTAACTCGGAAATTGATACTGAACTCTTGTTACTAACTCGGAAATTGATACTGTACTCTTGTTACTAACTCGGAAATTGATACTGTACTCTTGGAGGTCAATGAACTTTCTTGTAAGGATCATCACTAGCTCTGCTGTCGCATAAGCAAAGGAAACATGAGTACTTTGTGTATCCCCCTTGCAAGCCAAGCAAGAAGGCAAGCATCTTGAAATCACCACAAACATCCCACTTGAATTCAGCATAATCTATTTTTTCAAGAAGTTGTTTTACATTATCATTGGTTTTTTCTTCTGTACGGAGTGTGCAAGTGGCAACGATGGGTACTTTTTTTCCATTGTGGAGCAATACTGCTTTGAGACTTCGTGTTAAGCTATCTATGAACAGTCGCCATTCTGCAGGATCATGCGTGAGTCCAAGAGCAGTAAACAAAATATTAACATCATTACAATAACACAGATCATCACTAATGTTATAGTAAATGTCAAATTCTTCATGTCATTTTCGGTACACAGATGTCCTGCAGTCTTCCCACTACTAGATTCCATTCCTTCAGCCTTGATGTAAGAAGTTCAGCTCCTGACTTAGTGAGACCTAAATCTCTGATTAAATCATCTATCTTACTCTGATTTGGAAAGTGAGGCTCCGAAGTCGTTCTTGGTACAAAAGCTTCCTACATTTCTTGGCTGCTGCTACTTGCTGACCCTTCGGATGAAATATCCATTTCATCTTCCGTCTGTAAAGAAAAGTCACTACTATAGCAACAAAGACTTGAATAACATTAGTATTCCATAAATCTGTAGGAAAATGAATGAATTGTAAATACTTAATATTCAAGTTAATTAAAAGTAAAACTTTTGGAGAGTACGATGAGAAGTAAACTTACATTTTCTGGTGGTTGTGGTACTGGCATGCTGTCATCATGTAGGGCAGGTGCTCTACGTGATGGTATGTCTGGATACTGAAGCTTGTCTTCGTTTAACTTTTCTGTACTTTGTCATATCAATCATACAAAAGTAACAGTCATCATAATAGTTCTTCGGCCTCTCCATACTCTGGGAATGGCAAAAGGCATTGCCCTTCCTGTACCTCTTAGCCATCCTTCTAGAGTAGATCGACAACTTCCACATATAACATGAGAGGCCCATGATTTGTCCTGGTCATCCATGGGAATTCAGAAATAGAGTTTGTATACTATTCACAATTTGGCTCCTTTCACGATCTTATATAATACCGGCTTTTTCCAATATAAAAAAACACACACATAGCAAAATGTATCTGGAGAATTTTTACATCCTCTAGTAGTCATCTTAATAAGAACAGAACTTAGTAATTGATCTGAAAGAGAAAATTAGAGATACATTTAGTAGCAGAACATATAGCATTTTCCAATATATGATGACATTGAAAAGCGATGTATTTCTATAACGGTCGATGAAACAGAAAAAATAATAACATTTTTGGAATCAGCAGAGAAAATTGATTAAAAAAAAAACAGTAAAAAATACAATAAACAAAACTTGTGTAAAAAATCGTTACGGTGTGTTATTCAACGTTCGCATTGGTAGTAAATAAACACTGCGACGACTTTAAATGATCCGAACTTCGTGCCGATAATTTTAAATGCTTAATCTTTTGTCAAATATTGGTATGAGGAAAAGATGCTGAAATAAGGCGTAGAATTCTAAATAAATCAGAAAATGAACTGAACTGCAGAAATTAGCTGAGAATTTATTAGTGTTCAGCAGGATTCGAAAGACATCGAACAGTCGGCCATTGCACACGAAAAGTGCGTCAAAATCGAAATTCAACTCTCATCCAAAAACTATTCAAATAAAAAAACGGGGTTTTTACGCCTCCAAAACAAACCAGCCGTATAAAAATAAATTACCTTATAAAAATAAATTACCTTATAAAATAAATTACCTTATAAAAATAAATTACCTTATAAAAATAAATTAACTTATAAAATAAATTACCTTATAAAAATAAATTACTTTATAAAAATAAATTACCTTATAAAATAAATTACCTTATAAAAATAAATTACCTTATAAAAATAAATTACCTTATGAAAATAAATTACCTTATAAAAATAAATTACCTTATAAAAATAAATTACCTTATAAAATAAATTACCTTATAAAAATAAATTACCTTATACAAATAAATTACCTTATAAAAATAAATTACCTTATAAAAATAAATTACCTTATACAAATAAATTACCTTATAAAAATAAATTACCGCCGATCCCTTGTTATCGGTGTGGAAGCCTGCATTGGGTAACATAATGACCATTTCGTTTTAAAACCTGCCTGATTTATAAAAAAATCGGACACAAAAGTTTGCATTGTAGAACGATGAAAGGAAATAAAACGCGGGTAAAGACTATCAAACATGGCGACAATATTATAAGGAGATACGTTCAGGTTAAAATCTTAAATAAAAAAAGTAAAATTACAATTGGATTCGAGTTCAGACGTGTCGATGATTAACATGCAGACATGGAGACGTTTGGGAAAACCGACCATATAAAGAACCAATCAAATTACCAGAATAGTAACTGGTGAAAAAATAAATTTCAAGGGTGAAATAATTACTGACGTGACTTTTAACAGAACGACGAAGAAAGTAAAAATGTACATATTAAAAAACACAAGAAATTTATTTGACGTAGACCTTATTCAACTATTCAGACTATGGGGATTATCAACCAAGAATTCTTGCCAGAAGAAAATAAATCTGAAAAACGAAAAAATGATTTTGTTTCAACCATTAGTCGTGTGGGATGGACTTCGACTAAATTGCCAGCAGAAATGACCGAAATTGAGTCACACGAGGAAAGAAAATGCACGCTAAAAAAGCGAATACAAAGAAATTAAGCTAACTTATTTGAATAACCAGTGGGTTAGGGTTAGGGTTATGGTTAAAGAGAGTGAATTCATAGTTAAAGAGCTACAATTACAAAAGGTACAACTCATAGAGTTTTCTGAAGAATTAAAAAGTATGAAAGATAAGATGACTTGTCTTGAAGTGGAATGCCGAAGAAAAGGCGCCATTTTTTTTAAATTTAAAAATGTGCTAAAAAAATCAGACATCCAGCTTTTGAACTGGAGGGATATTAAATCTGAATTTGAAAGTGACCATCAGTTCTCTCATAATAGAGAAATAAACCAAAATAGGGAACGACTATCGGAAGAAACCGACAGCACTACCCAGGAGGAGGAGGTTATGGCTACCAAAAACAACACTTTCGACATACAGATATTTTAAGCAACCCCAGAATATCATCCATCCAAAAAGGAAACACTACTAGACTTCTGAAGAGGCCAGGCTTGGGAGTGGGTGTTATGGTGCCGTACCTATGACGAACATTTGGACTCGTCCATTCTCAATAAATACTGGAAGCATTACGCTTCTCACTTGTTGAATACAAACCCCAGTCTACACTGGCCGCCAGGACAGACGGTCCACTTCTCTTGTTCCTCTGTTGTATATACTTTTCTCCAATATATATTTTTTACCTAACCCCGTGTCCGTGTTCTCATTCCGGTCCTTAAACAGGACCATAACCATTTGATATTGTTTCGGTGTGAAGGGTTACAATTTTGTAGATATATCTCGCCCTTAAAGAAATGAGGGAATACGAAAATCAGGTATAAACAATACTAAGTTACATATATATATATATATATATATATATATATATATATATATATATATATATATATATATATCATTTTATTTATTTTTAACAGGCCTTTGATTAGTCTCTTATAAGAGGGGGGGGGGCTTGTCTGTCAGTCTTGATCAAAGTCTTTCTCTCCAGGCTCGGCGGTCGCGAGAATCAAAGTTCAAAATCCCTACACTCAATGTTTCCAATCTTATACTTCCCCATGTGAACAATTCAGACATTTGTTAAGCCTTCTTTTAAAATAACACTCATAATTAAATTCCTGCAGAATGTTGGAAAACGGTCGTTGCTTTCTTAATAAGGCACCTAGAGAGTCAGGATTGCTTCCATTGGGCTCCTATGGAAATTCTACTTCCATTATGGTTCAAGGATAATTCTACATATCTATAAAAGTTTATATTTTAGGTACACTATTTAGTCTATCTTTCTATAAACGGACAGGAACACACACAGACGTTCTCTTTCATTATATAGGAAATATAGAATATATTCATAGATCTAGATATACAGTGAATGATAAATAGAGAGAAAGAAAGAGAGGCAGACAAACAGACAGACAGAGAGAAGTGTTACGTCTTAAATATACTAAAGTTCTTAATTTTCATCTTAGTATTTAAAAAAAGGGAAAAATATATTCTTTTATTTCATATAATTTATTTTAAAAATTGGGGGTAGAATCGAAACTGCACACTCGATGTTTTCAGTCTGATATTTTCCGAACTAAACAATTCAGACATTTGTTAAGTCGAATTTTAAAATAACAATCATGATAAGAATCGTATATACATAATTGAAGTATTACGGTGCTTCTGTACTAATGGGTCACTTAGAGGTGGAGGCACGTAGATATTCGGCACAGAGAGGGTGACGTAGATATTCGGCACAGAGCGGGTAACGTAGAGATCCGTGACCACTTACATTGTCTTCACCAAATAATTGTATACATATGATAAAGATTTCATGAAAATAGGATATATTTTAAGTTTTAAAGGAGGTTTGCCCCCATAGCTTCCTTAGATTAGAAAGGCACTTAGAGATTTGGGACCAAGTCCATGAACTTCCTTCCAAAATTTTATACATCAGATATAAATTTCATAAAAACAGCATATATTTGAAGTTTAAAGGGGTTATGCTACGACCATCGTAATTATCAGACCAGTGTTCTGGAAAATGACGTAATGCTTTTAAGTAGCAAACGAGATCTGTCAGACTATGGGAATTTTGACCCCTCCTTTAACTAACCACGACTTATGTAAAAGAGGCCTGTTAACTGAAAGATGACGTAATGCTTTGAAGTAGCAAACGAGATCTGTCAGACTATGGGAATTTTGACCCCTCCTTTCACTAACCACGACTTATGTAAAAGAGGCCTGTTAACTGGAAAATGACGTAATGCTTTGAAGTAGCAAACGAGATCTGTCAGACTATGGGAATTTTGACCCCTCCTTTCACTAACCACGACTTATGTAAAAGAGGCCTGTTAACTGAAAAATGACGTAATGCTTTTAAGTAGCAAACGAGATCTGTCAGACTATGGGAATTTTGACCCCTCCTTTCACTAACCACGACTTATGTAAAAGAGGCCTGTTAACTGGAAAATGACGTAATGCTTTGAAGTAGCAAACGAGATCTGTCAGACTATGGGAATTTTGACCCCTCCTTTCACTAACCACGACTTATGTAAAAGAGGCCTGTTAACTGAAAAATGACGTAATGCTTTGAAGTAGCAAACGAGATCTGTCAGACTATGGGAATTTTGACCCCTCCCTTGACTAACTACGACTTATGTAAAAGAGGCCTGTTAACTGGAAAATGACGTAATGCTTTTAAGTAGCAAACGAGATGTGTCAGACTATAGGGATTTTGACCCCTTCCTTCACTAACCACGATTCATGTAAAAGAGGCCTGTTAACTGGAAAATTACGTAATGCTTTTAAATAGCAAACGAGATCTTTCAGACTATGGAAATTTTGACCCTTCCCTTCACTAACCACGACTTATGTAAAAGAGGCCTGTTAACTGGAAAATGACGTAATGCTTTTAAGTAGCAAACGAGATCTGTCAGACTATGGGAATTTTGACCCCTCCTTTCACTAACCACGACTTATGTAAAAGAGGCCTGTTAACTGGAAAATGACGTAATGCTTTTAAGTAGCAAACGAGATCTGTCAGACTATGAAAATTTTGACCCCTCCGTTCACTAACCACGACTTATGTAAAAGAGGCCTGTTAACTGGAAAATGACGTAATGCTTTTAAGTAGCAAACGAGATCTGTCAGACTATGGGAATTTTGACCCCTCCTTTCACTAACCACGACTTATGTAAAAGAGGCCTGTTAACTGGAAAATGACGTAATGCTTTTAAGTAGCAAACGAGATCTTTCAGACTATGGGAATTTTGACCCCTCCTTTCACTAACCACGACTTATGTAAAAGAGGCCTGTTAACTGGAAAATGACGTAATGCTTTTAAGTAGCAAACGAGATCTGTCAGACTATGGGAATTTTGACCCCTCCTTTTACTAACCACGACTTATGTAAAAGTAGCCTGTTAACTGGAAAATGACGTAATGCTTTTAAGTAGCAAACGAGATCTGTCAGACTATGGGAACTTTGACCCCTCCTTTCACTAACCACGACTTATGTAAAACTAGGCCTGTTAACTGGAAAATGACGTAATGCTTTTAAGTAGCAAACGAGATCTGTCAGACTATGGGAATTTTGACCCCTCCTTTCACTAACCACGACTTATGTAAAACTAGGCCTGTTAACTGGAAAATGACGTAATGCTTTTAAGTAGCAAACGAGATCTGTCAGACTATGGGAATTTTGACCCCTCCTTTTACTAACACCGACTTATGTAAAACTAGGCCTGTTAACTGGAAAATGACGTAATGCTTTTAAGTAGCAAACGAGATCTGTCAGACTATGGGAATTTTGACCCCTCCTTTCACTAACAACGACTTATGTAAAACTAGGCCTGTTAACTGGAAAATGACGTAATGCTTTTAAGTAGCAAACTAGATCTGTCAGACTATGGGAATTTTGACCCCTCCTTTCACTAACCACGACTTATGTAAAAGAGGCCTGTTAACTGAAAAATGACGTAATGCTTTGAAGTAGCAAACGAGATCTGTCAGACTATGGGAATTTTGACCCCTCCTTTCACTAACCACGACTTATGTAAAAGAGGCCTGTTAACTGAAAAATGACGTAATGCTTTGAAGTAGCAAACGAGATCTGTCAGACTATGGGAATTTTGACCCCTCCTTTCACTAACCACGACTTATGTAAAAGAGGCCTGTGAACTGAAAAATGACGTAATGCTTTTAAGTAGCAAACGAGATCTGTCAGACTATAGGGATTTTGACCCCTTCCTTCACTAACCACGATTCATGTAAAAGAGGCCTGTTAACTGGAAAATTACGTAATGCTTTTAAATAGCAAACGAGATCTTTCAGACTATGGAAATTTTGACCCCTCCTTTCACTAACCACGACTTATGTAAAAGAGGCCTGTTAACTGGAAAATGACGTAATGCTTTGAAGTAGCAAACGAGATCTGTCAGACTATGATAATTTTGACCCCTCCTTTCACTAACAACGACTTATGTAAAAGAGGCCTGTTAACTGAAAAATGACGTAATGCTTTGAAGTAGCAAACGAGATCTGTCAGACTATGGGAATTTTGACCCCTCCCTTGACTAACTACGACTTATGTAAAAGAGGCCTGTTAACTGGAAAATGACGTAATGCTTTTAAGTAGCAAACGAGATGTGTCAGACTATAGGGATTTTGACCCCTTCCTTCACTAACCACGATTCATGTAAAAGAGGCCTGTTAACTGGAAAATTACGTAATGCTTTTCAATAGCAAACGAGATCTTTCAGACTATGGAAATTTTGACCCTTCCCTTCACTAACCACGACTTATGTAAAAGAGGCCTGTTAACTGGAAAATGACGTAATGCTTTTAAGTAGCAAACGAGATCTGTCAGACTATGGGAATTTTGACCCCTCCTTTCACTAACCACGACTTATGTAAAAGAGGCCTGTTAACTGGAAAATGACGTAATGCTTTTAAGTAGCAAACGAGATCTGTCAGACTATGAAAATTTTGACCCCTCCGTTCACTAACCACGACTTATGTAAAAGAGGCCTGTTAACTGGAAAATGACGTAATGCTTTTAAGTAGCAAACGAGATCTGTCAGACTATGGGAATGTTGACCCCTCCTTTCACTAACCACGACTTATGTAAAAAAGGCCTGTTAACTGGAAAATGACGTAATGCTTTTAAGTAGCAAACGAGATCTGTCAGACTATGGGAATTTTGACCCCTCCTTTCACTAACCACGACTTATGTAAAACTAGGCCTGTTAACTGGAAAATGACGTAATGCTTTTAAGTAGCAAACGAGATTTGTCAGACTATGGGAATTTTGACCCCTCCTTTCACTAACCACGACTTATGTAAAACTAGGCCTGTTAACTGGAAAATGACGTAATGCTTTTAAGTAGCAAACGAGATCTGTCAGACTATGGGAATTTTGACCCCTCCTTTCACTAACCACGACTTATGTAAAACTAGGCCTGTTAACTGGAAAATGACGTAATGCTGTTAAGTAGCAAACGAGATCTGTCAGACTATGGGAATTTTTACCCCTCTTTTCACTAACCACGACTTATGTAAAACTAGGCCTGTTAACTGGAAAATGACGTAATACTTTTAAGTAGCAAACGAGATTTTTCAGACTATGGGAATTTTGACCCCTCCTTTCACTAACCACGACTTATGTAAAACTAGGCCTGTTTACTGGAAAATGACGTAATGCTTTTAAGTAGCAAACGAGATCTGTCAGACTATGGGAATTTTGACCCCTCCTTTCACTAACCACGACTTATGTAAAACTAGGCCTGTTAACTGGAAAATGACGTAATGCTTTTAAGTAGCAAACGAGATCTGTCAGACTATGGGAATTTTGACCCCTCCTTTCACTAACCACGACTTATGTAAAAGAGGCCTGTTAACTGGAAAATGACGTAATGCTTTTAAGTAGCAAACGAGATCTGTCAGACTATGAAAATTTTGACCCCTCCGTTCACTAACCACGACTTATGTAAAAGAGGCCTGTTAACTGGAAAATGACGTAATGCTTTTAAGTAGCAAACGAGATCTGTCAGACTATGGGAATGTTGACCCCTCCTTTCACTAACCACGACTTATGTAAAAAAGGCCTGTTAACTGGAAAATGACGTAATGCTTTTAAGTAGCAAACGAGATCTGTCAGACTATGGGAATTTTGACCCCTCCTTTCACTAACCACGACTTATGTAAAACTAGGCCTGTTAACTGGAAAATGACGTAATGCTTTTAAGTAGCAAACGAGATTTGTCAGACTATGGGAATTTTGACCCCTCTTCTCACTAACCACGACTTATGTAAAACTAGGCCTGTTAACTGGAAAATGACGTAATACTTTTAAGTAGCAAACGAGATTTTTCAGACTATGGGAATTTTGACCCCTCCTTTCACTAACCACGACTTATGTAAAACTAGGCCTGTTTACTGGAAAATGACGTAATGCTTTTAAGTAGCAAACGAGATCTGTCAGACTATGGGAATTTTGACCCCTCCTTTCACTAACCACGACTTATGTAAAACTAGGCCTGTTAACTGGAAAATGACGTAATGCTTTTAAGTAGCAAACGAGATCTGTCAGACTATGGGAATTTTGACCCCTCCTTTCACTAACCACGACTTATGTAAAAGAGGCCTGTTAACTGGAAAATGACGTAATGCTTTTAAGTAGCAAACGAGATCTGTCAGACTATGGGAATTTTGACCCCTCCTTTCACTAACCACGACTTATGTAAAACTAGGCCTGTTAACTGGAAAATGACGTAATGCTTTTAAGTAGCAAACGAGATTTGTCAGACTATGGGAATTTTGACCCCTCCTTTCACTAACCACGACTTATGTAAAACTAGGCCTGTTAACTGGAAAATGACGTAATGCTGTTAAGTAGCAAACGAGATCTGTCAGACTATGGGAATTTTGACCCCTCCTTTCACTAACCACGACTTATGTAAAACTAGGCCTGTTAACTGGAAAATGACGTAATGCTTTTAAGTAGCAAACGAGATTTGTCAGACTATGGGAATTTTGACCCCTCCTTTCACTAACCACGACTTATGTAAAACTAGGCCTGTTAACTGGAAAATGACGTAATGCTGTTAAGTAGCAAACGAGATCTGTCAGACTATGGGAATTTTGACCCCTCCTTTCACTAACCACGACTTATGTAAAACTAGGCCTGTTAACTGGAAAATGACGTAATGCTTTTAAGTAGCAAACGAGATTTGTCAGACTATGGGAATTTTGACCCCTCCTTTCACTAACCACGACTTATGTAAAACTAGGCCTGTTAACTGGAAAATGACGTAATGCTTTTAAGTAGCAAACGAGATTTGTCAGACTATGGGAATTTTGACCCCTCCTTTCACTAACCACGACTTATGTAAAACTAGGCCTGTTAACTGGAAAATGACGTAATGCTTTTAAGTAGCAAACGAGATTTGTCAGACTATGGGAATTTTGACCCCTCCTTTCACTAACCACGACTTATGTAAAACTAGGCCTGTTAACTGGAAAATGACGTAATGCTTTTAAGTAGCAAACGAGATTTGTCAGACTATGGGAATTTTGACCCCTCCTTTCACTAACCACGACTTATGTAAAACTAGGCCTGTTAACTGGAAAATGACGTAATGCTTTTAAGTAGCAAACGAGATTTGTCAGACTATGGGAATTTTGACCCCTCCTTTCACTAACCACGACTTATGTAAAACTAGGCCTGTTAACTGGAAAATGACGTAATACTTTTAAGTAGCAAACGAGATTTTTCAGACTATGGGAATTTTGACCCCTCCTTTCACTAACCACGACTTATGTAAAACTAGGCCTGTTTACTGGAAAATGACGTAATGCTTTTAAGTAGCAAACGAGATCTGTCAGACTATGGGAATTTTGACCCCTCCTTTCACTAACCACGACTTATGTAAAACTAGGCCTGTTAACTGGAAAATGACGTAATGCTGTTAAGTAGCAAACGAGATCTGTCAGACTATGGGAATTTTGACCCCTCCTTTCACTAACCACGACTTATGTAAAAGAGGCCTGTTAACTGGAAAATGACGTAATGCTTTTAAGTAGCAAACGAGATCTGTCAGACTATGGGAATTTTGACCCCTCCTTTCACTAACCACGACTTATGTAAAACTAGGCCTGTTAACTGGAAAATGACGTAATGCTTTTAAGTAGCAAACGAGATTTGTCAGACTATGGGAATTTTGACCCCTCCTTTCACTAACCACGACTTATGTAAAACTAGGCCTGTTAACTGGAAAATGACGTAATGCTGTTAAGTAGCAAACGAGATCTGTCAGACTATGGGAATTTTGACCCCTCCTTTCACTAACCACGACTTATGTAAAACTAGGCCTGTTAACTGGAAAATGACGTAATGCTTTTAAGTAGCAAACGAGATTTGTCAGACTATGGGAATTTTGACCCCTCCTTTCACTAACCACGACTTATGTAAAACTAGGCCTGTTAACTGGAAAATGACGTAATACTTTTAAGTAGCAAACGAGATTTGTCAGACTATGGGAATTTTGACCCCTCCTTTCACTAACCACGACTTATGTAAAACTAGGCCTGTTAACTGGAAAATGACGTAATGCTTTTAAGTAGCAAACGAGATTTGTCAGACTATGGGAATTTTGACCCCTCCTTTCACTAACCACGACTTATGTAAAACTAGGCCTGTTAACTGGAAAATGACGTAATACTTTTAAGTAGCAAACGAGATTTGTCAGACTATGGGAATTTTGACCCCTCCTTTCACTAACCACGACTTATTTAAAACTAGGCGAGTTAACTGGAAAATGACGTAATGCTTTTAAGTAGCAAACGAGATCTGTCAGACTATGGGAATTTTGACCCCTCCTTTCACTAACCACGACTTATGTAAAACTAGGCCTGTTCACTGGACCATGACGTAATGCTTTTAAGTAGCAAACGAGATCTGTCAGACTATGGGAATTTTGACCCCTCCTTTCACTAACCACGACTTATGTAAAACTAAGCCTGTTAACTGGAAAATGACGTAATGCTTTTAAGTAGCAAACGAGATCTGTCAGACTATGGGAATTTTGACCCCTCCTTTCACTAACCACGACTGATGTAAAAAAGGCCTGTTAACTGGAAAATGACGTAATGCTTTTAAGTAGCAAACGAGATCTGTCAGACTATGGGGATTTTGACCCCTTCCTTCACTAACCACGATTTATGTAAAAGAGGCCTGTTAACTGGAAAATGACGTAATGCTTTTAAGTAGCAAACGAGATCTGTCAGACTATGGGAATTTTGACCCCTCCTTTCACTAACCACGACTTATGTAAAAGAGGCCTGTTAACTGGAAAATGACGTAATGCGTTTCAGTAGCAAACGAGATCTGTCAGACTATGAAAATTTTGACCCCTCCTTTCACTAACCACGACTTATGTAAAAGAAGCCTGTTAACTGGAAAATGACGTAATGCTTTTAAATAGCAAACGAGATCTGTCAGACTATGGGAATTTTGACCCCTCCTTTTACTAACCACGACTTATGTAAAAGTAGCCTGTTAACTGGAAAATGACGTAATGCTTTTAAGTAGCAAACGAGATCTGTCAGACTATGGGAATTTTGACCCCTCCTTTTACTAACCACGACTTATGTAAAAGATACCTGTTAACTGGCAAATGACGTAATGTTTTTAAGTAGCAAACAGGATCTGTCAGACTATGGGAATTTTGACCCCTCCTTTCACTAACCACGACTTATGTAAAAAAGGCCTGTAAACTGGAAAATGACGTAATGCTTTTAAGTAGCAAACGAGATCTGTCAGACTATGGGAATTTTGACCCCTTCCTTTGTTAACCACGACTTATGTAAAAGAGGCCTGTTAACTGGAAAATGACGTAATGCTTTTAAGTAGCAAACGAGATCTGTCAGACTATGGGAATTTTGACCCCTCCTTTCACTAACCACGACTTATGTAAAAGAGGCCTGTTAACTGGAAAATGACGTAATGCTTTTAAGTAGCAAACGAGATCTGTCAGACTATGGGAATTTTGACCCCTCCTTTTACTAAGCACGACTTATGTAAAAGAGGCCTGTTAACTGGAAAATGACGTAATGCTTTTAAGTAGCAAACGCGATCTGTCAGACTATGGGAATTTTGACCCCTCCCTTCACTAACCACGAGTTATGTAAAAGAGGCCTGTTAACTGGAAAATGACGTAATGCTTTTAAGTAGCAAACGAGATCTGTCAGACTATGGGAATTTTAACCCATCCTTTCACTAACAACGACTTATGTAAAACAGGCCTGTTAACTGGAAATGACGTGATGCTTTTAAGAAGCAAACGAGATCTGTCAGATTATGGGGATTTTGACCCCTTCTTTCACTAACAACAACTTATGTAAAAGAGGCCTGTTAACTGGAAAATGACGTAATGCTTTAAAGTAGCAAACGAGATCTGTCAGACTATGGGAATTTTGACCCCATCCCTTCACTAACTACGACTTATGTAAAAGAGGCCTGTTAACTGGAAAATGACGTAATGCTTTTAAGTAGCAAACGAGATCTGTCAGACTAGTGGAATTTTGACCCCATCCCTTCACTAACCACGACTTATGTAAAAGAGGCCTGTTAACTGGAAAATGACGTAATGCTTTTAAGTAGCAAACGAGATCTGTCAGACTATGGGAATTTTGACCCCTCCTTTCACTAACCACGACTTATGTAAAACTAGGCCTGTTCACTGGACCATGACGTAATGCTTTTAAGTAGCAAACGAGATCTGTCAGACTATGGGAATTTTGACCCCTCCTTTCACTAACCACGACTTATGTAAAACTAGGCCTGTTAACTGGAAAATGACGTAATGCTTTTAAGTAGCAAACGAGATCTGTCAGACTATGGGAATTTTGACCCCTCCTTTCACTAACCACGACTGATGTAAAAAAGGCCTGTTAACTGGAAAATGACGTAATGCTTTTAAGTAGCAAACGAGATCTGTCAGACTATGGGGATTTTGACCCCTTCCTTCACTAACCACGATTTATGTAAAAGAGGCCTGTTAACTGGAAAATGACGTAATGCTTTTAAGTAGCAAACGAGATCTGTCAGACTATGGGAATTTTGACCCCTCCTTTCACTAACCACGACTTATGTAAAAGAGGCCTGTTAACTGGAAAATGACGTAATGCTTTTAAGTAGCAAACGAGATCTGTCAGACTATGAAAATTTTGACCCCTCCTTTCACTAACCACGACTTATGTAAAACTAGGCCTGTTAACTGGAAAATGACGTAATGCTTTTAAGTAGCAAACGAGATCTGTCAGACTATGGGAATTTTGACCCCTCCTTTTACTAACCACGACTTATGTAAAAGTAGCCTGTTAACTGGAAAATGACGTAATGCTTTTAAGTAGCAAACGAGATCTGTCAGACTATGGGAATTTTGACCCCTCCTTTTACTAACCACGACTTATGTAAAAGATACCTGTTAACTGGAAAATGACGTAATGTTTTTAAGTAGCAAACAGGATCTGTCAGACTATGGGAATTTTGACCCCTCCTTTCACTAACCACGACTTATGTAAAAAAGGCCTGTAAACTGGAAAATGACGTAATGCTTTTAAGTAGCAAACGAGATCTGTCAGACTATGGGAATTTTGACCCCTTCCTTTGTTAACCACGACTTATGTAAAAGAGGCCTGTTAACTGGAAAATGACGTAATGCTTTTAAGTAGCAAACGAGATCTGTCAGACTATGGGAATTTTGACCCCTCCTTTCACTAACCACGACTTATGTAAAAGAGGCCTGTTAACTGGAAAATGACGTAATGCTTTTAAGTAGCAAACGAGATCTGTCAGACTATGGGAATTTTGACCCCTCCTTTAACTAAGCACGACTTATGTAAAAGAGGCCTGTTAACTGGAAAATGACGTAATGCTTTTAAGTAGCAAACGCGATCTGTCAGACTATGGGAATTTTGACCCCTCCCTTCACTAACCACGAGTTATGTAAAAGAGGCCTGTTAACTGGAAAATGACGTAATGCTTTTAAGTAGCAAACGAGATCTGTCAGACTATGGGAATTTTAACCCATCCTTTCACTAACAACGACTTATGTAAAACAGGCCTGTTAACTGGAAATGACGTGATGCTTTTAAGAAGCAAACGAGATCTGTCAGATTATGGGGATTTTGACCCCTTCTTTCACTAACAACAACTTATGTAAAAGAGGCCTGTTAACTGGAAAATGACGTAATGCTTTAAAGTAGCAAACGAGATCTGTCAGACTATGGGAATTTTGACCCCATCCCTTCACTAACTACGACTTATGTAAAAGAGGCCTGTTAACTGGAAAATGACGTAATGCTTTTAAGTAGCAAACGAGATCTGTCAGACTAGTGGAATTTTGACCCCATCCCTTCACTAACCACGACTTATGTAAAAGAGGCCTGTTAACTGGAAAATGACGTAATGCTTTTAAGTAGCAAACGAGATCTGTCAGACTATGGGGATTTTGACCCCTCCTTTCACTAACCACGACTTATGTAAAAGAGGCGTGTTAACTAGGAAATGACGTAATGCTTTTAAGTAGCAAACGAGATCTGTCAGACTATGGGAATTTTGACCCCTCCTTTCACAAACCACGACTTATGTAAAAGAGGCCTGTTAACTGGAAAATGACGTAATGCTTTTAAGTAGCAAACGAGATCTGTCAGACTATGGGAATTTTGGCCCCTCCTTTCACTAACCACGACATATGTAAAAAAGGCCTGTTAACTGGAAAATAACGTAATGCTTTTAAGTAGCAAACGAGATCTGTCAGGCCATAGGAATTTTGACCCCTCTTTTTACTAACCACGACTTATGTAAAAGATACCTGTTAACTGGAAAATGACGTAATGCTTTTAAGTAGCAAACAGGATCTGTCAGACTATGGGAATTTTGACCCCTCTTTTCACTAACCACGACTTATGTAAAAAAGGCCTGTAAACTGGAAAATGACGTAATGCTTTTAAGTAGCAAACGAGATCTGTCAGACTATGGGGATTTTGACCCCCTCCTTTCACTAACCACGACTTATGTAAAACTAGGCCTGTTAACTGGAAAATGACGTAATGCTTTTAAGTAGCAAACGAGATCTGTCAGACTATGGGAATTTTGACCCCTCCTTTCACTAACCACGACTTATGTAAAAGATACCTGTTAACTGGAAAATGACGTAATGCTTTTAAGTAGCAAACGAGATCTGTCAGACTATGGGGATTTTGACCCCTTCCTTCACTAACCACGACTTATGTAAAAGAGGCCTGTTAATTGGAAAATGACGTAATGCTTTTAAGTAGAAAACGAGATCTGTCAGACTATGGAAATTTTGACCCATCCCTTCACTAACCACGACTTATGTAAAAGAGGCCTGTTAACTGGAAAATGACGTAATGCTATTAAGTAGCAAACGAGATCTGTCAGACTATGGGAATTTTGACCCCTCCTTTCACTAACCACGACATATGTAAAAGAGGCCTGTTAACTGGAAAATGACGTAATGCTTTTAAGTAGCAAACGAGATCTGTCAGACTATGGGAATTTTGACCCCTCCTTTCACTAACCACGACTTATGTAAAAGAGGCCTGTTAACTGGAAAATGACGTAATGCTTTTAAGTAGCAAACGAGATCTGTCAGACTATGGGAATTTTGACCCCTCCTTTCACTAACCACGACTTATGTAAAAGAAGCCTGTTAACTGGAAAATGACGTAATGCTTTTAAGTAGCAAACGAGATCTGTCAGACTATGGGAATTTTGACCCCTCCCTTCACTAACAACGAGTTATGTAAAAGAGGCCTGTTAACTGGAAAATGACGTAATGCTTTTAAGTAGCAAACGAGATCTGTAAGACTATGGGAATTTTGACCCCTGTTTTCACTAACCACGACTCATGAAAAAGAGGCCTGTTAACCCGAAAATGACGTAATGCTTTTAAGTAGCAAACGACATCTGTCAGACTATGGGAATTTTGACCTCTCCCTTCACTAACTACGACTTATGTAAAAGAGGCCTGTTAACTGGAAAATGACGTAATGCTTTTAAGTAGCAAACGCGATCTGTCAGACTATGGGAATTTTGACCCCTCCCTTCACTAACAACGAGTTATGTAAAAGAGGCCTGTTAACTGGAAAATGACGTAATGCTTTTAAGTAGCAAACGAGATCTGTCAGACTATGGGAATTTTGAACCCTCCTTTCACTAACCACGACTTATGTTAAAGATGCCTGTTAACTGGAAAATGACGTAATGCTTTTAAGTAGCAAACGACATCTGTCAGATTATGGGAATTTTAACCCATCCTTTAACTAACCCCGACTTATGTAAAAAAGGCCTGTTAACTGGAAAATGACGTAATGCTTTTAAGTAGCAAACGAGATCTGTCAGACTATGGGAATTTTGGCCCCTCCTTTCACTAACCACGACTTATGTTAAAGATGCCTGTTAACTGGAAAATGACGTAATGCTTTTAAGTAGCAAACAAGATCTGTCAGACTATGGGAATTTTGACCCCTCCTTTCACTAACCACGACTTATGTAAAAGAGGCCTGTTAACTGGAAAATGACGTAATGCTTTTAAGTAGCAAACGAGATCTGTCAGACTATGGGAATTTTGACCCCTCCTTTCACTAACCACGACTTATGTAAAAGAGGCCTGTTAACTGGAAAATGACGTAATGCTTTTACGTAGCAAACGAGATATGTCAGACTATGGGAATTTTGACCCCTCCGTTTACTAACAACGACTTATGTAAAAAAGGCCTGTTAACTGGAAAATGACGTAATCCTTTTAAGTAACAAACGAGATCTGTCAGACTATGGGAATTTTGACCCCTTCTTTCACTAACCACAACTTATGTAAAAGAGGCCTGTTAACTGGAAAATGACGTAATGCTTGTAAGTAGCAAACGAGATCTGTCAGACTATGGGAATTTTGACCCCTCCTTTCACTAACCACGACTTATGTAAAAGAGGCCTGTTAACTGGAAAATGACGTAATGCTGTTAAGTAGCAAACGAGATCTGTCAGACGATGGGAATTTTAACCCCTCCTTTCACTAACCACGACTTATGTAAAAGAGGCCTGTTAACTGGAAAATGACGTAATGCTTTTAAGTAGCAAACGAGATCTGTCAGACTATGGGAATTTTTACCCCTCCCTTCACTAACCACGACTTGTGTAAAAGAGGCCTGTTAACTGGGAAATGACGTAATGCTTTTAAGTAGCAAACGAGATCTGTCAGACTATGGGAATTTTTACCCCTCCCTTCACTAACCACGACTTGTGTAAAAGAGGCCTGTTAACTGGGAAATGACGTAATGCTTTTAAGTAGCAAACGAGATTTGTCAGACTATGGGAATTTTTACCCCTCCCTTCACTAACCACGACTTGTGTAAAAGAGGCCTGTTAACTGGGAAATGACGTAATGCTTTTAAGTAGCAAACGAGATCTGTCAGACTATGGGAATTTTTACCCCTCCCTTCACTAACCACGACTTATGTAAAAGAGGCCTGTTAACTGGAAAATGACGTAATGCTTTTAAGTAGCAAATGAGATCTGTCAGACTATGGGAATTTTGACCTTTCCTTTCACTAACCACGACTTATGTAAAAGAGGCCTGTTAACTGGGAAATGACGTAATGCTTTTAAGTAGCAAACGAGATATGTCAGACTATGGGAATTTTGACCCCTCCTTTCACTAACCACGACTTATGTAAAAGAGGCCTGTTAACTGGAAAATGACGTAATGTTTTTAAGATACAAAGGAGATCTGTCAGACTATGGGAATTTTGACCCCTCGTTTTACTAACCACGACTTATGTAAAAGAGGCCTGTTAACTGGAAAATGACGTAATGCTTTTAAGTAGCAAACGAGATCTGTCAGACTATGGGAATTTTGACCCATCCTTTTACTTACCACGTCTTATGTAAAAGAGGCCTGTTAACTGGAAAATGACGTAATGCTTTTAAGTAACAAACGAGATCTGTCAGACTATGGGAATTTTGACCTTTCCTTTCACTAACCACGACTTATGTAAAAGAGGCCTGTTAACTGGAAAATGACGTAATGCTTTTAAGTAACAAACGAGATCTGTCAGACTATGGGAATTTTGACCCCTCCTTTTACTAACCACGACTTATGTAAAAGAGGCCTGTTAACTGGAAAATGACGTAATGCTTTTAAGTAACAAACGAGATCTGTCAGACTATGGGAATTTTGACCCCTCCTTTCACTAACCACGACTTATGTAAAAGAGGCCTGTTAACTGGAAAATGACGTAATGCTTTTAATTAACAAACGAGATTTGTCGAACAATCAGACTATGCGCATTTTAACCACTCCCTTTCACTTAAAAATTCATCAAAGATAAGGAATTCAACCAATGTTAATGAAATTTTCAGTATTTATTAATTAATGATCATGGAATATAATTTACCTATTACTTTATTAAACATCTTAGTGCAAATGTATTATTTCGTGTAATTTGCGTAGACTCGACAGCAAACATCAATAAATACTTAATAATAAAATAGTGTTGTGATAAATATTTGAATTTTTAAAACATGAATATTTAAAAAAAATAATTTGTCTGACTTAATATAAAAGTTTGTATTAGAGTTTAGTTAAATACTTGTGATAATAAAAGTTTGTATGAGAATTTAGTTAAATACTTGTGATAATAAAAGTTTGTATGAGAATTTAGTTAAATACTTGTGATAATAAAAGTTGGTAGAAGAGTTTAGTTAAATACTTGTGATGATAAACGTTTGTATAAGAGTTTAGTTAATTTCTGGTGATAATACAAGTTCATAGAACAATTTTGTAAAATACTTGTGATAATAACAGTTTATGTAAGAGTTTAGTTTAATACTTGGGATAATAAAAGTTTTATAACAGTTTAGTTAAATACTTGTAATAATAAAAGTTTGTATAACAGTTTAGTTAAAAACTTGTGATAATAAAAGTTTGTATAGCAGTTTAGTTAAATTCTTGTGATAATAACAGTTTCAATAACAGTTTAGTTGAATATTTGTGAAAATAAAAGTTTTTATAACTGTTTAGTTAAATACTTGTGATAATAGAAGGTTGTATAAGAGTTTAGTTAAATACTTGTGATAATAAAAGTTTGTATAGCAGTTTAGTTAAATTCTTGCGATAATAACAGTTTCAATAACAGTTTAGTACGGACAATGTGATAATAAAAGTTTGTATAAGAGATTAGTTTTATACTTGTGATAATACAAATTTGTATAACAGTTTAGTACGGACAATGTGATAATAAAAGTTTGTAGAAGAGTTGAGTTAAATGCTTGTGATAACAAAAGTTTGTATAAGAATTTGGTTAATTTCTTGTGGCAATAAAAGTTTGTATAAGAGTTTAGTTAAATACTTGTAATAATACAAGTTTATATAAGAGTTTAGTTTAATACTTGTGATAATAAAAGTTTATATAACAGTGTAGTTAAATTCTCGTGATGATAACAGTTTGTATTACAGTGTAGTTTAATACTTGTGATAATAAAAATTTGTATAACAGTTTAGTTCAATACGTGTGTTTATAAAAGTTTGTATGAAAGTTTAGTTAATTTCTTGTGATAATACAAGTTTGTATAACAGTTTAGTTTAATAGTTGTGAAAAAAAGTTCGTACAACAGTTTAGTTAAATACTTATGATAATAAAAGTTTGTATACCAGTTTAGTTAAATACTTGTGATAATAAAAGTTTATATGAGAATTTAGTTAAATAATTGTGATAATAAAAGTTTGTATAAGAATTTAGTTAATTTCTTGTGACAATAAAAGTTTGTATAAGTGTTTAGTTAAATACTTGTGATAATACAAGTTCATAGAACAGTTTTGTAAAATACTTGTGATAATAACAGTTTGTATAACAGTTTAGTTTAATACTTGTGATAATAAAAGTTTTATAACAGTTTAGTTAAATACTTGTAATAATAAAAGTTTGTATAACAGTTTAGTTAAAAACTTGTGATAATAAATGTTTGTATAACAGTTTAGTTAAATACTTATGATAATAAAAGTTTGTATAAGAGTATTGATTTACTCTTCTCCAGGAGTCAGGCATAAGGCCAGTTTTTATCTTACTCGCACAAGTAAGATGTGACCCAAGGTCGGGTCGGGAAAGTGGTGTTTAAAAATTGCCTGGGCAGCCCCGTCGGCATTTCCCGGTAGGGGCGCCTCAGACAGTAAGCAATAAACTTACTCCTCCCCAAAGAGGAAAGGCGAAGCCTGGGAGGGTTGACCTTCTATAACTGCACAGGACAGACCCATAGACCAGCGTAAATCAAGCTCCAAAGGCCAAGACAATACCAGTCTATGGGGTGCAGTATCCATCGGAACAGATACTACACTTTGATCTTAGCGAAAAGGCCAGCTTTGTATAAGGGTAGTAGTACGGACAATGTGATATGCTGGTGCAACTGTATATAGCAAGACGTATTTTTATGGCGTGAAAATGGTCCAAGATGAGGTGTGATCAAAAGGAAGAGGAAATAATGGATACTTACGTTTTCTTTGGAGAGAGAATGTCGCCTGGTTTGGTATGGTGTAGAGTTGAAGGTGAGTATCGCGCCGAGTGAGGTGTTTGAAGTCAGTCGCCGTCGAAATTCTGCTGGTTTGATTTCTGTTGTCTGTCGCTTATTATAATCTGAGCGAAATTCGAGGCTTGCGAAAAACACAACTTTGTATTAAAGCGGATACATTTTTGATTGGATTAAAAAAATAAATATTTTTATATTTAATTATTGTATCGGAAATGCTGTGTCGAGAAACTTGAGTACGGACTATTTTAAAACACTTTTTATTTGGACGTCGCAGAATGAACACCCGATTTTCTTTACGGCACATCAAGTGTGTTATGTATATTATATTTCTTCAGCTGCATTTGCCCAGGATTGAACTCAGCACTTTGGGATTACGAGATGGATTACGTGCACTTGCATATATTTCCGTTAAAGTAAAATTACTGGGTTTTCTTGTCCACGTGACTTTTTAATTTAAATGCGTTCTCTTTCTTTTACCATATATACGTTCTTGGCCTCTTGCCTTGTTGGCATTGTAGTTTTGAATTAATTGAATAAAGCCTTAGAAAAGGTTTTTCTATTCGTGTCTTCTTTTTACATTACAATTTATTCAATTAATTCATTTACTAAATTTCTCATGGATAAGATTATTCGTCTGGACAAGTTTGATATATCTTCTGCAGACCCTCAGGCTGGCAAGCTCTGGAGACTATGGTACCGTAATTTTACTTATTACTTATCTACTATTGCTTCTTTAAATCCAGACAAACTCGAAGTCCTTTATTTAAACATTGGTGCTACCGTTGCTGACATTATCGAGGGTTGTTCTGGATTCGAACATGCTGTTGAATTGCTGAAAAGTGTTTATGATAAGTCTCCAAGCGTTATTCATGCTAGACATTTGCTTTCTACACGTCTACAACAGGAAAATGAGTCTGTAGACCAGTACCTTCAGGCCTTGAACCGACTTGCCGCAGACTGTTGCTTCAAAGATGTTACTGCTACTACTTACAGAGATGAATCTGTCCGTGATTCATTTATACGTGGTCTCCGGTCTTCCGTAATACGTGCCAGACTACTTGAAAATGATACGTTAAATCTCAAGGAGGCTACTCAATGTGCTAGAGCTTTAGAACAGGCTCAATTTCGTGCTGAGTCATACGCTTCTCAGATTGGACCTACCGTTGCTGCTACCACGACTAAAAATGTGTTTACTGATTCTGTCGAGGAGGCCACTATTACTGCTCCTATGGAGTGTGAATCTGTACAATTGTCTGCTGCCCTTCCTGCTCATGGAAAGTGCTACAACTGCGGAGGGAAACGTCACATTAAGGATGATCGCCGCCACTGTCCTGCCCGCGATAAAGTATGTCGAAACTGTGGCAAACTCGGCCATTTTGCCAAAGTTTGCCGTTCTACCATGTCTACACCTTCACGTTCCACCTCAGCTATTATAGTAGCCCGTGCTAAAGATGATGATAGGTTCCCTCCTATTACTAAAATTGTAAAATTAAAGGGTAAACGATTAACTGTTCTCATAGACACCGGCAGTTCTGATAACTTTATCAGTGCTCGTATTGTTAAAACAATGAAACTGTCTACTTCTAAACGGAATTCCGTAATTTCCATGGCATCATCGGCCATTTCCCTCAAGCTATCTGAATATTGTACTGAGAACGTTATCTTCAATGGTTACGAATATAAAGAAATTGACTTCACAGTACTTCCTGATTCCTGTATGGATATTATACTCGGAGTGCCCTTCTTAAAACTACACCAGAGTATCACTATTTCTTTTGGAGGGTCTCAGGATATTCTAAAAATCTGCGCTTTAACCAAAATCAGTTGTGCACCCGTTAAATTGTTCCGAAACTTGACCCGTGATTGCAAACCTATTGCTACTGGGTCCCGAAATTACCGTGCGGAGGACTCTCGATTCATTGAAAAAGAAATTCTACAAATGCTTGAGGATGATATAATTGAACCAAGTTACTCTCCGTGGCGCGCTCAAATTGTTGTGACTTCGTCAACTAATAAAAAGAAACGATTGGTAGTCGATTTCTCCCAAACTATTAACCGTTTCACCTTACTTGATGCATACCCCTTGCCACGAATTGGGGATCTCGTTGACCAAATAGCCCAGTATCGTATCTTTAGTATAATTGACTTGTCCAAAGCATACTATCAGATTGAAATTTGCCCTGAAGATCGCCCCTATACGGCCTTTCAGGCTGGAAACCGTCTGTACCAATTTAAACGAATACCCATGGGGGTCACAAACGGGGTTTCTGCCTTTCAACGATTTATGAATTCTTTCATTTCTGATAACAAATTACCTGGAACCTTCTCGTATATAGATGATATAACTATTTGCGGTAAAACCCAGGAAGAGCATGACATCAATTTGGAGTATTTCTTAAAAGCTGCCTCGACATACAACCTCGAAATAAACCGGGAAAAATCAAAGTTTTCACTTCGTTCTATTAACGTGCTTGGATACCAAATTTGTAACGGAACTCTTCAACCTGATCCAGAGCGTTTGAGACCTCTTTTGCAAATGCCTCCCCCATTCCGATTCAAAATCGTTAAAAAGGTGTCTTGGTATGTTTGCTTACTATGCGAAATGGATACCTAAGTATTCATACAAAATTCGTCCACTGATCGAAAATAAACAATTCCCTATGCCTCCTATAGTTGTAAATTCTTTCGAAAAACTCAAGAAACACATTGCTGAATCATCCGTAAAAGTTATTGATGATGAATTGCCGTTTATTATTGAAACCGATGCCTCAGAAAAGGCTATCGGAGGCACTCTTTTACAAGCTGGGAGACCTGTAGCATTCTTTTCTCGGTCGTTAAACCTCTCTGAAATGCGACTTCATATAGTCGAAAAAGAAGCATATGCCATAGTCGCATGTGTTCGTAAATGGAGAGATCTCATTGTTGGGAAACATTTTACTATTATTACTGATCAACAAGCCGTATCTTTTGTGTTTAAACCTGCTAATCGTGGAAAAATTAAAAACGATAAAATTATACGGTGGAAAATGGAACTTCTTCCCTTTTCATATGATATAAAACACCGTCCCGGGAATGAAAATATTGTCGCTGACACATTATCCAGAGTATGTGGTGCTGCTGTTCCTTCCTTGGAGGAACTAAAATCAATTCATGATTCCTTAATACATCCTGGAGTACAACGCTTTTGGCATTTTGTAAGGTCACAAAATTTGCCATATTCACTTGATGAAATCCGACGTGTGACATCTCAATGTACTACTTGCGCCAAAATAAAACCCCAATTCTTTACTTCTACTAATAATATTCTTATCCGTTCTACTGCTCCATTCCAGCGTCTTTCTGTCGATTACAAAGGACCTATCCCGGCATCTTCATCAGGTTGCCGTTACATATTTACAGTCGTCGATGAATACAGTCGATTTCCGTTTGCTTTCCCTTGTCGTGATTGCTCCTCTCAAACCGCGATTCAGTGCCTGGTGAATATTTTTTCTATTTTTGGACTTCCCTCATTCATCCATTCCGATCGAGGAACTTCGTTTATGTCGGAGGAATTCAAACAATTTTTGCTGCGACTTGGAATTGGATCCAGTAACACTACTGCGTATAACCCAAGAGGTAACAGCCAATGTGAGCGCTATAACGGCATTATTTGGAACACCATCTTATTAGCTTTGGGATCAAAACGGTTACCCATTAGCGCTTGGCAGGATGTTCTACAGGATGTTTTACAAACTATTCGCTCTCTACTATGCACCTCCACAAATGCTACGCCTCACGAACGCATGTTCAATTTTAAAAGGCGCTCTTCCACTGGCACTGCATTACCTGTTTGGCTCTGTGAGCCTGGGGAGGTGTTATTAAAGCGATTTGGTAACAGGAGTAAATATGACCCGATCGTTGAGGTAGTGGAACTCCTCGAGGCTAACCCTACACATGCAAGAATACGATATCATGATGGCCGGGAAGATTCAGTAGCACTAAGACATTTAGCACGTTTTCCACGCTCGGGTCGATCTCAAGATTCTGCTGAAAACGTTATACCTGACATGGGCCCTTTGCCTGATACAAGTTCCACAAATACTCCTTCACCTAAGGAAAGTTATACAGAAAATGAATTAGTGAATCAGAATTCAGAGAATCAACCTTCCCAGAGATATGGTGCTTCTGATAGTGAACTACTTCCCCGCCGGTCTAGCAGGATTCGCAAACCAGTCCAGCGTCTGGATTTATAAAACTTTCTGATAACAATCTCTGTTACAAGTGGGGGAGAATGTTATGTATATTATATTTCTTCAGCTGCATTTGCCCAGGATTGAACTCAGCACTTTGGGATTACGAGATGGATTACGTGCACTTGCATATATTTCCGTTAAAGTAAAATTACTGGGTTTTCTTGTCCACGTGACTTTTTAATTTAAATGCGTTCTCTTTCTTTTACCATATATACGTTCTTGACCTCTTGCCTTGTTGGCATTGTAGTTTTGAATTAATTGAATAAAGCCTTAGAAAAGGTTTTTCTATTCGTGTCTTCTTTTTACATTACAAAGTGTTTCGTGAATCTAATTTTCGGTACTTCACGCATTGGAACGTCATTTCACTCTAAATCTAAACCGAAAAACTTGTAGACAATCAATTGCTAAGGTTGTTGGAAAAATGGTGCGATCATTTTACCGCTCTTTTATTTTTAATGTTTTAACTTAGTTCACCCCAAACAAGGCAAGTTGCCACTGCAGACGTAAGGGGCTTCTGAGAATTAGGGTGAATGTTTAGGGGGTCATGCTAAATTGGGAGCTGTGCAGCGAGATGTTTGTTCACATTAGTTTTAAATTTCTGCACATCGATACAGTCGGAAACTATTGGAGTAGAATAGTCTCCGGCATCCGGGGACCTTCACAGTGAATGGATAGGATTTAGCTGATTGTCGGGTTAGTCAGGTGCATTTACGTCGAGGAGGCACCAGAGCAGCAAGTTCATCGGAACACATTCCATTGAAGTACTTGTAAAACAATCACAAAGATGCGACGTTACGGCAATGGGACAGGGGCTGGAGCTTGATGGATAGTGAGGGGCCTATTTGATTAGCGACTCTTTTTTGGACCTTGTCTAAGAGGGAGAGACTAGTGGATGGTGAACTAGTCCAGATGTGACAACAATACTTTAAGCATGGGCTCTAGAAAATACCTGACTCCTAATGCAATCCTCTACCTGTATAAGAGTCATGTACCTTCAAAGATTAAGTACTGTTATCACATCTGGGGTGGTTCAGTTCAGATCCCTCTTTCGTCCTAAAATGGAGTAGTGTTGTCTCATCTTAGGTGTAGCCTCTTTAGAGCACTCTTTTCTGCCTTGACAGAGTACAAAATCGACTTTGCGGTCTAGTTGGGGATGATTTTTTCTGTTCTCTACAGTTCCTTTCTCACAGAAGAGACGTTGCTAGTCTTTCTCCACTCGATCGTTATTTTCATGGAATCTTCTTTAAAGGGCTTTCGCCTTGTAAAACTCACACGGCAAGAACATATCTTGCTAGTGTAGAATAGCAAGACAAAGTCTCATTTTAACATTTAAAGCGACTTTATTGGCCATCTTCATGAACATATAAATGAAAGGAATCAAGAAAGTTCTTTGGCTGCCGAAAGTCTATGAACAGTTTATCTTTGAGTGAAGATAGCCGATGCTTGGGAATCCAGTGGATAAATGCAGGGGAGAGAAAAAAAAGTGATTAATAGCAGAAGATGGTACTCGTATAGATGACGTACCATGTTTCCGTAACTTCGTGTCGTCAACGTTCGGTCAGATCTCGGAAGCACCCGAGAGTTGACGAAACTATTAACCAATCAGGTTGCAGCAGGCATTAGAAAATCAGGCGATAACTTTTGGAAGAAATTAATCGCGTTCAATAACAAAAAAAGAATGTCTATAATCTCTGTCAGCTTGTTGAATCATCCGAAGGACTAATTGAGTTCTGCCAGCAAAGGTTTCTTTTTTGTTTCGCGAAACAAAAACATAAATGCGATAAATGTCAACGTATGTGTCAGAAACGAAAATAATTTGTTTATTCAGTGCGTAGAAAAAACATTTTGACAAAAAATGAAAAAAACATGTAGAAAAAGCATTTTGACAAAAAATGAAAGAAACATGTAGAAAAAACATTTTGACAAAAAATGAAAAAAAAATGTAGAAAAAACATTTTGACAAAAAATGAAAAAAAAATGTAGAAAAAACATTTTGACAAAAAATGAAAAAAACAAACAAAAAAACATTTGCTTAACAAATCAAAAAAAAAAAATCTTTTGAAACTTTCCGGTGCACAAACAAACAACATTTTTGTTAAAAACAAAATAAAATAATGGTTCCTTTGACAAAAAAACAAACAAAAATAAACATCTAATTACTAACAGTTGTTTAGTTATAGTTTGCTTGTTCTCAATTTTTATATATGTATTGTACTTTGATTTTCTTCGTCGTAATTTATCGGCTGCCAGTCTTCAATTTATCGTTTGGCAGTTTTCCCTTGTCAACTCTCAGGCACTTCCATAACCTGCCCGAACGTTGACGACGCGAAGTCACGGAAACATGGTGCGTCATCTATAAGAGAACCCAGAAGATAGCATATCCAGGAGTCTGGACGAGGAAAAAGTTTATGGAGTTCACGTGGTGTCGAATAAATGTCCCGTTAGTAGAGAAAGGAGAAGAGTTCATAT
The DNA here is from genome assembly GCA_963556195.1 of Sepiola atlantica. NCBI lineage: Eukaryota > Metazoa > Mollusca > Cephalopoda > Sepiida > Sepiolidae > Sepiola > Sepiola atlantica. The sequence goes on from OY744529.1 coordinate 104,652,022, forward strand.
TATGAGTAAGTCCGTACGTACGCATGTGTTAAAGTTAGGCCATGCTCATGTATTTATGTAGATAAATGTGTGTGTGTGTGTAATATTGTTAAGTCAACCTGTGTGCGGTTGTCCCCATGTTTGATTTGGGAGTCTTCTTGTCGAACCCAGGGCCAGACTGCCCAGGGACAGGGTTTTGGTTTATGTCGCAAGAGAGAAGTTTGAGAGTTGAAAGAAGCGCCGTAGATGAGTCAGATAGCTGTGCCATCTCGTGGCCTAAAAGAGGAAGGATGTGTCCAGCACCGACTTGCATTACCACCGGTACCCATCTCAGTCTGTAAGAGCGATTGATTCTGATTGGGCAAATTGTGCCAATCAGCGCCCAGCTTTTAAATGAAGCATAGATTTAAAATACCGCGAATGGCCGCCGTTTGCTGCCGTTGTTGTTTGTAGTACAGCTAAAAAAAACTCCTTCCCCGTTGGCCAAACATGAAACGGAATTTCCATTAACGTATTTTTTACAAAGAACGTCTCAACTGTTGAAAGTAATACCACGGGACTCCTTCCCTGCTGACTACAACATGTTCATGTTCAAATCTAATGTCAGCAAATATTTGTCTTAAACCGTCCTCATAAGTAATCAATTTTTTCATTCCATTCATTATTTTCAATCCTCTCATAATAGTCTTCATCATTCAACTGACAATCTATCCATCTCAGTAAAACTTATCCTCGAGTGGCTTTTGGCCTTGATAGGTGGTGACTCTTAGTCAATAAATAAGTGAGCTGTAATTTGTTGTTATCGAAATGCTCTGAGACTCGAAGGATTTGTGGATGACTTTTGCAGTTAAATAACCAAATAAATTGAATCTTTAAAAAATTCTTCTTATGGCGGTACGATTGTAAGTTTGTAGAAGAGTTTAGTTTTATACTTGTGATAATACAAGTTTCATTAAGAGTGTAGTTAAATACTTGTGATAATAAAAGTTTATATAACAGTTTAGTTAAATACTTATGATAATACAAGTTTGTAAAAGAGTTTAGTTAAATACTTGTGATAATAAAAGTTTGTATAGCAGTTTAGTTAAATTCTTGTGATAATAACAGTTTGAATAACAGTTTAGTACGGACAATGTGATAATAAAAGTTTGTATAAGAGATTAGTTTTATACTTGTGATAATACAAATTTGTATAACATTTTAGTACGGACAATATGATAATATTAGTTTATATAACAGTTTAGTAAATTACTTGTGATAATAAAAGTTTGTATAAGAGTTTAGTTAAATACTTGTAATAATACAAGTTTAGAGAACAGTTTTTTTAAATACTTGTGATAATAACAGTTTATATAAGAGTTTAGTTTAGTATTTCTGATAATAAAAGTTTATATAACAGTGTAGTTAAATTCTCGTGATGATAACAGTTTGTATTACAGTGTAGTTTAATACTTGTGATAATAAAAGTTTGTATGAGAGTTTAGTACGGACAATGTGTTAATAAAAGTTTGTATAACAGTTTAGTTGAATACTTGTTATTATAAAAGCTTGTATAACAGTGTAGTTAAATACTTGTGATAATAAAAGTTTGTATAACCGTATAGTTAAATACTTGTTATAATTAAAGTTTGTATAACAGCTTAGTAAAATTTTTTGTGATAATAAAAGTTTGTATAAGTGTTTAGTTAAATACTTGTTATAATAAAGGTTTGTATCAGAGTTTAGTAAAATACCTGTGATAATAAAAGTTTGTATAGCAGTTTAGTTAAATTCTTGTGATAATAAAAGTTTGTATAAGAGTTTAGTTAAAGACTTGTGATAATAAAAGTTAGTATAAGAGTTTAGTTAAATTCTTGGGATAATAAAAGTTTGTAGAACAGTTTAGTTTAATACTTGTGATAATAAAAGTTTGTATAACCGTTTAGTACGGACAATTTTATAATAAAAGTTTGTATAACAATTTAGTACGGACAATGTTATAATAAAAGTTTGTATAAGAGTTTAGTTAAATACTTATGATAATAAAAGTTTGTATAAGAGTTTAGTTAAATACTTGTGATAATAAAAGTTTGTATAAGAGTTTAGTTAAATACTTGTGATAATAAAAGTTTGTATAAGAGTTTAGTTAAATACTTGTGATAATAAAAGTTTGTATAAGAGTTTAGTTAAATACTTATGATAATAAAAGTTTGTATAAGAGTTTAGTTAAATACTTGTGATAATAAAAGTTTGTATAAGAGTTTAGTTAAATACTTGTGATAATAAAAGTTTGTATAAGAGTTTAGTTAAATACTTGTGATAATAAAAGTTTGTATAAGAGTTTAGTTAAATACTTATGAAAATAAAAGTTTGTATAAGAGTTTAGTTAAATACTTGTGATAATAAAAGTTTGTATAAGAGTTTAGTTAAATACCTGTGATAATAAAAGTTTGTAGAAGAGTTTAGTTAAATTCTTGTGATAATAAAAGTTTGTAGAGGAGTTTAGTTAAATACTTTTGATAATAAAAGTTTGTATAAGAATTTAGTTAAATACTTGTGATAATAAAAGTTTGTAGAAGAGTTTAGTTTTATACTTGTGATAATACAAGTTTCATTAAGAGTGTAGTAAAATACTTGTTATAATAAAAGTTTGTATAAGAGTTTAGTTAAATACTTGTGATAATAAAAGTTTGTAGAAGAGTTTAGTTAAATACTGGTGATAATAAAAGTTTATATAACAGTTTAGTTAAATACTTATGATAATAAAAGTTTGTATAAGAGTTTAGTTAAATACTGGTGATAATAAAAGTTTGTAGAAGAGTTTAGTTAAATTCTTGGGATAATACAAGTTTCATTAAGAGTGTAGTTAAATACTTGTTATAATAAAAGTTTGTAGAAGAGTTTAGTTAAATACTTATGATAATAAAAGTTTGTATAAGAGTTTAGTTAAATACTGGTGATAATAAAAGTTTATATAACAGTTTAGTTAAATACTTATGATAATAAAAGTTTGTATAAGAGTTTAGTTAAATACTGGTGATAATAAAAGTTTGTAGAAGAGTTTAGTTAAATTCTTGGGATAATACAAGTTTCATTAAGAGTGTAGTTAAATACTTGTGATAATAAAAGTTTGTATAAGAGTTTAGTTAAATACTGGTGATAATAAAAGTTTATATAACAGTTTAGTTAAATACTTATGATAATAAAAGTTTGTATAAGAGTTTAGTTAAATACTGGTGATAATAAAAGTTTATATAACAGTTTAGTTAAATACTTATGATAATAAAAGTTTGTATAAGAGTTTAGTTAAATACTGGTGATAATAAAAGTTTATATAACAGTGTAGTTAAATACTTATGATAATAAAAGTTTATATAACAGTTTAGTTAAATACTTGTGATAATAAAAGTTTGTATAAGAGTTTAGTTAAATACTTGTGATAATAAAAGTTTGTAGAAGAGTTTAGTTAAATTCTTGTGATAATAAAAGTTTGTAGAGGAGTTTAGTTAAATACTTTTGATAATAAAAGTTTGTATAAGAATTTAGTTAATTACTTGTGATAACAAAAGTTTGTAAAAGAGTTTAGTTTTATACTTGTGATAATACAAGTTTCATTAAGAGTGTAGTTAAATACTTGTGATAATAAAAGTTTATATAACAGTTTAGTTAAATACTTATGATAATAAAAGTTTGTATAAGAGTATTGATTTACTCCTCTCCAGGAGTTAGGCACAAGGCCAGCTTTTATCTTACTCGCACAAGTAAGATGTGACCCAAGGTCTGGTCGGGAAAGTGGGGTTTAAAAATTGCCTGGGCAGCCCCGTCGGCATTTCCCGGTAGGGGCGCCTCAGGCAGTAAGCAATAAACTTACTCCTCCCCAAAGAGGAAAGGCGAAGCCTGGGAGGGTTGACCTTCTATAACTGCACAGGACAGACCCATAGACCAGCGTAAATCAAGCCCCGAAGGCCAAGACAATACCAGTCTATGGGGTGCAGTATCCATCGGAACAGATACTACACTTTGATCTTAGCAAAAAGGCCAGCTTTGTATAAGGGTATTAGTACGGACAATGTGATATGCTGGTGCAACTGTATATAGCAAGACGTATTTTTATGGCGCGAAAATAGTCCAAGATGAGGTGTGATCAAAAGGAAGAGGAGATAATGGATACTTACGTTTTCTTTGGAGAGAGAATGTCGCCTGGTTTGGTATGGTGTAGAGTTGAAGGTGAGTATTGCGCCGAGTGAGGTGTTTGAAGTCAGTCGCCGTCGAAATTCTGCTGGTTTGATTTCTGTTGTCTGTCGCTTGTTATAATCTGAGCGGAATTCGAGGCTCGCGAAAAACACAACTTTGTATTAAAGCGGATACATTTTTGATTGGATTAAAAAAATAAATATTTTTATATTTAATTATTGTATCGGAAATGCTGTGTCGAGAAACCTGAGTACGGACTATTTTAAAACACTTTTTATTTGGACGTCGCAGAATGAACACCCGATTTTCTTTACGGCACATCAAGTGTTTCGTGAATCTAATTTTCGGTACTTCACGCATTGGAACGTCATTTCACTCTAAATCTAAACCGAAAGACTTGTAGACAATCAATTGCTAAGGTTGTTGGAAAAATGGTGCGATCATTTTACCGCTCTTTTTTTTTTAATGTTTTAACTTAGTTCACCCCAAACAAGGCAAGTTGCCACTGCAGACGTAAGGGGCTTCTGAGAATTAGGGTGAATGTTTAGGGGGTCATCCTAAATTGGAAGCTGTGCAGCGAGATGCTTGTTCACATTAGTTTTACATTTCTGCATGCCAATACAGTCGGAAACTATTGGAGTAGAATAGTCTCCGGCATCCGAGGACCTTCACAGTGAATGGATAGGATTTAGCTGATTGTCGGGTTAGTCGGGTGCATTTACGTCGAGGAGGCACCAGAGTAGCAAGTTCATCGGAGCACATTCCATTGAAGTACTTGTAAAACAATCACAAAGATGCGACGTAACGGCAATGGGACAGGGGCTGGAGCTTGGTGGATAGTGAGGGGCCTATTAGATTAGCGACTCTTTTTTGGACCTTGTCTAAGAGGGAGAGACTAGTGGATGGTGAACTAGTCCAGATGTGACAACAATACTTTAAGCATGGGCTCTAGAAAATACCTGACTCCTAATGCAATCCTCTACCTGTATAAGAGTCATGTACCTTCAAAGATTGAGTACTGTTATCACATCTGGGGTGGTTCAGTTCAGATCCCTCTTTTGTCCTAAAATGGAGTAGTGTTGTCTCATCTTAGGTGTAGCCTCTTTAGAGCACTCTTTTCTGCCTTGACAGAGTACAAAATCGACTTTGCGGTCTAGTTGGGGATGATTTTTTCTGTTCTCTACAGCTCCTTTCTCACAGAAGAGACGTTGCTAGTCTTTCTCCACTCGATCGTTATTTTCATGGAATCTTCTTTAAAGGGCTTTCGCCTTGTAAAACTCACACGGCAAGAACATATCTTGCTAGTGTAGAATAGCAAGACAAAGTCTCATTTTAACATTTAAAGCGACTTTATTGGCCATCTTCATGAACATATAAATGAAAGGAATCAAGAAAGTTCTTTGGCTGCCGAAAGTCTACGAACAGTTTATCTTTGAGTGAAGATAGCCGATGTGGATAAATGCAGGGGAGAGAAAAAAAAGTGATTAATAGCAGAAGATTGCACTCGTATAGATGACGTACCATGTTTCCGTAACTTCGCGTCGTCAACGTTCGGTCAGATCTCGGAAGCCCCCGAGAGTTGACGAAACTATTAACCAATCAGGTTGCAGCAGGCATTAGAAAATCAGGCGATAACTTTTGGAAGAAATTAATCGCGTTCAATAACAAAAAAAGAATGTCTATAATCTCTGTCAGCTTGTTGAATCATCCGAAGGACTAATTGAGTTCTGCCAGCAAAGGTTTCTTTTTTGTTTCGCGAAACAAAAACATAAATGCGATAAATGTCAACGTATGTGTCAGAAACGAAAATAATTTGTTTATTCAGTGCGTAGAAAAAACATTTTGACAAAAAATGAAAAAAAAATGTAGAAAAAACATTTTGACAAAAAATGAAAAAAAAATGTAGAAAAAACATTTTGACAAAAAATGAAAAAAACATGTAGAAAAAACATTTTAACAAAAAATGAAAAAAACATGTAGAAAAAACATTTTGACAAAAAATGAAAAAAACAAACAAAAAAACATTTGCTTAACAAATCAAAAAAAAAAAATCTTTTGAAACTTTCCGGTGCACAAACAAACAACATTTTTGTTAAAAACAAAATAAAATAATGGTTCCTTTGACAAAAAAACAAACAAAAATAAACATCTAATTACTAACAGTTGTTTAGTTATAGTTTGCTTGTTCTCAATTTTTATATATGTATTGTACTTTGATTTTCTTCGTCGTAATTTATCGGCTGCCAGTCTTCAATTTATCGTTTGGCAGTTTTCGCCTTGTCAACTCTCAGGCACTTCCATAACCTGCCCGAACGTTGACGACGCGAAGTCACGGAAACATGGCGCGTCATCTATAAGAGAACCCAGAAGATAGCATATCCAGGAGTCTGGACGAGGAAAAAGTTTATGGCGTTCACGTGGTGTTGAATAAATGTCCCGTTAGTAGAGAAAGGAGAAGAGTTCATATTATGAGTAAGTCCGTACGTACGCATGTCTTAAAGTTAGGCCATGTATTTATGTAGATAAATGTGTGTGTGTGTTACATTATTAAGTTCACCTGTGTGCGGTTGTCGCCATGTTTGGTTTGGGAGTTTTCTTGTCGAACCCAGGGCCAGACGGCCCAGGGACAGGGTTTTGGTTTATGTCGCAAGAGAGAAGTTTGAGAGTTGAAAGAAGCGCCGTAGATGAGTCAGATAGCTGTGCCATCTCATGGCCTAAAAGAGGAAGGATGTGTCCAGCACCGACTTGCATTACCACCGGTACCCATCTCAGTCTGTATGAGCGATTGTTTCTGATTGGGCAAATTGTGCCAATCAGCGCCCAGCTTTTAAATGAAGCATAGATTTAAAATACCGCGAATGGCCGCCTTTTGCTGCCGTTGTTGTTTGTAGTACAGATAAAAAAAACTCCTTCCCCGTTGGCCAAACATGAAACGGAATTTCCATTAACGTATTTTTTACAAAGAACGTCTCAACTGTTGAACGTATTACCACGGGACCCCTTCCCTGCTGACTACAACATGTTCATGTTCAAATCTAATGTCAGCAAATATTTGTCATAAACCGTCCTCATAAGTAATCAATTTTTTCATTCCATTCATTATTTTCAATCATCTCATAATAGTCTTCATCATTCAACTGACAATCTATCCATCTCAGTAAAACTTATCCTCGAGTGGCTTTTGGCCTTGATAGGTGGTGACTCTTAGTCAATAAATAAGTGAGCTGTAATTTGTTGTTATCGAAATGCACTGAGACTCGAAGGATTTGTGGATGACTTTTGCAGTTAAATAACCAAATAAATTGAATCTTTAAAAAATTCTTCTTATGGCGGTACGATTGTAAAGGAGCGATATTTTTGGTAACATTTTTGTTCTCTTCTTTTTGGAGTTTCTTACAAGAAGAAGAAGAAGAAGAAGAAGAAGAAGAAGAAGAAGAAGAAGAAGAAGAAGAAGAAAAAGGCGAAAGAGAAGAAAAAGAAGAAGAGGAAGAAAGTGAATAGAATAATGATGATGATGATGATGATGATGATGATGATGATGATGATGATGATGATGATGATGATGATGAAAAAAGGAAGAGAAATAATAGAAGAAAAAGAGAAGAAGAGAGAGAAGAAGAAGAAGAAGAAGAAGAAGAGGAAAAAGAAGTAGGAGTAGAAGAAGAAGAAGAAGAAGAAGAAGAAAGAGAAGAAAAGAAGGGAAGAAGAAAGAGAAGAAAGAAAAGAGAAAACAGAAGATGATAAGAAAGAGAAGGAGAAAGAAGAAGGAGAAGAGGAAAGAGAAGAAAACGGTGAAAGAGAAAAAAAAAGAGAAGAAAAAGAAGAGGAAGAAAGAGAATAGAATAATAATAATAATAATAATAATAATAATAATATGATGATGATGATGATGATGATGATGATGATGATGATGATGAAAAAAGGAAGAGAAATAATAGAAGAAGAAAGAGAAGAAGAAAGAGAAGAAGAAGAAGAAGAAGAAAGAGAAGATGAAAAAAGGAAGAAGAAGAAGAAGAAGAAGAAGAAGAAGAAGAAGGGACCATTTATTATAAGTTTTCAGAGTTGGACATAGAGAGTTTACATTAAAATAATAATAAGCTAATATCAATTCCGTCTTCATCATTTGAAAAGACTCTATTTGAGATCAGTTTACCTAATGAATGAATCAGCCGACAATTTTATTCAGATAGATACGTAAAAAAAATGTTTAAAATAATAATAAAAAAGAAAAGTGAAAAAGAAAATGAAATAAAGAAAGCGAAAATCAAAATAGAAAATACAAATAAGTGAAAAATTGCTCGTCATTTTTCCTCGGGTCCCACTTTAAATGGTTTTATTCTTGTTCTTCACCAAACACGAGCGGCCATTTTCTTTTCTTTTTTTTTTCATTTTTTATAGAAACTGCTTATCTCGTAGAAGTTGACGTTCCGCTCGGCACAGAGGAACGCGTTAAAAGAAACTAGAAAATCAAGTCAAATGGCGAAGAATGTGTCTTTTACCCCGCCCTGACTCGCAGAATTCACTTTGTACATGAGGTGGTCGGTTAACCACTTAGAAAATTGCCCAATTTAACACGACCCCCCCCCCCCCCCCGGATAGATGCCATTTTTATTTTTATTGACTCGGCATTGATTGCCTTTATTTTATTTTATTTTTTTAATTATTTTACATATTTTTTTAAGAATTTCCTTTTGTTTAATTTTACCTTTTTTCGAAATAATCCTTTTTTGCATCGTTATTAAAAAAACATTTATACGTCAATGTTATTCTTTTGTGCATTATAAATTTCCTCCTCCTTTCTTTCTTTCTTTCTTTCTTTCTTTGTTCCTTCGTTATTTTTTGTCTTTCTTTCTTCACCCTTTCTTTCTGCCTTCCTTTCTATTTTTTTCTTTCTTTTTCCCCTTTTCTTTATATATTTCTTATTTTTCCTTTTTTCTTTTCTGCCTTTCTTTCTCTTTTCCTTCGCCATTTTTTACTTTTTCTATCTTTCTTTCTTTTTCTATCCCCTTTTTTTAAATTCATTCTTCTTTCATTCGTTCTTCCTTTCTGTTTTTGTCTTTTCCTTTTTCCTTTTTTCTCTCCTTCTTATTCTTTTTTCTTTCATTCTTTCTTTCTTAATCCCATCTTCCTATTTGTCTTTCTTCTTCTTCTTCTTCTTCTTCTTCTTCTTCTTCTTCTTCTTCTTCTTCTTCTTCTTCTTCTTCTTTTCAAGTGTCTTCTTATTCTTTTTGTTCCCGTTTATTTTACACTTTTCTTACTTTCTTTTTTCTTTCATTTTCTTTACAACATCAAATTAAAAAAAAATCCCCATACCACATTTCATTTTCTCTGTCAGTCTTTCCTTACTGTTTTTGCTGCTCTGTATATTTGTACAACTTTCTTTTTCTTCATTGACTTGTCTTTCTTGTTTTCTTTTTCTGCTATTTTTTCTTTCTGTCCTATTTTAATCTTATCTGTCTTCCTTTTTTCTTTTCTTTCTCTTTCTTCTCTTTCTTTTTTCTTTTCTTTCTTTTCCTGCTATTTTTTTCTTTCTTTTTGTCCTATTTTAATCTTAACTGTCTTTCTTTTTTCTTTTCTTTCTTTCTTTCTTTCTTTCTTTCACTGTCCTTCAGCTCCACCTCTCCAATTGGCCCTCGGTGTTGGCCATCCCTCGCTCGTCGGCGAGAATGGCCTAATTTTTTTTCGTCCATAATTTTTAAAACTCGTCGTGAACACAACGTTTTAATTCTACCATAAGTATTAGTTGTTTGAGACCCTCATAGTTATATTCTCCCCTTCTCGCCGGAAAGAACACTGCCCAGTGAAATATGCTTATTCTTTTTCTACATATCTACATATGATCCTTCTACATATCTACATATGATCCTTCTACATATCTACATATGATCCTTCTACAAATCTACATACGATCCTTTTTATGAGATCAGAATTTCTGTCGGTTCCGGAACTAACTCATAACTCCACAAGACATCTGCTTTAACGACGTTGTCGTCTGCCCAATTGGTGATCGATAGTGTCGCGTAGGCGTACTGCCCTTTAATGCAGTTTGCAGGATCATGTTTATGATCATGTTTATGATCATGTTTATGATCATTCAAGCAAATCAAAACTCGAGGCATTTTTTTTAATGTTAAAAGTACCTTTCAACATCTGCTTCACAAAAGAGTGGAACAAGGCGAACTTGTTTTGCCAAGTCGAAATTGTTCCTTCTTTATCTGTCTTGGAACGTTTGTTTTACGTCAATTTTTCTAAATTTAATCTCCTTCTCTGTCCGTGCTTTTTCCAATTATATCTTTTTTTCTATTTTGTCTTTCTTTATGTCCCTTTACCTTTTGAATCTGGGCATTCGACACGTTTGCCTCAATTTAGGGCTTTGTCTCAGAAGCATCCAGGTTCAAAAGGTGGGTCGAAAAGAGTTATTGAACTCCTACCCACAATAGGAATATGTGACACAAGGTCGGAAAGTGGGATTTGAAAAGCCAGCGTCCGATAAGGTGAGCACTCTGGCCATTAAAAAAATGCCTAGGCAGCCCCGTCGACATTCCCTGGTAGGGGCGCCTCAGGCAGTAAGCAATAAACTTACTCCTCCCCAAAGAGGGGAGGCAACGCCTGGGAGGGTTGACCTCCTAGAACTGCACAGGACAGACCCATTGACCGGCGTAAGTCAAGCCCCGAAGGCCAAGACAATACCAGTCTATGGGATGCAGTATCCATCGGAACAGATACTACACTTTCTTCTTAGTCAAAAGGCGAAAAGAGACCGGGACACAGCGTGCAAGCGTTTATATGGACTGACTCACGTGTCCCTTAAGGGAGTAGGGGTGGGGATGCCTGACAGCCAATCCGTGATACTCTTAAGGGACAAGGCTGCAGCCAGTCAGTGAGGGGGTCGTTAATAAATTCCAATACTTTAAAGAGCCTAAATTTAGAAATCCACATTCAAGTATATTAATACGGAACGATCCAAGAGACATAACGCAAGTCAAAAGTCAATGCTACAATCAAAACAAAACAAAATGACAGAAACGGGCAGTGTCCAAATCACGAAAAGGAATATATTAATAAATATAAATAACTAGAAAGCCATTTTATTAAAAAACGGATAGGGGTATGTTTATAAAATAATATTAGATATTATTTAGGGGTAAACATTATAGATTATTATTTGTTTTGAAAGAAAGGCAAGCGATGTAGCCAATCGGATTCTCAAAAGGGGTTAAATTGATAGGTTAAGATTAAATGCATGTAAAGATATAGTAACTATGTTTTAATTGTTAATACATATGAATACTAGTTAAGTGTGTAATTAACATGGAATGAGAAGAACCAATATAGGAATGTCCACTTCACAAAAGTATCGATCTACTCATAAAAGTTGATTATTATCAGAAAATATTAGTTGTAATGGGAGTTCATATTGATTAGGTGAAGGGGTTAAAAGGTTTTATACAGAAGAACGGCTGTACGTAGGATCATAAATAACCAAAAGTGTATATATATTATTTACAGCCACAATATCTGTATTGTAGGAAATTTTTAGTTAAAAGTGTATAAAAATAAAACTTGCCAGATGTTAACGGTGATATTAATGGAAGATAACATTTTTAAAATAAAAATAGTATATAAATAAAAAGTACTCTTATAGCTGACGCACCATGTTTCTGTAACTTCGCATCGTCATCGTTCGGGCAGGTCTCGGAATCGCCCGAGAGTCAACGAAACTAAACCAAGCAGCCGATAACTTTTGGAAGAACTTAATCGCGTTTAATATAAAAAAAAAATGAATTTCTATAATCTCTAGTATTTCTAGATACGTTGCCATTCATTGCATTTCTTTCTTTTTTTTTCGATACAAGTGTTGCGATTGCGGGTCGTGTCCCCCGATTATAAACGTGTTCGTATAATCAAGCAATGTTGCATGCAAAGACAGAGTAATAATTAACAAACAAGATGAGGTAGTTACAAAAAAACGTTTATTGAATGTATGTGTACGTGGAATGATGAAGTGTGTGATGTATGCATGTGTGTCGATGGAAAAACAGTTCTTGAAAAGGTATAAGAAAGAAATGAATCCGGCGAGGGGAAAGTCTTTGAAAGCCGTACACAAAGAAAATGAGTTGTGAACTCTTACCGTTGTTTGACCACGTGTTGACAGAAGAAACGTGTGTTGGTAGTTGTTATTCCGAGGCCAGTTGACAAGAGAAGAGAGGGAATTTCCGTTTGCGCCTGGTTTTATAGTCCGAAGGGCAGATAACTCTGGTGTCGCTTTCCAGCGCCACCTGTTGGTGAAAAAGCGACACCTAACGGCCAACCGGTGTAGTTATGTTTAGAAAAGAAGGAGATAACTGCTACACAAGAGACCTTTGCTTGTAGAACTCAGTTAGTCCTTCGAGAGATTCAACGAGCTGACAAAGATGATAGAAATTCAGTTTTTGTTATTTAATGCGATTAATTTCTTACGCCTGCGGCAACCTGATTGTCTAATAGTTTTGCCCGAACGTTGACGACGCGAAGTCACGGAAACATGGTACGTCAGCTATAAGAGTACAAAAGAAACACCCAGTGTTCGAATGGGATATAAGTAATCAATAGAAAAAATAGAGAGCCAATTAGTTACACAAATAATAATGCGATATGTTTATAAAATGATATTAGATACTATTAAGGGGTATACTATTATAGAATGATATTAGATAATGTTAAGGTGTATAACATTATAGAATGATATTAGATAATGTTAATGGGTATAACATTATAGAATAATATTAGATAGTGGTAAGGTTTATAACATTATAGAATAATATTAGATAATGTTAAGGGGTATAACATTATAGAATGATATTAGATAATGGTAAGGGGTATAACATTATAGAATAATATTAGATAGTGGTAAGGTTTATAACATTATAGAATAATATTAGATAATGTTAAGGGGTATAACATTATAGAATAATATTAGATAATGTTAAGGGGTATAACATTATAGAATAATATTAGATAATGTTAATGGGTATAACATTATAGAATGATATTAGATAGTGTTAAGGGGTATAACATTATAGAATAATATTAGATAGTGTTAAGGGGTATAACATTATAGAATAATATTAGATAATGTTAAGGGGTATAACATTATAGAATAATATTAGATAGTGGTAAGGTTTATAACATTATAGAATAATATTAGATAATGTTAATGGGTATAACATTATAGAATAATATTAGATAATGTTAAGGGGTATAACATTATAGAATGATATTAGATAATGTTAATGGGTATAACATTATAGAATGATATTAGATAGTGTTAAGGGGTATAACATTATAGAATAATATTAGATAGTGGTAAGGTTTATAACATTATAGAATAATATTAGATAATGTTAAGGGGTATAACATTATAGAATGATATTAGATAATGTTAATGGGTATAACATTATAGAATGATATTAGATAGTGTTAAGGGGTATAACATTATAGAATAATATTAGATAGTGGTAAGGTTTATAACATTATAGAATAATATTAGATAATGTTAAGGGGTATAACATTATAGAATAATATTAGATAATGTTAAGGGGTATAACATTATAGAATGATATTAGATAATGTTAATGGGTATAACATTATAGAATGATATTAGATAGTGTTAAGGGGTATAACATTATAGAATAATATTAGATAGTGGTAAGGTTTATAACATTATAGAATAATATTAGATAATGTTAAGGGGTATAACATTATAGAATGATATTAGATAATGGTAAGGGGTATAACATTATAGAATAATATTAGATAGTGGTAAGGTTTATAACATTATAGAATAATATTAGATAATGTTAAGGGGTATAACATTATAGAATAATATTAGATAATGTTAAGGGGTATAACATTATAGAATAATATTAGATAATGTTAATGGGTATAACATTATAGAATGATATTAGATAGTGTTAAGGGGTATAACATTATAGAATAATATTAGATAGTGTTAAGGGGTATAACATTATAGAATAATATTAGATAATGTTAAGGGGTATAACATTATAGAATAATATTAGATAGTGTTAAGGGGTATAACATTATAGAATAATATTAGATAATGTTAATGGGTATAACATTATAGAATAATATTAGATAATGTTAAGGGGTATAACATTATAGAATGATATTAGATAATGTTAATGGGTATAACATTATAGAATGATATTAGATAGTGTTAAGGGGTATAACATTATAGAATAATATTAGATAGTGGTAAGGTTTATAACATTATAGAATAATATTAGATAATGTTAAGGGGTATAACATTATAGAATGATATTAGATAATGTTAATGGGTATAACATTATAGAATGATATTAGATAGTGTTAAGGGGTATAACATTATAGAATAATATTAGATAGTGGTAAGGTTTATAACATTATAGAATAATATGAGATAATGTTAAGGGGTATAACATTATAGAATAATATTAGATAATGTTAAGGGGTATAACATTATAGAATGATATTAGATAATGTTAATGGGTATAACATTATAGAATGATATTAGATAGTGTTAAGGGGTATAACATTATAGAATAATATTAGATAATGTTAATGGGTATAACATTATAGAATGATATTAGATAATGTTAATGGGTATAACATTATAGAATAATATTAGATAATGTTAAGGTGTATAACATTATAGAATGATATTAGATAGTGTTAATGGGTATAACATTATAGAATAATATTAGATAGTGGTAAGGTTTATAACATTATAGAATGATATTAGATAATGGTAAGGGGTATAACATTATAGAATAATATTAGATAGTGGTAAGGTTTATAACATTATAGAATAATATTAGATAATGTTAAGGGGTATAACATTATAGAATAATATTAGATAATGTTAAGGGGTATAACATTATAGAATAATATTAGATAATGTTAATGGGTATAACATTATAGAATGATATTAGATAGTGTTAAGGGGTATAACATTATAGAATAATATTAGATAATGTTAATGGGTATAACATTATAGAATGATATTAGATAGTGTTGAGGGGTATAACATTATAGAATTATATTAGATAGTGTTAAGGGGTATAACATTATAGAATAATATTAGATAGTGTTAAGGGGTATAACATTATAGAATGATATTAGATAGTGTTAAGGGGTATAACATTATAGAATAATATTAGATAATGTTGATGGGTATAACATTATAGAATGATATTAGATAATGTTAATGGGTATAACATAATAGAATAATATTAGATAATGTTAAGGTGTATAACATTATAGAATGATATTAGATAGTGTTAATGGGTATAACATTATAGAATAATATTAGATAGTGGTAAGGTTTATAACATTATAGAATGATATTAGATAATGGTAAGGGGTATAACATTATAGAATAATATTAGATAGTGGTAAGGTTTATAACATTATAGAATGATATTAGATAGTGTTAATGGGTATAACATTATAGAATAATATTAGATAGTGGTAAGGTTTATAACATTATAGAATGATATTAGATAATGTTAATGGGTATAACATTATAGAATAATATTAGATAATGTTAAGGTGTATAACATTATAGAATGATATTAGATAGTGTTAATGGGTATAACATTATAGAATAATATTAGATAGTGGTAAGGTTTATAACATTATAGAATGATATTAGATAATGGTAAGGGGTATAACATTATAGAATAATATTAGATAGTGGTAAGGTTTATAACATTATAGAATAATATTAGATAATGTTAAGGGGTATAACATTATAGAATAATATTAGATAATGTTAAGGGGTATAACATTATAGAATAATATTAGATAATGTTAATGGGTATAACATTATAGAATGATATTAGATAATGTTAAGGGGTATAACATTATAGAATAATATTAATTAATGTTAAGGGGTATAACATTATAGAATAATATTAGATAATGTTAAGGGGTATAACATTATAGAATAATATTAGATACTGTTAAGGGGTATAACATTATAGAATGATATAAGATAATGTTAATGGGCATAACATTATAGAATGATATTAGATAATGTTAAGGGGTATAACATTATAGAATGATATTAGATAATGTTAAGGGGTATAACATTATAGAATAATATTAGATAGTGGTAAGGGGTATAACATTATAGAATAATATTAGATAATGTTAAGGGGTATAACATTATAGAATAATATTAGATAATGTTAATGGGCATAACATTATAGAATAATATTAGATAGTGGTAAGGGGTATAACATTATAGAATAATATTAGATAATGTTAAGGGGTATAACATTATAGAATAATATTAGATAATGTTAAGGGGTATAACATTATAGAATGATATTAGATAATGTTAAGGTTTATAACATTATAGAATAATATTAGATAATGTTAAGTGGTATAACATTATAGAATAATATTAGATAGTGGTAAGGGGTATAACATTATAGAATGATATTAGATAATGTTAAGGGGTATAACATTATAGAATAATATTAGATAATGTTAAGGGGTATAACATTATAGAATAATATTAGATAATGTTAAGGTTTATAACATTATAGAATAATATTAGATAATGTTAAGGGGTATAACATTACAGAATAATATTAGATAGTGGTAAGGTTTATAACATTATAGAATGATATTAGATAATGTTAATGGGTATAACATTATAGAATGATATTAGATAATGTTAAGGGGTATAACATTATAGAATAATATTAGATAGTGGTAAGGTTTATAACATTATAGAATAATATTAGATAATGTTAAGGGGTATAACATTATAGAATAATATTAGATAATGTTAAGGGGTATAACATTATAGAATAATATTAGATAATGTTAATGGGTATAACATTATAGAATGATATTAGATAGTGTTAAGGGGTATAACATTATAGAATAATATTAGATAGTGTTAAGGGGTATAACATTATAGAATAATATTAGATAATGTTAAGGGGTATAACATTATAGAATAATATTAGATAGTGGTAAGCTTTATAACATTATAGAATAATATTAGATAATGTTAATGGGTATAACATTATAGAATAATATTAGATAATGTTAAGGGGTATAACATTATAGAATGATATTAGATAATGTTAATGGGTATAACATTATAGAATGATATTAGATAGTGTTAAGGGGTATAACATTATAGAATAATATTAGATAATGTTAAGGGGTATAACATTATAGAATGATATAAGATAATGTTAAGGGGTATAACGTAATAGAATAATATTAGATAATGTTAATGGGTATAACCTTATAGAATAATATAAGATAATGTTAAGGGGTATAACATTATAGAATAATATTAGATAGTGGTAAGCTTTATAACATTATAGAATAATATTAGATAATGTTAATGGGTATAACATTATAGAATAATATTAGATAGTGGTAAGGTTTATAACATTATAGAATGATATTAGATAGTGTTAAGGGGTATAACATTATAGAATAATATTAGATAGTGTTAAGGGGTATAACATTATAGAATAATATTAGATAATGTTAAGGGGTATAACATTAAAGAATAATATTAGATAGTGGTAAGCTTTATAACATTATAGAATAATATTAGATAATGTTAATGGGTATAACATTATAGAATAATATTAGATAATGTTAAGGGGTATAACATTATAGAATGATATTAGATAATGTTAATGGGTATAACATTATAGAATGATATTAGATAGTATTAAGGGGTATAACATTATAGAATAATATTAGATAATGTTAAGGGGTATAACGTAATAGAAGATATTAGATAATGTTAAGGGGTATAACCTTATAGAATAATATAAGATAATGTTAAGGGGTATAACATTATAGAATGATATTAGATAATGTTAAGGGGTATAACATTATAGAATAATATTAGATAATGTTAAGGGGTATAACATTATAGAATGATATTAGATAATGTTAAGGGGTATAAGATTATAGAATGATATTAGATAATGTTAAGGGGTATAACATTATAGAATAATATTAGATAATGTTAAGGGGTATAACATTATAGAATAATATTAGATAATGTTAAGGGGTATAACATTATAGAATAATATTAGATAATGTTAAGGGGTATAACATTATAGAATGATATTAGATAATGTTAAGGGGTATAACATTATAGAATAATATTAGATAATGTTAAGGGGTATAACATTATAGAATGATATTAGATAATGTTAAGGGGTATAACATTATAGAATAATATTAGATACTGTTAAGGGGTATAACATTATAGAATGATATTAGATAATGTTAAGGGGTATAACATTATAGAATGATATTAGATAATGTTAAGGGGTATAACATTATAGAATAATATTAGATAATGTTAAGGGGTATAACATTATAGAATAATATTAGATAATGTTAAGGGGTATAACATTATAGAATGATATTAGATAATGTTAAGGAGTATAACATTATAGAATAATATTAGATAATGTTAAGGGGTATAACATTATAGAATGATATTAGATAATGTTAAGGGGTATAACATTATAAAATAATATTAGATAATGTTAAGGGGTATAACATTATAGAATGATATTAGATAATGTTAAGGGGTATAACATTATAGAATAATATTAGATAATGTTAAGGGGTATAACATTATAGAATGATATTAGATAATGTTAAGGGGTATAACATTATAGAATGATATTAGATAATGTTAAGGGGTATAACATTATAGAATGATATTAGATAATGTTAAGGGGTATAACATTATAGAATAATATTAGATAAAGTTAAGGGGTATAACATTATAGAATGATATTAGATAATGTTAAAGTGTATAACATTATAGAATGATATTAGATAATGTTAAGGGGTATAACATTATAGAATGATATTAGATAATGTTAAGGAGTATAACATTATAGAATGATATTAGATAATGTTAAGGGGTATAACATTATAGAATGATATTAGATAATGTTAAGGGGTATAACATTATAGAATAATATTAGATAATGTTAAAGGGGTATAACATTATAGAATGATATTAGATAATGTTAAGCGGTATAACATTATAGAATAATATTAGATAGTGGTAAGCTTTATAACATTATAGAATAATATTAGATAATGTTAATGGGTATAACATTATAGAATAATATTAGATAATGTTAAGGGGTATAACATTATAGAATGATATTAGATAATGTTAATGGGTATAACATTATAGAATGATATTAGATAGTATTAAGGGGTATAACATTATAGAATAATATTAGATAATGTTAAGGGGTATAACATTATAGAATAATATTAGATAATGTTAAGGGGTATAACGTAATAGAAGATATTAGATAATGTTAAGGGGTATAACCTTATAGAATAATATAAGATAATGTTAAGGGGTATAACATTATAGAATGATATTAGATAATGTTAAGGGGTATAACATTATAGAATAATATTAGATAATGTTAAGGGGTATAACATTATAGAATGATATTAGATAATGTTAAGGGGTATAAGATTATAGAATGATATTAGATAATGTTAAGGGGTATAACATTATAGAATAATATTAGATAATGTTAAGGGGTATAACATTATAGAATAATATTAGATAATGTTAAGGGGTATAACATTATAGAATAATATTAGATAATGTTAAGGGGTATAACATTATAGAATGATATTAGATAATGTTAAGGGGTATAACATTATAGAATAATATTAGATAATGTTAAGGGGTATAACATTATAGAATGATATTAGATAATGTTAAGGGGTATAACATTATAGAATAATATTAGATACTGTTAAGGGGTATAACATTATAGAATGATATTAGATAATGTTAAGGGGTATAACATTATAGAATGATATTAGATAATGTTAAGGGGTATAACATTATAGAATAATATTAGATAATGTTAAGGGGTATAACATTATAGAATAATATTAGATAATGTTAAGGGGTATAACATTATAGAATGATATTAGATAATGTTAAGGAGTATAACATTATAGAATAATATTAGATAATGTTAAGGGGTATAACATTATAGAATGATATTAGATAATGTTAAGGGGTATAACATTATAAAATAATATTAGATAATGTTAAGGGGTATAACATTATAGAATGATATTAGATAATGTTAAGGGGTATAACATTATAGAATAATATTAGATAATGTTAAGGGGTATAACATTATAGAATGATATTAGATAATGTTAAGGGGTATAACATTATAGAATGATATTAGATAATGTTAAGGGGTATAACATTATAGAATGATATTAGATAATGTTAAGGGGTATAACATTATAGAATAATATTAGATAAAGTTAAGGGGTATAACATTATAGAATGATATTAGATAATGTTAAAGTGTATAACATTATAGAATGATATTAGATAATGTTAAGGGGTATAACATTATAGAATGATATTAGATAATGTTAAGGAGTATAACATTATAGAATGATATTAGATAATGTTAAGGGGTATAACATTATAGAATGATATTAGATAATGTTAAGGGGTATAACATTATAGAATAATATTAGATAATGTTAAAGGGGTATAACATTATAGAATGATATTAGATAATGTTAAGCGGTATAACATTATAGAATAATATCAGATAATGTTAAGGGGTATAACATTATAGAATGATATTAGATAATGTTAAGGGGTATAACATTATAGAATAATATTAGATAATGTTAAGGGGTATAACATTATAGAATGATATTAGATAATGTTAAGGGGTATAACATTATAGAATAATATTAGATAATGTTAAGGGGTATAACATTATAGAATGATATTAGATAATGTTAAGGGGTATAACATTATAGAATAATATTAGATAATGTTAAGGGGTATAACATTATAGAATGATATTAGATAATGTTAAGAGGTATAACATTATAGAATAATATTAGATAATGTTAAGGGGTATAACATCATAGAATGATATTAGATAATGTTAAGGTGTACAACATTATAGAATGATATTAGATAATGTTAAGGTGTATAACATTATAGAATCATATTAGATAATGTTAAGGGGCATAACATTATAAAATGATATTAGATAATGTTAAGGTGCATAACATTATAGAATAATATTAGATAATGTTAAGGGGTATAACATTATAGAATAATATTAGATAATGTTAAGGGGCATAACATTATAAAATGATATTAGATAATGTTAAGGTGCATAACATCATAGAATAATATTAGATAATGTTAAGCAGCATAACATTATAGAATGATATTAGATAATGTTAAGGGGTATAACATTATAGAATAATATTAGATAATGTTAAGGGGTATAACATTATAGAATTATATTAGATAATGTTAAGGGGTATAACATTATAGAATAATATTAGATAATGTTAAGGGGTATAACATTATAGAATAATATTAGATAATGTTAAGGGGTATAACATTATAGAATGATATTAGATAATGTTAAGGTGTATAACATTATAGAATGATATTATATAATGTTAAGGGGTATAACATTATAGAATAATATTAGATAATGTTAAGGGGTATAACATTATAGAATGATATTAGATAATGTTAAGGGGTATAACATTATAGAATAATATTAGATAATGTTAAGGGGTATAACATTATACAATGATATTAGACTATGTTAAGGTGTATAACATTATAGAATAATATTAGATAATGTTAAGGTGTATAACATTATAGAATAATATTAGATAATGTTAAGGGGCATAACATTATAGAATGATATTAGATAATGTTAAGGGGTATAACATTATAGAATAATATTAGATAATGTTAAGGGGTATAACATTATAGAATAATATTAGATAATGTTAAGGGGCATAACATTATAAAATGATATTAGATAATGTTAAGGGGCATAACATTATAGAATAATATTAGATAATGTTAAGGGGTATAACATTATAGAATGATATTAGATAATGTTAAGGGGCAAAACATTATAGAATGATATTAGATAATGTTAAGGTTTATAACATTATAGAATAATATTAGATAATGTTAAGGGGTATAACATTATAGAATGATATTAGATAATGTTAAGGGGTATAACATTATAGAATGATATTAGATAATGTTAAGGGGTATAACATTATAGAATAATATTAGATAATGTTAAGGGGTATAACATTATAGAATGATATTAGATAATGTTAAGGGGTATAACATTATAGAATAATATTAGATAATGTTAAGGGGTATAACATTATAGAATGATATTAGATAATGTTAAGGGGTATAACATTATAGAATATTATTAGATAATGTTAAGGGGTATAACATTATAGAATAATATTAGATAATGTTAATGGGTATACCATTATAGAATGATATTAGATAATGTTAAGGGGTATAACATTATAGAATAATATTAGATAATGTTAAGGGGTATAACATTATAGAATGATATTAGATAATGTTAAGGTGTACAACATTATAGAATGATATTAGATAATGTTAAGGTGTATAACATTATAGAATAATATTAGATAATGTTAAGGGGCATTACATTATAAAATGATATTAGATAATGTTAATGTGCATAACATTATAGAATAATATTAGATAATGTTAAGGGGTATAACATTATAGAATAATATTAGATAATGTTAAGGGGTATAACATTATAGAATAATATTAGATAATGTTAAGGGTTATAACATTATAGAACAATATTAGATAATGTTAAGGGGCATAACATTATAAAATGATATTAGATAATGTTAAGGGGCATAACATTATAGAATAATATTAGATAATGTTAAGGGGTATAACATTATAGAATGATATTAGATAATGTTAAGGGGCAAAACATTATAGAATGATATTAGATAATGTTAAGGTTTATAACATTATAGAATAATATTAGATAATGTTAAGGGGTATAACATTATAGAATGATATTAGATAATGTTAAGGGGCATAACATTATAGAATGATATTAGATAATGTTAAGGGGTATACTATTATAGAATGATATTAGATAATGTTAAGGTGTATAACATCATAGAATGATATTAGATAATGTTAAGGTGTATAACATCATAAAATAATATTAGATAATGTTAAGGGGCATAACATTATAGAATAATATTAGATAATGTTAAGGGGTATAACATTATAGAATGATATTAGATAATGTTAAGGGGTATAACATTATAGAATAATATTAGATAATGTTAAGGGGTATAACATTATAGAATGATATTAGATAATGTTAAGGTGTATAACATTATAGAATGATATTAGATAATGTTAAGGGGTATAACATTATAGAATAATATTAGATAATGTTAAGGGGTATAACATTATAGAATGATATTAGATAATGTTAAGGGGTATAACATTATAGAATAATATTAGATAATGTTAAGGGGTATAACATTATACAATGATATTAGATCATGTTAAGGTGTATAACATTATAGAATAATATTAGATAATGTTAAGGTGTATAACATTATAGAATAATATTAGATAATGTTAAGGGGCATAACATTATAGAATGATATTAGATAATGTTAAAGGGTATAACATTATAGAATAATATTAGATAATGTTAAGGGGTATAACATTATAGAATAATATTAGATAATGTTAAGGGGCATAACATTATAAAATGATATTAGATAATGTTAAGGGGCATAACATTATAGAATAATATTAGATAATGTTAAGGGGTATAACATTATAGAATGATATTAGATAATGTTAAGGGGCAAAACATTATAGAATGATATTAGATAATGTTAAGGTTTATAACATTATAGAATAATATTAGATAATGTTAAGGGGTATAACATTATAGAATGATATTAGATAATGTTAAGGGGTATAACATTATAGAATGATATTAGATAATGTTAAGGGGTATAACATTATAGAATAATATTAGATAATGTTAAGGGGTATAACATTATAGAATGATATTAGATAATGTTAAGGGGTATAACATTATAGAATAATATTAGATAATGTTAAGGGGTATAACATTATAGAATGATATTAGATAATGTTAAGGGGTATAACATTATAGAATATTATTAGATAATGTTTAGGGGTATAACATTATAGAATAATATTAGATAATGTTAATGGGTATAACATTATAGAATGATATTAGATAATGTTAAGGGGTATAACATTATAGAATAATATTAGATAATGTTAAGGGGTATAACATTATAGAATGATATTAGATAATGTTAAGGTGTACAAAATTATAGAATGATATTAGATAATGTTAAGGTGTATAACATTATAGAATAATATTAGATAATGTTAAGGGGCATTACATTATAAAATGATATTAGATAATGTTAATGTGCATAACATTATAGAATAATATTAGATAATGTTAAGGGGTATAACATTATAGAATAATATTAGATAATGTTAAGGGGTATAACATTATAGAATAATATTAGATAATGTTAAGGGTTATAACATTATAGAACAATATTAGATAATGTTAAGGGGTATAACATTATAGAATGATATTAGATAATGTTAAGGGGCATAACATTATCGAATAATATTAGATAATGTTAAGGGGTATAACATTATAGAATGATATTAGATAATGTTAAGGGGCAAAACATTATAGAATGATATTAGATAATGTTAAGGTTTATAACATTATAGAATAATATTAGATAATGTTAAGAGGTATAACATTATAGAATGATATTAAATAATGTTAAGGGGCATAACATTATAGAATGATATTAGATAATGTTTAGGGGTATACTATTATAGAATGATATTAGATAATGTTAAGGTGTATAACATCATAGAATGATATTAGATAATGTTAAGGTGTATAACATCATAAAATGATATTAGATAATGTTAAGGGGCATAACATTATAGAATGATATTAAGTAATGTTAAGGTGTATAACATTATAGAATGATATTAGATAATGTTAAGGGGTATAACATTATAGTATAATATTAGATAATGTTAAAGGGTTTAACATTATAGAATGATATTAGATAATGTTAAGGGGTACAACATTATAGAATAATATTAGATAATGTTAAGGGGTATAACATTATAGAATGATATTAGATAATGTTAAGGGGTATAACATTAGAGAATAATATTAGATAATGTTAAGGGGTATAACATTATAGAATGATATTAGATAATGTTAAGGGGTATAACATTATAGAATAATATTAGATAATGTTAAGGGGTATAACATTATAGAATGATATTAGATAATGTTAAGGGGTATAACATTATAGAATAATATTAGATAATGTTAAGGAGTATAACATTATATAATGATATTAGATAATGTTAAGGGGTATAACATTATAGAATAATATTAGATAATGTTAAGGGGTATAACATCATGGAATGATATTAGATAATGTTAAGGTGTACAACATTATAGAATGATATTAGATAATGTTAAGGTGTATAACATTATAGAATAATATTAGATAATGTTAAGGGGCATAACATTATAAAATGATATTAGATAATGTTAAGGTGCATAACATTATAGAATAATATTAGATAATGTTAAGGGGTATAACATTATAGAATAATATTAGATAATGTTAAGGGGTATAACATTATAGAATGATATTAGATAATGTTAAGGGGTATAACATTATAGAATAATATTAGATAATGTTAAGGGGTATAACATCATAGAATGATATTAGATAATGTTAAGGTGTACAACATTATAGAATGATATTAGATAATGTTAAGGTGTATAACATTATAGAATAATATTAGATAATGTTAAGGGGCATAACATTATAAAATGATATTAGATAATGTTAAGGTGCATAACATTATAGAATAATATTAGATAATGTTAAGGGGTATAACATTATAAAATAATATTAGATAATGTTAAGGGGTATAACATTATAGAATAATATTAGATAATGTTAAGGGGTATAACATTATAGAATAATATTAGATAATGTTAAGGGGTATTACATTATAGAACAATATTAGATAATGTTAAGGGGCATAACATTATAAAATGATATTAGATAATGTTAAGGGGCATAACATTATAGAATAATATTAGATAATGTTAAGGGGTATAACATTATAGAATGATATTAGATAATGTTAAGGGGCAAAACATTATAGAATAATATTAGATAATGTTAATGGGTATAACATTATAGAATAATATTAGATAATGTTAAGGGGTATAACATTATAGAATGATATTAGATAATGTTAAGGGGCATAACATTATAGAATGATATTAGATAATGTTAAGGGGTATACTATTATAGAATGATATTAGATTAATGTTAAGGTGTATAACACCATAGAATGATATTAGATAATGTTAAGGGGTATAACATTATAGAATGATATTAGATAATGTTAAGGGGTATAACATTATAGAATAATATTAGATAATGTTAAGGGGTATAACATTATAGAATTATATTAGATAATGTGACGGGGTATAACATTATAGAATAATATTAGATAATGTTAAGGGGTATAACATTATAGAATGATATTAGATAATGTTAAGGGGTATAACATTATAGAATAATATTAGATAATGTTAAGGGGTATAACATTATAGAATAATATTAGATAATGTTAAGGGGCATAACATTATAAAATGATATTAGATAATGTTAAGGGGCATAACATTATAGAATAATATTAGATAATGTTAAGGGGTTTAACATTATAGAATGATATTAGATAATGTTAAGGGGTACAACATTATAGAATAATATTAGATAATGTTAAGGGGTATAACATTATAGAATGATATTAGATAATGTTAAGGGTTATAACATTAGAGAATAATATTAGATAATGTTAAGGGGTATAACATTATAGAATGATATTAGATAATGTTAAGGGGTATAACATTATAGAATAATATTAGATAATGTTAAGGGGTATAACATTATAGAATGATATTAGATAATGTTAAGGGGTATAACATTATAGAATAATATTAGATAATGTTAAGGAGTATAACATTATATAATGATATTAGATAATGTTAAGGGGTATAACATTATAGAATAATATTAGATAATGTTAAGGGGTATAACATCATGGAATGATATTAGATAATGTTAAGGTGTACAACATTATAGAATGATATTAGATAATGTTAAGGTGTATAACATTATAGAATAATATTAGATAATGTTAAGGGGCATAACATTATAAAATGATATTAGATAATGTTAAGGTGCATAACATTATAGAATAATATTAGATAATGTTAAGGGGTATAACATTATAGAATAATATTAGATAATGTTAAGGGGTATAACATTATAGAATGATATTAGATAATGTTAAGGGGTATAACATTATAGAATAATATTAGATAATGTTAAGGGGTATAACATCATAGAATGATATTAGATAATGTTAAGGTGTACAACATTATAGAATGATATTAGATAATGTTAAGGTGTATAACATTATAGAATAATATTAGATAATGTTAAGGGGCATAACATTATAAAATGATATTAGATAATGTTAAGGTGCATAACATTATAGAATAATATTAGATAATGTTAAGGGGTATAACATTATAAAATAATATTAGATAATGTTAAGGGGTATAACATTATAGAATAATATTAGATAATGTTAAGGGGTATAACATTATAGAATAATATTAGATAATGTTAAGGGGTATTACATTATAGAACAATATTAGATAATGTTAAGGGGCATAACATTATAAAATGATATTAGATAATGTTAAGGGGCATAACATTATAGAATAATATTAGATAATGTTAAGGGGTATAACATTATAGAATGATATTAGATAATGTTAAGGGGCAAAACATTATAGAATAATATTAGATAATGTTAATGGGTATAACATTATAGAATAATATTAGATAATGTTAAGGGGTATAACATTATAGAATGATATTAGATAATGTTAAGGGGCATAACATTATAGAATGATATTAGATAATGTTAAGGGGTATACTATTATAGAATGATATTAGATAATGTTAAGGTGTATAACACCATAGAATGATATTAGATAATGTTAAGGGGTATAACATTATAGAATGATATTAGATAATGTTAAGGGGTATAACATTATAGAATAATATTAGATAATGTTAAGGGGTATAACATTATAGAATTATATTAGATAATGTGACGGGGTATAACATTATAGAATAATATTAGATAATGTTAAGGGGTATAACATTATAGAATGATATTAGATAATGTTAAGGGGTATAACATTATAGAATAATATTAGATAATGTTAAGGGGTATAACATTATAGAATAATATTAGATAATGTTAAGGGGCATAACATTATAAAATGATATTAGATAATGTTAAGGGGCATAACATTATAGAATAATATTAGATAATGTTAAGGGGTATAACATTATAGAATGATATTAGATAATGTTAAGTGGCAAACCATTATAGAATGATATTAGATAATGTTAAGGTTTATAACATTATAGAATAATATTAGATAATGTTAAGGGGTATAACATTATAGAATGATATTAGATAATGTTAAGGGGTATAACATTATAGAATGATATTAGATAATGTTATAAGGTATAACATTATAGAATAATATTAGATAATGTTAAGGGGTATAACATTATAGAATGATATTAGATAATGTTAAGGGGTATAACATTATAGAATGATATTAGATAATGTTAAGGGGTATAACATTATAGAATGATATTAGATAATGTTAAGGGGTATAACATTATAGAATATTATTAGATAATGTTAAGGGGTATAACATTATAGAATAATATTAGATAATGTTAATGGGTATAACATTATAGAATGATATTAGATAATGTTAAGGGGTATAACATTATAGAATAATATTAGATAATGTTAAGGGGTATAACATTATAGAATGATATTAGATAATGTTAAGGTGTACAACATTATAGAATGATATTAGATAATGTTAAGGTGTATAACATTATAGAATAATATTAGATAATGTTAAGGGGTATAACATTATTGAATAATATTAGATAATGTTAAGGGGTATAACATTATAGAATAATATTAGATAATGTTAAGGGGTATAACATTATAGAACAATATTAGATAATGTTAAGGGGCATAACATTATAAAATGATATTAGATAATGTTAATGGGCATAACATTATAGAATAATATTAGATAATGTTAAGGGGTATAACATTATAGATTGATAATAGATAATGTTAAGGGGCAAAACATTATAGAATGATATTAGATAATGTTAAGGGGCATAACATTATAGAATAATATTAGATAATGTTAAGGGGTATACTATTATAGAATGATATTAGATAATGTTAAGGTGTATAACATCATAGAATGATATTAGATAATGTTAAGGTGTATAACATCATAAACTGATATTAGATAATGTTAAGGGGCATAACATTATAGAATGATATTAAGTAATGTTAAGGTGTATAACATTATAGAATGATATTAGATAATGTTAAGGGGTATAACATTATAGAATAATATTAGATAATGTTAAGGGGTATAACATTATAGAATGATATTAGATAATGTTAAGGGGTATAACATTATAGAATAATATTAGATAATGTTAAGGGGTATAACATTATAGAATGATATTAGATAATGTTAAGGGGTATAACATTATAGAATATTATTAGATAATGTTAAGGGGTATAACATTATAGAATGATATTAGATAATGTTAAGGGGTATAACATTATAGAATAATATTAGATAATGTTAAGGGGTATAACATTATAGAATGATATTAGATAATGTTAAGGTGTATAACATTATAGAATAATATTAGATAATGTTAAGGGGTATAACATTATAGAATGATATTAGATAATGTTAAGGGGTATAACATTATAGAATAATATTAGATAATGTTAAGGGGTATAACATTATAGAATGATATTAGATAATGTTAAGGGGTATAACATTATAGAATAATATTAGATAATGTTAAGGGGTATAACATCATAGAATGATATTAGATAATGTTAAGGTGTACAACATTATAGAATGATATTAGATAATGTTAAGGTGTATAACATTATAGAATAATATTAGATAATGTTAAGGGGCATAACATTATAAAATGATATTAGATAATGTTAAGGTGCATAACATTATAGAATAATATTAGATAATGTTAAGGGGTATAACATTATAAAATAATATTAGATAATGTTAAGGGGTATAACATTATAGAATAATATTAGATAATGTTAAGGGGTATAACATTATAGAATAATATTAGATAATGTTAAGGGGTATTACATTATAGAACAATATTAGATAATGTTAAGGGGCATAACATTATAAAATGATATTAGATAATGTTAAGGGGCATAACATTATAGAATAATATTAGATAATGTTAAGGGGTATAACATTATAGAATGATATTAGATAATGTTAAGGGGCAAAACATTATAGAATAATATTAGATAATGTTAATGGGTATAACATTATAGAATAATATTAGATAATGTTAAGGGGTATAACATTATAGAATGATATTAGATAATGTTAAGGGGCATAACATTATAGAATGATATTAGATAATGTTAAGGGGTATACTATTATAGAATGATATTAGATAATGTTAAGGTGTATAACACCATAGAATGATATTAGATAATGTTAAGGGGTATAACATTATAGAATGATATTAGATAATGTTAAGGGGTATAACATTATAGAATAATATTAGATAATGTTAAGGGGTATAACATTATAGAATTATATTAGATAATGTGACGGGGTATAACATTATAGAATAATATTAGATAATGTTAAGGGGTATAACATTATAGAATGATATTAGATAATGTTAAGGGGTATAACATTATAGAATAATATTAGATAATGTTAAGGGGTATAACATTATAGAATAATATTAGATAATGTTAAGGGGCATAACATTATAAAATGATATTAGATAATGTTAAGGGGCATAACATTATAGAATAATATTAGATAATGTTAAGGGGTATAACATTATAGAATGATATTAGATAATGTTAAGGGGCAAAACATTATAGAATGATATTAGATAATGTTAAGGTTTATAACATTATAGAATAATATTAGATAATGTTAAGGGGTATAACATTATAGAATGATATTAGATAATGTTAAGGGGTATAACATTATAGAATGATATTAGATAATGTTATAAGGTATAACATTATAGAATAATATTAGATAATGTTAAGGGGTATAACATTATAGAATGATATTAGATAATGTTAAGGGGTATAACATTATAGAATGATATTAGATAATGTTAAGGGGTATAACATTATAGAATGATATTAGATAATGTTAAGGGGTATAACATTATAGAATATTATTAGATAATGTTAAGGGGTATAACATTATAGAATAATATTAGATAATGTTAATGGGTATAACATTATAGAATGATATTAGATAATGTTAAGGGGTATAACATTATAGAATAATATTAGATAATGTTAAGGGGTATAACATTATAGAATGATATTAGATAATGTTAAGGTGTACAACATTATAGAATGATATTAGATAATGTTAAGGTGTATAACATTATAGAATAATATTAGATAATGTTAAGGGGTATAACATTATTGAATAATATTAGATAATGTTAAGGGGTATAACATTATAGAATAATATTAGATAATGTTAAGGGGTATAACATTATAGAACAATATTAGATAATGTTAAGGGGCATAACATTATAAAATGATATTAGATAATGTTAATGGGCATAACATTATAGAATAATATTAGATAATGTTAAGGGGTATAACATTATAGATTGATAATAGATAATGTTAAGGGGCAAAACATTATAGACTGATATTAGATAATGTTAAGGGGCATAACATTATAGAATAATATTAGATAATGTTAAGGGGTATACTATTATAGAATGATATTAGATAATGTTAAGGTGTATAACATCATAGAATGATATTAGATAATGTTAAGGTGTATAACATCATAAACTGATATTAGATAATGTTAAGGGGCATAACATTATAGAATGATATTAAGTAATGTTAAGGTGTATAACATTATAGAATGATATTAGATAATGTTAAGGGGTATAACATTATAGAATAATATTAGATAATGTTAAGGGGTATAACATTATAGAATGATATTAGATAATGTTAAGGGGTATAACATTATAGAATAATATTAGATAATGTTAAGGGGTATAACATTATAGAATGATATTAGATAATGTTAAGGGGTATAACATTATAGAATATTATTAGATAATGTTAAGGGGTATAACATTATAGAATGATATTAGATAATGTTAAGGGGTATAACATTATAGAATAATATTAGATAATGTTAAGGGGTATAACATTATAGAATGATATTAGATAATGTTAAGGTGTATAACATTATAGAATAATATTAGATAATGTTAAGGGGTATAACATTATAGAATGATATTAGATAATGTTAAGGGGTATAACATTATAGAATAATATTAGATAATGTTAAGGGGTATAACATTATAGAATGATATTAGATAATGTTAAGGGGTACAACATTATAGAATAATATTAGATAATGTTAAGGGGTATAACATTATAGAATGATATTAGATAATGTTAAGGGGTATAACATTAGAGAATAATATTAGATAATGTTAAGGGGTATAACATTATAGAATGATATTAGATAATGTTAAGGGGTATAACATTATAGAATAATATTAGATAATGTTAAGGGGTATAACATTATAGAATGATATTAGATAATGTTAAGGGGTATAACATTATAGAATAATATTAGATAATGTTAAGGAGTATAACATTATATAATGATATTAGATAATGTTAAGGGGTATAACATTATAGAATGATATTAGATAATGTTAAGGGGTATAACATTATAGAATAATATTAGATAATGTTAAGGGGTATAACATTATAGAATGATATTAGATAATGTTAAGGGGTATAACATTATAGAATATTATTAGATAATGTTAAGGGGTATAACATTATAGAATGATATTAGATAATGTTAAGGGGTATAACATTATAGAATAATATTAGATAATGTTAAGGGGTATAACATTATAGAATGATATTAGATAATGTTAAGGTGTATAACATTATAGAATAATATTAGATAATGTTAAGGGGTATAACATTATAGAATGATATTAGATAATGTTAAGGGGCATAACATTATAGAATAATATTAGATAATGTTAAGGGGTATAACATTATAGAATGATATTAGATAATGTTAAGGGGCAAAACATTATAGAATGATATTAGATAATGTTAAGGTTTATAACATTATAGAATAATATTAGATAATGTTAAGGGGTATAACATTATAGAATGATATTAGATAATGTTAAGGGGCATAACATTATAGAATGATATTAGATAATGTTAAGGGGTATACTATTATAGAATGATATTAGATAATGTTAAGGTGTATAACACCATAGAATGATATTAGATAATGTTAAGAGGGATAACATTATAGAATGATATTAGATAATGTTAAGGGGTATAACATTATAGAATGATATTAGATAATGTTATAAGGTATAACATTATAGAATAATACTAGATAATGTTAAGGGGTATAACATTATAGAATGATATTAGATAATGTTAAGGGGTATAACATTATAGAATGATATTAGATAATGTTAAGGGGTATAACATTATAGAATGATATTAGATAATGTTAAGGGGTATAACATTATAGAATATTATTAGATAATGTTAAGGGGTATAACATTATAGGATAATATTAGATAATGTTAATGGGTATAACATTATAGAATGATATTAGATAATGTTAAGGGGTATAACATTATAGAATAATATTAGATAATGTTAAGGGGTATAACATTATAGAATGATATTAGATAATGTTAAGGTGTACAACATTATAGAATGATATTAGATAATGTTAAGGTGTATAACATTATAGAATAATATTAGATAATGTTAAGGGGCATTACATTATAAAATGATATTAGATAATGTTAATGTGCATAACATTATAGAATAATATTAGATAATGTTAAGGGGTATAACATTATAGAATAATATTAGATAATGTTAAGGGGTATAACATTATAGAATGATATTAGATAATGTTAAGGGGTATAACATTATAGAATAATATTAGATAATGTTAAGGGGTATAACATTATAGAATGATATTAGATAATGTTAAGGGGTATAACATTATAGAATATTATTAGATAATGTTAAGGGGTATAACATTATAGAATGATATTAGATAATGTTAAGGTGTATAACATTATAGAATAATATTAGATAATGTTAAGGGGTATAACATTATAGAATGATATTAGATAATGTTAAGGGGTATAACATTATAGAATAATATTAGATAATGTTAAGGGGTATAACATTATAGAATGATATTAGATAATGTTAAGGGGTACAACATTATAGAATAATATTAGATAATGTTAAGGGGTATAACATTATAGAATGATATTAGATAATGTTAAGGGGTATAACATTAGAGAAGAATATTAGATAATGTTAAGGGGTATAACATTATAGAATGATATTAGATAATGTTAAGGGGTATAACATTATAGAATAATATTAGATAATGTTAAGGGGTATAACATTATAGAATGATATTAGATAATGTTAAGGGGTATAACATTATAGAATAATATTAGATAATGTTAAGGAGTATAACATTATATAATGATATTAGATAATGTTAAGGGGTATAACATTATAGAATAATATTAGATAATGTTAAGGGGTATAACATCATAGAATGATATTAGATAATGTTAAGGTGTACAACATTATAGAATGATATTAGATAATGTTAAGGTGTATAACATTATAGAATAATATTAGATAATGTTAAGGGGCATAACATTATAAAATGATATTAGATAATGTTAAGGTGCATAACATTATAGAATAATATTAGATAATGTTAAGGGGTATAACATTATAGAATAATATTAGATAATGTTAAGGGGTATAACATTATAGAATGATATTAGATAATGTTAAGGGGTATAACATTATAGAATAATATTAGATAATGTTAAGGGGTATAACCTCATAGAATGATATTAGATAATGTTAAGGTGTACAACATTATAGAATGATATTAGATAATGTTAAGGTGTATAACATTATAGAATAATATTAGATAATGTTAAGGGGCATAACATTATAAAATGATATTAGATAATGTAAAGATGCATAACATTATAGAATAATATTAGATAATGTTAAGGGGTATAACATTATAGAATAATATTAGATAATGTTAAGGGGTATAACATTATAGAATAATATTAGATAAAGTTAAGGGGTATTACATTATAGAACAATATTAGATAATGTTAAGGGGCATAACATTATAAAATGATATTAGATAATGTTAAGGGGCATAACATTATAGAATAATATTAGATAATGTTAAGGGGTATAACATTATAGAATGATATTAGATAATGTTAAGGGGCAAAACATTATAGAATGATATTAGATAATGTTAAGGTTTATAACATTATAGAATAATATTAGATAATGTTAAGGGGTATAACATTATAGAATGATATTAGATAATGTTAAGGGGCATAACATTATAGAATGATATTAGATAATGTTAAGGGGTATACTATTATAGAATGATATTAGATAATGTTAAGGTGTATAACATCATAGAATGATATTAGATAATGTTAAGGTGTATAACATCATAAATGTTATTAGATAATGTTAAGGAGCATAACATTATAGAATGATATTAAGTAATGTTAAGGTGTATAACATTATAGAATGATATTAGATAATGTTAAGGGGTATAACATTATAGAATGATATTAAGTAATGTTAAGGTGTATAACATTATAGAATGATATTAGATAATGTTAAGGGGTATAACATTATAGAATAATATTAGATAATGTTAAGGGGTATAACATTATAGAATGATATTAGATAATGTTAAGGGGTACAACATTATAGAATAATATTAGATAATGTTAAGGGGTATAACATTATAGAATGATATTAGATAATGTTAAGGGGTATAACATTATAGAATAATATTAGATAATGTTAAGGGGTATAACATTATAGAATGATATTAGATAATGTTAAGGGGTATAACATTATAGAATAATATTAGATAATGTTAAGGAGTATAACATTATATAATGATATTAGATAATGTTAAGGGGTATAACATTATAGAATAATATTAGATAATGTTAAGGGGTATAACATCATAGAATGATATTAGATAATGTTAAGGTGTACAACATTATAGAATGATATTAGATAATGTTAAGGTGTATAACATAATAGAATAATATTAGATAATGTTAAGGGGCATAACATTATAAAATGATATTAGATAATGTTAAGGTGCATAACATTATAGAATAATATTAGATAATGTTAAGGGGTATAACATTATAGAATAATATTAGATAATGTTAAGGGGTATAACATTATAGAATGATATTAGATAATGTTAAGGTGCATAACATTATAGAATAATATTAGATAATGTTAAGGGGTATAACATTATAGAATAATATTAGATAATGTTAAGGGGTACAACATTATAGAATAATATTAGATAATGTTAAGGGGTATTACATTATAGAACAATATTAGATAATGTTAAGGGGCATAACATTATAAAATGATATTAGATAATGTTAAGGGGCATAACATTATAGAATAATATTAGATAATGTTAAGGGGTATAACATTATAGAATGATATTAGATAATGTTAAGGGGCAAAACATTATAGAATGATATTAGATAATGTTAAGGTTTATAACATTATAGAATAATATTAGATAATGTTAAGGGGTATAACATTATAGAATGATATTAGATAATGTTAAGGGGTATACTATTATAGAATGATATTAGATAATGTTAAGGTGTATAACATCATAGAATGATATTAGATAATGTTAAGGTGTATAACATCATAAAATGATATTAGATAATGTTAAGGGGCATAACATTATAGAATGATATTAAGTAATGTTAAGGTGTATAACATTATAGAATGATATTAGATAATGTTAAGGGGTATAACATTATAGAATAATATTAGATAATGTTAAGGAGTATAACATTATAGAATGATATTAGATAATGTTAAGGGGTATAACATTATAGAATAATATTAGATAATGTTAAGGGGTATAACATTATAGAATGATATTAGATAATGTTAAGGGGTATAACATTATAGAATATTATTAGATAATGTTAAGGGGTATAACATTATAGAATGATATTAGATAATGTTAAGGGGTATAACATTATAGAATAATATTAGATAATGTTAAGGGGTATAACATTATAGAATGATATTAGATAATGTTAAGGTGTATAACATTATAGAATAATATTAGATAATGTTAAGGGGTATAACATTATAGAATGATATTAGATAATGTTAAGGGGTATAACATTATAGAATAATATTAGATAATGTTAAGGGGTATAACATTATAGAATGATATTAGATAATGTTAAGGGGTATAACATTATAGAATAATATTAGATAATGTTAAGGGGTATAACATTATAGAATGATATTAGATAATGTTAAGGGGTATAACATTATAGAATAATATTAGATAATGTTAAGGGGTATAACATTATAGAATAGTATTAGATAATGTTAAGGGGTATAACATTATAGAATAATATTAGATAATGTTAAGCGGTATAACATTATAGAATGATATTAGATAATGTTAAGGGGTATAACATTATAGAATAATATTAGATAATGTTCAGGTGTACAACATTATAGAATGATATTAGATAATGTTAAGGGGTATAACATTATAGAATAATATTAGATAATGTTAAGGGGTATAACATTATAGAATGATATTAGATAATGTGAAGGAGTATAACATTATAGAATAATATTAGATAATGTTAAGGGGTATAACATTATAAAATGATATTAGATAATGTTAAGGGGTATAACATTATAGAATAATATTAGATAATGTTAAGGGGTATAACATTATAGAATAATATTAGATAATGTTAAGGAGTATAACATTATATAATGATATTAGATAATGTTAAGGGGTATAACATTATAGAATAATATTAGATTATGTTAAGGGGTATAACATCATAGAATGATATTAGATAATGTTAAGGTGTACAACATTATAGAATGATATTAGATAATGTTGAGGTGTATAACATTATAGAATAATATTAGATAATGTTAAGGGGCATAACATTATAAAATGATATTAGATAATGTTAAGGTGCATAACATTATAGAATAATATTAGATAATGTTAAGTGGTATAACATTATAGAATAATATTAGATAATGTTAAAGGGTATAACATTATAGAATAATATTAGATAATGTTAAGGGGTATAACATTATAGAATGATATTAGATAATGTTAAGGGGCAAAACATTATAGAATGATATTAGATAATGTTAAGGTTTATAACATTATAGAATAATATTAGATAATGTTAAGGGGTATAACATTATAGAATGATATTAGATAATGTTAAGGGGTATACTATTATAGAATGATATTAGATAATGTTAAGGTGTATAACATCATAGAATGATATTAGATAATGTTAAGGTGTATAACATCATAAAATGATATTAGATAATGTTAAGGGGCATAACATTATAGAATGATATTAAGTAATGTTTAGGTGTATAACATTATAGAATGATATTAGATAATGTTAAGGGGTATAACATTATAGAATAATATTAGATAATGTTAAGGAGTATAACATTATAGAATGATATTAGATAATGTTAAGGGGTATAACATTATAGAATAATATTAGATAATGTTAAGGGGTATAACATTATAGAATGATATTAGATAATGTTAAGGGGTATAACATTATAGAATATTATTAGATAATGTTAAGGGGTATAACATTATAGAATGATATTAGATAATGTTAAGGGGTATAACATTATAGAATAATATTAGATAATGTTAAGGGGTATAACATTATAGAATGATATTAGATAATGTTAAGGTGTATAACATTATAGAATAATATTAGATAATGTTAAGGGGTATAACATTATAGAATGATATTAGATAATGTTAAGGGGTATAACATTATAGAATAATATTAGATAATGTTAAGGGGTATAACATTATAGAATGATATTAGATAATGTTAAGGGGTATAACATTATAGAATAATATTAGATAATGTTAAGGGGTATAACATTATAGAATGATATTAGATAATGTTAAGGGGTATAACATTATAGAATAATATTAGATAATGTTAAGGGGTATAACATTATAGAATAGTATTAGATAATGTTAAGGGGTATAACATTATAGAATAATATTAGATAATGTTAAGCGGTATAACATTATAGAATGATATTAGATAATGTTAAGGGGTATAACATTATAGAATAATATTAGATAATGTTCAGGTGTACAACATTATAGAATGATATTAGATAATGTTAATCTGTGTAACATTATAGAATAATATTAGATAATGTTAAAGGGTATAACATTATAGAATAATATTAGATAATGTTAAGGGGCATAACATTATAGAATAATATTAGATAATGTTAAGGGGTATAACATTATAGAATAATATTAGATAATGTTAAGGGGTATAACATTATAGAATGATATTAGATAATGTTAAGGTGTATAACATCATAGAAAAATATTAGATCATGTTAAGGTGTATAACATTACAGAATAGTATTAGATAATGTTAAGGTATATAACATTATAGAATAATATTAGATAATGTTAAGGTGGATAACATTATAGAATAATATTAGATAATGTTAAGGTGGATAACATTATAGAATAATATTAGATAATGTTAAGGTATATAACATTATAGAATAATATTAGATAATGTTAAGGGGTATAACATCATAGAATGATATTAGATAATGTTAAGGTGGATAACATTATAGAATAATATTAGATAATGTAAAGGGGCATAACATTATAGAATAATATTAGATAATGTTAAGGGGTATAACATCATAGAATGATATTAGATAATGTTAAAGGGCATAACATCATAGAATGATATTAGATAATGTTAAGGGGCATAACATTATAGAATGATATTAGATAATGTTTAGGTGTATAACACTATAGAATGATATTGGATAATGTTAAGGGGTATAACATCATAGAATAATATTAGATAATGTTAAGGGACATAGCATTATAGAATAATATTAGATAATGTTAAGGTGTATAACATCATAGAATGATATTAGATAATGTTAAGGTGTATAACATTATAGAATGATATAAGATAATGTTAAGGGGTATAAGATTATAGAATAATATTAGATAATGTTAAGGTGTATAAGATTATAGAATGATATTAGATAATGTTAAAGTGTATAACATTATAGAATGATATTAGATAATGTTAAGGTGTATAACATTATAGAATGATATTAGATAATGTTAAGGTGTATAACATTATAGAATAATATTAGATAATGTTAAGGTGTATAACATTATAGAATAATATTAGATAATGTTAAGGTGTATAACATCATAGAAGAATATTAGATAATGTTAAAGGGCATAACATTATAGAATAATATTAGATAATGTTAAGGTGTATAAGATTATAGAATGATATTAGATAATGTTAATGTGTATAACATTATAGAATGATATTAGATAATGTTAAGGTGTATAACATTATAGAATTATATAAGATAATGTTAAGGTGTATAACATTATAGAATGATATTAGATAATGTTAAGGTGTATAACATTATAGAATAATATTAGATAATGTTAAAGTGTATAACATTATAGAATGATATTAGATAATGTTAAGGTGTATAACATTATAGAATGATATTAGATAATGTTAAGGTGTATAACATTATAGAATAATATTAGATAATGTTAAGGTGTATAACATTATAGAATAATATTAGATAATGTTAAGGTGTATAACATTATAGAATAATATTAGATAATGTTAAAGTGTATAACATTATAGAATAATATTAGATAATTTTAAGGTGTATAACATTATAGAATAATATTAGATAATGTTAAGGTGTATAACTTCATAGAATAATATTAGATAATGTTAAGGTGTATAACATTATAGAATGATATTAGATAATGTTAAGGTCTATAACATTATAGAATGATATTAGATAATGTTAAGGTCTATAACATTATAGAATGATATTAGATAATGTTAAGGTGTATAACATTATAGAATGATATAAGATAATGTTAAAGTGTATAACATTATAGAATAATATTAGATAATGTTAAGGTGTATAACATTATAGAATAATATTAGATAATGTTAAGGTGTATAACATTATAGAATGATATTAGATAATGTTAAGGTCTATAACATTATAGAATGATATTAGATAATGTTAAGGTGTATAACATTATAGAATGATATAAGATAATGTTAAAGTGTATAACATTATAGAATAATATTAGATAATGTTAAGGTGTATAACATTATAGAATGATATTAGATAATGTTAAGGTGTATAACATTATAGAATGATATTAGATAATGTTAAAGTGTATAATATTATAGAATAATATTAGATAATGTTAAGGTGTATAACATTACAGAATGATATTAGATAATGTTAAGGGGTATAACATTATAGAATAATATTAGATAATGTTAAGGGGCATAACATTATAGAATGATATTAGATAATGTTAAGGTGTATAACATTATAGAATAATATAAGATAAAATTAAGGTGTATAACATTATAGAAAAATATTAGATAATGTTAAGGTGTATAACATCATAGAAGAATATTAGATAATGTTAAAGGGCATAACATTATAGAATGATATTAGATAATGTTAAGGTGTATAACATCATTAAATGATATTAGATAATGTTAAGGTGTATAACATTATAGAATAATATTAGATAATGTTAAGGGGCATAACATTATAGAATGATATTAGATAATGTTAAGGTGTTTAACATTATTAAATGATATTAGATAATGTTAAGGTGTATAACATCATAGAATAATATAAGATAATGTTAAGGGACATAACATTATAGAATAATATTAGATAATGTTTAGGGACATAACATTATAGAATAATATTAGATAATGTTAAGGTGTATAACATCATAGAATGATATTAGATAATGTTAAGGTGTATAATATTATACAATGATATTAGATAATGTTAAGGTGTATAACATTATAGAATGATATAAGATAATGTTAAGGTGTATAACATTATAGAATGATATAAGACAATGTCAAGGGGCATAACATCATAGAATAATATTAGATAATGTTAAGGGACATAACATTA
This sequence comes from Sepiola atlantica, assembly GCA_963556195.1. Lineage (NCBI taxonomy): Eukaryota > Metazoa > Mollusca > Cephalopoda > Sepiida > Sepiolidae > Sepiola > Sepiola atlantica. The sequence continues at coordinate 104,694,683 of OY744529.1, forward strand.
TAGAATAATATTAGATAATGTTAAGGGGCATAACATTATAGAATGATATTAGATAATGTTAAGGTGTATAACATTATAGAATAATATTAGATAATGTAAAAGTGTATAACATTATAGAATAATATTAGATAATGTTAAGGGGTATAACATTATAGAATGATATTAGATCATGTTAAGGTGTATAACATCATAGAATAATATTAGATAATGTTAAAGTGTATAACATTACAGAATAATATTAGATAATGTTAAGGTGCCTAACATTATAGAATGATATTAGATAATGTTAAGGGGCATAACATGATAGAATAATATTAGATAATGTTAAGGTGTATAACATTATAGAATGATATAAGATAATGTTAAGGTGGATAACATTATAGAATGATATAAGATAATGTTAAGGTGTATAACATCATAGAATAATATTAGATAATGTTAAGGGGCATAACATTATAGAATAATATTATATAATGTTAAGGGACATTACATTATAGAATAATATTAGATAATGTTGAGGTGTATAACATCATAGAATGATATTAGATAATGTTAAGGTGTATAACATTATAGAATGATATAAGATAATGTTAAGGTGTATAACATTATAGAATAATATTAGATAATGTTAAGGGGTATAACATTATAGAATGATATAATATAATGTTAAGGGGCATAACATTATAGAATGATATAAGATAATGTTAAGGTATATAACATTATAGAATAATATTAGATAATGTTTAGGTGTATAACATTATAGAATGATATTAGATAATGTTAAGGGGTATAACATTATAGAATGATATAAGATAATGTTAAGGTGGATAACATTATAGAATGATATAAGATAATGTTAAGGTGTATAACATCATAGAATAATATTAGATAATGTTAAGGTGTATAACATTATAGAATGATATAAGATAATGTTAAGGTGTATAACATTATAGAATAATATTAGATAATGTTAAGGGGTATAACATTATAGAATGATATTAGATAATGTTAAGGTGCATAACATTATAGAATGATATAATATAATGTTAAGGGGCATAACATTATAGAATGATATAAGATAATGTTAAGGTGTATAACATTATAGAATAATATTAGATAATGTTAAGGTGTATAACATTATAGAATGATATTAGATAATGTTAAGGGGTATAACATTATAGAATAATATTAGATAATGTTAAGGTGCATAACATTATAGAATAATATTAGATAATGTTAAGGGGTATAACATTATAGAATGATATTAGATCATGTTAAGGTGTATAACATCATAGAATAATATTAGATAATGTTAAGGGGTATAACATTATAGAATAATATTAGATAATGTTAAGGTGTATAACATCATAGAATGATATTAGATAATGTTAAGGTGTATAACATTATAGAATGATATAAGATAATGTTAAAGTGTATAACATTATAGAATGATATAAGATAATGTTAAGGTGTATAACATTATAGAATAATATTAGATAATGTTAAGGTGTATAACATTATAGAATAATATTAGATAATGTTAAGGTGCCCAACATTATAGAATAATATTAGATCATGTTAAGGTGTATAACATTATAGAATAATATTAGATAATGTTAAGGTGCCTAACATTATAGAATGATATTAGATAATGTTAAGGGGCATAACATTATAGAATAATATTAGATAATGTTAAGGTGTATAACATCATAGAATGATATTAGATAATGTTTAGGTGTATAACATTATAGAATGATATAAGATAATGTTAAGGTGTATAACATTATAGAATGATATAAGATAATGTTAAGGTGTATAACATTATAGAATAATATTAGATAATGTTAAGGGGCATAACATTATAGAATAATATTAGATAATGTTAAGGTGTATAACATCATAAAATGATATTAGATAATGTTAAGGTGTATAACATTATAGAATGATATAAGATAATGTTAAGGTGTATAACATCATAGAATGATATAAGATAATGTTAAGGTGTATAACATCATTGAATAATATTAGATAATGTTAAGGTGTATAACATCATTGAATAATATTAGATAATGTTAAGGGGCATAACATTATAGAATAATATTAGATAATGTTAAGGGACATAACATTATAGAATAATATTAGATAATGTTAAGGTGTATAACATCATAAAATGATATTAGATAATGTTAAGGTGTATAACATTATAGAATGATATAAGATAATGTTAAGGTGTATAACATTATAGAATGATATTAGATAATGTTAAGGTGTATAACATTATAGAATGATATTAGATAATGTTAAGGGGCATAACATTATAGAATAATATTAGATAATGTTAAGGTGTATAACATTATAGAATAATATTAGATAATGTTAAGGGGCATAACATTATAGAATAATATTAGATAATGTTAAGGGACATAACATTATAGAATAATATTAGATAATGTTAAGGTGTATAACATCATAAAATGATATAAGATAATGTTAAGGTGTATAACATTATAGAATGATATAAGATAATGTTAAGGTGTATAACATCATTGAATAATATTAGATAATGTTAAGGGGCATAACATTATAGAATAATATTAGATAATGTTAAGGGACATAACATTATAGAATAATATTAGATAATGTTAAGGTGTATAACATCATAAAATGATATTAGATAATGTTAAGGTGTATAACATTATACAATGATATAAGATAATGTTAAGGTGTATAACATTATAGAATAATATTAGATAATGTTAAGGTTTATAACATCATAGAATGATATTAGATAATGTTAAGGTGTATAACATTATAGAATGATATTAGATAATGTTAAGGTGTATAACATTATAGAATGATATTAGATAATGTTAAGGTGTATAACATTATAGAATAATATTAGATAATGTTAAGGGGTATAACATTATAGAATAATATTAGATAATGTTAAGGGGTATAACATTATAGAATAATATTAGATAATGTTAAGGGGTATAACATTATAGAATGATATTAGATAATGTTAAGGTGCATAACATTATAGAATGATATAAGATAATGTTAAGGTGTATAACATTATAGAATAATATTAGATAATGTTAATGGGTATAACATTATAGAATGATATAAGATAATGTTAAGGTGTATAACATTATAGAATGATATAAGATAATGTTAAGGTGTATAACATTATAGAATAATATTAGATAATGTTAAGGTGTATAACATTAAAGAATGATATTAGATAATGTTAAGGGGTATAACATTATAGAATAATATTAGATAATGTTAAGGTGCATAACATTATAGAATAATATTAGATAATGTTAAGGGGTATCATTATAGAATGATATTAGATCATGTTAAAGTGTATAACATCATAGAATAATATTAGATAATGTTAAGGGGTATAACATTATAGAATAATATTAGATAATGTTCAGGTGTATAACATCATAGAATGATATTAGATAATGTTAAGGGGTATAACATTATAGAATGATATAAGATAATGTTAAGGTGTATAACATTATAGAATGATATAATAATAATGTTAAGGTGTATAACATTATAGAATAATATAAGACAATGTCAAGGGGCATAACATCATAGAATAATATTAGATAATGTTAAGGGACATAACATTATAGAATAATATTAGATAATGTTAAGGGGCATAACATTATAGAATGATATTAGATAATGTTAAGGTGTATAACATCATAGAATTATATTGGATAATGTTAAGGTGCATAACATTATAGAATGATATTAGATAATGTTAAGGTGTATAACATTATAGAATGATATTAGATAATGTTAAGGGGTATAACATTATAGAATAATATTAGATAATGTTAAGGTGTATAACATTATAGAATAATATTAGATAATGTTAAGGGGTATAACATTATAGAATAATATTAGATAATGTTAAGGGACATAACATTATAGAATGATATTTGATAATGTTAAGGTGTATAACATTATAGAATGATATTAGATAATGTTAAGGGGTATAACATTATAGAATAATATTAGATAATGTTAAGGTGTATAACATTATAGAATAATATTAGATAATGTTAAGGGGTATAACATCATAGAATAATATAAGATAATGTTAAGGGGCATAACATTATAGAATAATATTAGATAATGTTAAGGTGTATAACATTATAGAATGATATTAGATAATGTTAACGGGTATAACATTATAGAATGATATAAGATAATGTTAAGGTGTATAACATTATAGAATGATATAAGATAATGTACAGGTGTATAACATTATAGAATAATATTAGATAATGTTAAGGTGTATAACATTAAAGAATGATATTAGATAATGTTAAGGGGTATAACATTATAGAATAATATTAGATAATGTTAAGGTGCATAACATTATAGAATAATATTAGATAATGTTAAGGGGTATCATTATAGAATGATATTAGATCATGTTAAAGTGTATAACATCATAGAATAATATTAGATAATGTTAAGGGGTATAACATTATAGAATAATATTAGATAATGTTCAGGTGTATAACATCATAGAATGATATTAGATAATGTTAAGGTGTATAACATTATAGAATGATATAAGATAATGTTAAGGTGTATAACATTATAGAATGATATAAGATAATGTTAAGGTGTATAACATTATAGAATAATATAAGACAATGTCAAGGGGCATAACATCATAGAATAATATTAGATAATGTTAAGGGACATAACATTATAGAATAATATTAGATAATGTTAAGGGGCATAACATTATAGAATGATATTAGATAATGTTAAGGTGTATAACATCATAGAATGATATTGGATAATGTTAAGGTGTATAACATTATAGAATGATATTAGATAATGTTAAGGTGTATAACATTATAGAATGATATTAGATAATGTTAAGGGGTATAACATTATAGAATAATATTAGATAATGTTAAGGTGTATAACATTATAGAATAATATTAGATAATGTTAAGGGGCATAACATTATAGAATGATATTAGATAATGTTAAGGGGCATAACATTATAGAATTATATTAGATAATGTTAGGGGAATAACATTATAGAATAATATTAGATAATGTTAAGAGGCATAACATGATAGAATAATATTAGATAATGTTAAGGGGTATAACATTATAGAATAATATTAGATAATGTTAAGGGACATAACATTATAGAATGATATTAGATAATGTTAAGGGGTATAACATTATAGAGTTATATTAGATAATGTTAAGAGGTATAACATTATGGAATTATATTAGATAATGTTAAGGGGCATAACGTCATAGAATGATATTAGATAATGTTAAGGGGCATAACATTATAGTATGATATTAGATAATGTTAAGGTGTATAACATTATTAAATAATATTAGATAATGTTAAGTGACATAACATTATAGAATAATATTAGATAATGTTAAGGGGTATAACATTATAGAATAATATTAGACAATGTTAAGGTGTATAACATTATAGAATTATATTAGATAATGTTAAGGGGCATAACATTATAGAATAATAAAGGGTTGGCAAAAATAAGGATCCTATTTTTAAAAATTCATAACTTTTTTATTTATTGATTTTATTTTTTATTTATTTTAGAATAAGTAAAGGACCCCTTCCGAAGCAAGCATGAGCCGTATTAGCCCTAAGGAACGTACCCTCATTTAGAAAACATTATTTTTGCTTAAAAAACTCAAAACAGTGTAAAAAACAATACTTTAGTCTTTGTAAGTTTTAAGAAGTGTTTTTCGGCTAAAATTTGTTTTGTTTATTTCAAAAAATCTCGGAAGGGTCAGTCTACACACACATAAAGTTTGGTGAGTTTAACTTTTATTTTGTGGAAGTTATTCAAATTCAAGTTATTCAAATTTAAAGATAGGACCCTTATTTTGGCCCACCCTGTATTAGACAATGTTAAGGTGTATAACATTATTGAATAATATTAGACAATGTTAAGGTGTATAACATTATAGAATTATATTAGATAATGTTAAGGGGCATAACATTATAGAATGATATTAGATAATGTTAAGGTGTATAACATTATAGAATGATATTAGATAATGTTAAGGTGTATAACATTATAGAATGATATTAGATAATGTTAAGGGGCATAACATTATAGAATAATATTAGATAATGTTAAGGGGCATAACATTATAGAATAATATAAGATAATGTTAAGGGGTATAACATTATAGAATAATATTATATAGCGTTAAGGGGCATAACATTATAGAATAATATTAGATAATGTTAAGGGGCATAACATTATAGAATAATATTAGATAATGTTAAGGTGCATGAGATTATAGAATAATATTAGATAATGTTAAGGGGTATAACATTATAGAATAATATAAGATAATGTTAATGGTGTATAACATTATAGAATAATATTAGATAATGTTAAGGTGTATAACATTATAGAATGATATTAGATAATGTTAAGGTGTATAACATTAAAGAATAATATTAGACAATGTTAAAGGGTATAACATTATAGAATGATATTAGATAATGTTAAGGGGTATAACATTATAGAATGATATTAGATAATGTTAAGGGGCATACCATTATAGATTGATATTAGATAATGTTAAGGTGTATAACATTATAGAATGATATTAGATAATGTTAAGGTGTATAACATTATAGAATGATATTAGATAATGTTAAGGTGTATAACATTATAGAATGATATTAGATAATGTTAAGGTGTATAACATTATAGAATGATATTAGATAATGTTAAGGTGTATAACATTATAGAATGATATTAGATAATGTTAAGAGGCATAACATTATAGAATAATATTAGATAATGTTAAGGGGTATAACATTATAGAATAATATTAGATAATGTAAAGAGGAATAACATTATAGAATGATATTAGATAATGTTAAGTGGGATAACATTATAGAATAATATTAGATAATGTAAAGGGGCATAACATTATAGAATGATATTAGATAATGTTAAAGTGTATAAAATCATAGATTGATATTAGATAATGTTAAGGGGTATAACATTATAGAATTATATTAGATAATGTTCAGGTGCATAACATTATAGAATAATATTAGATAATGTTAAGGTACATAACATGATAGAATAATATTAGATAATGTTTAGGTGTATAACATCATAGAATAATATTAGATAATGTTAAGGTGCATAACATTATAGAATGATATTAGGTAATGTTAAGGTGTATAACATTATAGAATGATATTAGATAATGTTAAGGTACATAACATGATAGAATAATATTAGATAATGTTAAGGTGTATAACATCATAGAATAATATTAGATAATGTTAAGGTACATAACATGATAGAATAATATTAGATAATGTTAAGGTGCATAACATTATAGAATAATATTAGATAATGTTAAGGTGTATAACATTATAGAATAATATTAGATAATGTTAAGGTGTATAACATTATAGAATAATATTAGATAATGTTAAGGTGTATAACATGATAGAATAATATTAGATAATGTTAAGGTACATAACATGATAGAATAATATTAGATAATGTTAAGGTGCATAACATTATAGAATAATATTAGATAATGTTAAGGTGTATAACATTATAGAATAATATTAGATAATGTTAAGGTGTATAACATGATAGAATAATATTAGATAATGTTAAGGTACATAACATGATAGAATAATATTAGATAATGTTTAGGTGTATAACATCATAGAATAATATTAGATAATGTTAAGGTGCATAACATTATAGAATAATATTAGATAATGTTTAGGTGTATAACATTATAGAATAATATTAGATAATGTTAAGGTACATAACATGATAGAATAATATTAGATAATGTTTAGGTGTATAACATCATAGAATAATATTAGATAATGTTAAGGTGCATAACATTATAGAATGATATTAGGTAATGTTAAGGTGTATAACATTATAGAATAATATTAGATAATGTTAAGGTGCATAACATTATAGAATGATATTAGATAATGTTAAGGTGTATGAAATTATAGAATAATATTAGATAATGTTAAGGTGTATAACATTATAGAATAATATTAGATAATGTTAATGTGCATAACATTATAGAATAATATTAGATAATGTTAAGGTGCATAACATTATAGAATGATATTAGATAATGTTAAGGTGCATAACATTATAGAATAATATTAGATAATGTTAAGGTGCATAACATTATAGAATAATATTAGATAATGTTGAAGTGTATAACATTATAGAATAATATTAGATAATGTTAAGGTGCATAACATCATAGAATAATATTAGATAATGTTAAGGGGCATAACATTATAGAATAATATTAGATAATGTTAAGGGGTATAACATTATAGAATAATATTAGATAATGTTAAGACGTATAACATTATAGAATAATATTAGATAATGTTAAGGTGCATAACATTATAGAATAATATTAGATAATGTTAAGGTGCATAACATTATAGAATAATATTAGATAATGTTAAGGGGCATAACATAATAGAATAATATTAGATAATGTTAAGGGGCATAACATTATAGAATAATATTAGATAATGTTAAGGGGCATAACATAATAGAATAATATTAGATAATGTTAAGGGGCATAACATTATAGAATAATATTAGATAATGTTAAGGTGCATAACATTATAGAATAATATTAGATAATGTTGAAGTGTATAACATTATAGAATAATATTAGATAATGTTAAGGGGCATAACATTATAGAATAATATTAGGGAATTTTAAGGTGCATAACATTATAGAATAATATTAGATAATGTTAAGGTGCATAACATTATAGAATAATATTAGATAATGTTAAGGGGCATAACATTATAGAATAATATTAGATAATGTTAAGGGGCATAACATAATAGAATGATATTAGATAATGTTAAGGGGCATTACATTATAGAATAATATTAGATAATGTTAAGGTGCATAACATTATAAAATAATATTAGATAATGTTAAGGTGCATAACATTATAGAATAATATTAGATAATGTTGAAGTGTATAACATTATAGAATAATCTTAGATAATGTTAAGGTGCATAACATCATAGAATAATATTAGATAATGTTAAGACGTATAACATTATAGAATAATATTAGATAATGTTAAGGGGCATAACATTATAAAATGATATTAGATAATGTTAAGAGGCATAACATCATAGAATAATATTAGATAATGTTAAGGTGTATAACATTATAGAATAATATTAGATAATGTTAAGACGTATAACATTATAGAATAATATTAGATAATGTTAAGGTGCATAACATTATAGAATAATATTAGATAATGTTAAGGTGCATAACATTATAGAATAATATTAGATAATGTTAAGGGGCATAACATAATAGAATAATATTAGATAATGTTAAGGAGTATAACATTATAGAATAATATTAGATAATGTTAAGGGGCATAACATAATAGAATAATATTAGATAATGTTAAGGGGCATAACATTATAGAATAATATTAGATAATGTTAAGGAGTATAACATCATAGAATAATATTAGATAATGTTAAGGGGTATAACATTATAGAATAATATTAGATAATGTTAAGGTGCATAACATTATAGAATAATATTAGATAATGTTGAAGTGTATAACATTATAGAATAATATTAGATAATGTTAAGGTGCATAACATCATAGAATAATATTAGATAATGTTAAGGGGCATAACATCATAGAATAATATTAGATAATGTTAAGGGGTATAACATTATAGAATAATATTAGATAATGTTAAGACGTATAACATTATAGAATAATATTAGATAATGTTAAGGTGCATAACATTATAGAATAATATTAGATAATGTTAAGGTGCATAACATTATAGAATAATATTAGATAATGTTAAGGTGCATAACATTATAGAATAATATTAGATAATGTTAAGGTGCATAACATTATAGAATAATATTAGATAATGTTAAGGTGCATAACATTATAGAATAATATTAGATAATGTTAAGGGGCATAACATAATAGAATAATATTAGATAATGTTAAGGGGCATAACATTATAGAATAATATTAGATAATGTTAAGGTGCATAACATTATAGAATAATATTAGATAATGTTAAGGTGCATAACATTATAGAATAATATTAGATAATGTTGAAGTGTATAACATTATAGAATAATATTAGATAATGTTAAGGTGCATAACATCATAGAATAATATTAGATAATGTTAAGGGGCATAACATCATAGAATAATATTAGATAATGTTAAGGGGTATAACATTATAGAATAATATTAGATAATGTTAAGACGTATAACATTATAGAATAATATTAGATAATGTTAAGGTGCATAACATTATAGAATAATATTAGATAATGTTAAGGTGCATAACATTATAGAATAATATTAGATAATGTTAAGGTGCATAACATTATAAAATAATATTAGATAATGTTAAGGTGCATAACATTATAGAATAATATTAGATAATGTTAAGGTGCATAACATTATAGAATGATATTAGATAATGTTAAGGTGCATAACATTATAGAATAATATTAGATAATGTTAAGGGGTATAACATTATAGAATAATATTAGATAATGTTAAGGAGTATAACATTATAGAATAATATTAGATAATGTTAAGGGGCATAACATTATAGAATAATATTAGATAATGTTAAGGGGCATAACATTATAGAATAATATTAGATAATGTTAAGGGGCATAACATTATAGAATAATATTAGATAATGTTAAGGGGCATAACATTATAGAATAATATTAGATAATGTTAAGGAGTATAACATTATAGAATAATATTAGATAATGTTAAGGTGCATAACATTATAGAATAATATTAGATAATGTTAAGGAGTATAACATTATAGAATAATATTAGATAATGTTAAGGTGCATAACATTATAGAATAATATTAGATAATGTTAAGGGGCATAACATTATAGAATAATATTAGATAATGTTAAGGAGTATAACATTATAGAATAATATTAGATAATGTTAAGGGGTATAACATTATAGAATGATATTAGATAATGTTAAGGTGCATAACATTATAGAATGATATTAGATAATGTTAAGGTGCATAACATTATAGAATGATATTAGATAATGTTAAGGTGCATAACATTATAGAATGATATTAGATAATGTTAAGGTGCATAACATTATAGAATAATATTAGATAATGTTAATGGGTATAACATTATAGAATGATATTAGATAATGTTAAGGGGCATAACATAATAGAATGATATTAGATAATGTTAAGGGGCATAACATAATAGAATAATATTAGATAATGTTAAGGGGCATTACATTATAGAATAATATTAGATAATGTTAAGGTGCATAACATTATAAAATAATATTAGATAATGTTAAGGGGTATAACATTATAGAATGATATTAGATAATGTTAAGGTGCATAACATTATAGAATGATATTAGATAATGTTAAGGTGCATAACATTATAGAATGATATTAGATAATGTTAAGGTGCATAACATTATAGAATAATATTAGATAATGTTAATGGGTATAACATTATAGATTAATAGTTGTTCTATGGAAAAGTAACGGATGTGATATTCGTATTCTTTGATGGGTTAAATCGGTATTAGAACATTTGTTGAATATTATGTGCATGTCATTATATAGTAAGAGAGTAGAATGTGATTGGTGGGTTTACTTTCGTCAGTCTAGTAACTTTCGCTTCTCTTATGTTGTCTTTTAGTCCTCACATTCGATGACCGATGTTTCTGACAAAGGGGGAAGGATTGCTGTTTTCTGAGTCGGAATCTATCAATATGACACTTATCGTTTGCTAGATTTTTACCTTGAAGTTGTATTTTTTTAGTTCCTCACATCAAGTGGCTTCATGCATTGTCTGGAGCGATTTCTCTTAACATGGTGATTATTATCCGATATTATTAGTTGCTATGAGAGTTATTCATCACATAGGAAATAAGATAATATTCAGAGTTATTTAGATATAGGGATAACCAAAACGAACCCGTTCAAAACAATTCCTAACTTCAAATACGTAAATCCAATTTTAATGAAATTTAAACCATATTTATAAGACACTAATACAGAGAGTTTTCCGAGATTTCAGTTTCTTGCGATTATATTAGGAGACGAGGGGGGACAGAAAAGGGACTCTAACCACAACTTTAACCCTTATACAGAGTGTTTTCCAAAATTTCAGTTTCTACCGACTTTATTAGTGGGGTGGGGGGGGGGGGCGGTGATAAAAAGAAAGCGATACAGTGAAAAAGGATAGGAATGGCCGCATTCAATCCAGAGCAACGGCGGGTCTTCCTACGAAAATAAACGACTGAAAATCGAAAACGAGACTAAGCAAGACCTCAGACGTACAAAAACTAAATATTCTTTAAAACAGAGCTTTATAATAATAAAAAATAAATAAATAAATAATTAAACTGATAAATAAATAAATTGATAAATAAATAAACTGATAAATAAATAAATGAATAAATAACTGAATTAATAAATAAATAAATTAATAAATAACTGAATTAATAAATAAATTGATAAATAAATAAACTGATAAATAAATAAATTAATAAATAAATAAATTGATGAATAAATAAATTGATAAATAAAAAAATTGAAAAATAAATAAATGAATAAATAAATAAATGAATAAATAAATTGATAAATAAATCATTTGATAAATAAATGAATAAATAAATAAATTGATAAATAAATAAATTGATAAATAAATTAATTGATAAATAAATTGATAAATAAATAAATTAATGAATAAATAAATGAATAAATAAATAATTTCATAAATAAATAAATTCATAAATAAATAAATGAATAAATAAATAAATTGATAAATAAATAAATTGATAAATAAATAAATAAATAAATAAATTGATAAATAAATAAATTGATAAATAAATAAATGAATAAATAAATAAATTGATAAATAAATAAATTGATAAATAAATAAATTGATAAATAAATTGATAAATAAATAAATTGATAAATAAATAAATGAATAAATAAATAAATGAATAAATAAATAAATGAATAAATAAATAAATGAATAAATAAATAAATTGATAAATAAATAAATTGATAAATAAATGAATGTATAAATTAATTGATGAATAAATAAATGAATAAATAAATAAATTGATAAATAAATGAATTCATAAATAAATAAATGAATAAATAAATAAATTGATAAATAAATAAATTGATAAATAAATTGATAAATAAATTGATAAATAAATAACTTGAGAAATAAATAACTTGATAAATAAATAAATTGATAAATAAATAAATTGATAAATAAATAAATTGATAAATAAATAAATTGATAAATAAATAAATTGATAAATAAATAAATTGATAAATAAATAACTGAATAAATAAATAAATTGATAAATAAATCAATTGATAAATAAATAAATGAATTAATAAATAAATCAATAAATAAATAAATTTATAAATAAATAAATTGATAAATAAATAAATTAATAAATAAATAAATAAATGAATTAATAAATAAATAAATGAATAAATAAATAAATAAATAAATAAATAAATTTATTAATAAATAAATAAATTGATAAATAAATAAATTAATAAATAACTGAATTAATAAATAAATAAATTAATAAATAACTGAATTAATAAATAAATTGATAAATAAATAAACTGATAAATAAATAAATTAATAAATAAATAAATTGATGAATAAATAAATTGATAAATAAATAAATAAATTGAAAAATAAATAAATGAATAAATAAATAAATGAATAAATAAATTGATAAATAAATCATTTGATAAAAAAATAAATGAATAAATAAATAAATTGATAAATAAATAAATTGATAAATAAATAAATTGATAAATAAATAAATTGATAAATAAATAAATTAATTAATAAATAAATAAATAAATTGATAATTAAATAAATGAATAAATAAATAAATTGATAAATAAATAAATTGATAAATAAATAAATGAATAAATAAATAAATCAATAAATAAATAAATTGATAAATAAATAAATTGATAAATAAACAAATTAATAAATAAATAAATGAATTAATAAATTAATTAATAAATAACTGAATTAATAAATAAATTGATAAATAAATAAATTAATAAATAAATGAATTAATAAATTAATAAATAAATAAATAAATTGATAAATAAATAAATAGATAAATGAATAAATTGATAAATAAATAAATGGATAAATAAATAAGTTGATAAATGAATAAATTGATAAATAAATAAATTAATAAATAAATAAATTGATAAATAAATAAATGAATAAATAAGCAAATTAATAACTAAATAAATAAATAAATGAATAAATAAATTAATTAATAAATAAATAAATTGATAAATAAATAAATGAATAAATGAATAAATAAATAAATAAATTAATAAATAAATACATTAATAAATAAATAAATTAATAAATAAATTACATAAATAAATGAATAAATAAATACATTAATAAATAAATAAATTGATAAATAAATTAATTAATTAATAAATTAATAAATAAATAAATAAATAAATAAATTGATAAATAATAAGTTGATAAATAAATAAATTAATAAATAAATAAATTAATAAATAAATAAAATGATAAATGAATAAATAAATCAATAAATAAATAAATTAATTAATTAATTAATCAATTAATGAATGAATAAATAAATAAATAAATAAATAAATTAATAAATAAATTAATAAATTAATAAATAAATTAATTAATAAATAAATAAATTAATAAATGAATAAATTAAGTGATTAATTAATAAATTAATAAATTAATTAATAAACTAATAACTTAATAATAAATAAAAAGATAAATAAATGAATAAATAAAATGTGGTTAATGTTAACACTAATACTACAGTTTTCTGGATCACCCAATTATCGCATGTGTATTAATAAAATCTCTAGCGGCTCCACACATCCGAACACAACTGAAAACAATAGCTAGTGTTGTAGCATTTTTATATGCGCCATTTGAGTAGCTTGTGGTTGTTGTAACGTGTTTTCCATGCTTAGCTATTGCACCGATATACACTTGTCTATTGTTGATGTTATCTTCTTTGACAGTAGCATTGTAGACGATGTTCTTCATGAGGCCTTTACCACGTAAGGGGCAGTTGTTTTCATCTCTACAGTTACAAGCTATGCTATTTGTGGTATTTATTTCATGTTATATCCTAATGTTGCGTGAATGAATTATTTTGGCTTTTTTTATGGTGCAGGAGTAACTTACCTTAATATTATTTTAGCTTGTGTAGTAAGGTAGAGTTAGCGATATGTTTATTGATTAGCTTATTGAAAGTTACTTAGTTGTTTAGATTTGTAAATAATTCTATAAGCTATGGATTTACAAGAATCTTTTGTGAAATGAATAAGAACTGAACCACAACATAAGTAAAAGTCTTGCGCCGAATGCCCCTCCCCCCCGTACACATGAAACATGGTGTAAACGTGCAAGCTGTTAGGTGAGTTGTAACTTTACGAATTGTATTAGCTCTGTTGTTTTTACATTTATAATATTGAGCACAATAAAATAACGTATATATAACAGTTCATTGGTTTTTAAAACGTAATCATTCTATTTTCATTAAGCTACATAGATGGGCCCGCTCTGTTCACATATTGAGCACCGTTGAAGTAAATGGTGAAAATATATACACACTATATTATATCACCTAATAATATTATATATATATATATATATATATATATATATATATATACACACACACACACACACACATATATATATATATATATATATATATATATATATATATATATATATATATATATATATATGAATGAAATAATGATAAAATCATATATATATATATTGTTATAAACCCCTTTTATAAAAAAAAATGAAGTTGAGCACTGTTCGGAGATATTAAAAATAGACTGTCATCAGTTGTTTACCATAAAAAAACTGTTTCGGGAATTTATATATATATATATATATATATATATATATATATATATATATATATATATATATATATATATATATATATATGAAATAATGATAAAATCATATATATCTTGTTATGAAGCCCTTTTAAGAAATTGAAGTTGAGCACTGTTCGGCGACTGTCTATAAGCAAGATTCCGATAACGTTCGTTGAACCCTTTAGATCATCTGCTGTTTACTGCCAGCTTCATTTAGGTATAAATAGAAGTTAATTTGTCCTGTATCATGTTGTAGTTTCCGGACAGACAGAAAGTGTGCAGAGTCTTGGGAGACTCTGTGAACTGAGTTCGCGCCTTGTGACCGTCCGAAGTTGTCACTTTCAACACTGATGAAAGCAAAAGCTTTAAACGCCGGCGTATGTAGATAGAAATAACTAAATATATATATATATATATATATATGTGATTTTATGAAGGCTTACCAAAGCATTCCTTTCAAGACACCAATGATCACCATTAAAGATATTTTTTCTTACAAATACTATTTATTCAAATTAAATGTTTTTTCCTACACGTGTTTCACTACCAAGCAGTTACTTGCTTGGCAGATCATCAGGGAAATTAAATGTCTGGAATACTGGTTTCAACTGCCGACAAAACACAATGTGGCGTTGTAATAGTTGAGATCACTTAAGAAAAGGAGAGGAAAAAAATAATAATATAAATAAAAATAAAAATAAAAATAAAAGTCAAACTTAAAAAGCAAGGAAGAACAACGGTAAGAAAAGAAAGTCCTAGAAAAGTCTTAGAAAAGTAGCTTGTGCATTATTTCTTCCACCAACCCAACAAGCAAGTAGTCGGTCCCAAATACATTCAATAAAACCACAAAACCGGAACAATGTGCGATAATACACTTTCACGTTAGCTGAATAAATCCCCCCCCCCACACACAATAAAACAAAAGAACTAAATCATTCAAGATACCGCTCACAAGTTACCATTCCAATCCAATGATAGTATGGGAATTCTAAATCCAACCTCTCACAAAGAAAAGTCAACACAAATGTTCGTCCGAGTTCAAAGAGTCTTATTTCAATTGTTGATTTATTACCCTTCGAAATAAACACACGACGAGTTGAATGTCAATCCCGCAGAAAACTCCCTTCCATCCAGAAAAAATCTTAATATAGAAACTATTTATTCAAAATACTGTTTCTAAAAATATTTATTATTAAACCTATTCCTTATAGAAATTAATCATCTAGTGTCTGGGACGTCATTTTACATTTTGTGAAAATATCCTTCATTTAATTAACTGCCGAATTGTTTTCGTTTTGTTGTTTAACGAAGCGAAAAAAGCCTATCCCGCAGAATTTGTTTTTAAAAAAAATTATTCATATATCAAAAATAAACTGTTATTATAAAAAGGCCTTCTACAAAAATCTAGTTATTATTTTAAATCATTTAAAATATTTCCTTAACGGCTGTGTCTGTTTGTAACTCTCTGTGGAGAATATTATTCTATATTCCATAAATAAATGTTACAACGGAATATCGTTATCAGAAATCTATTTTCTATTTTGAAAAAAAAAACAAACTTTTTTTTAATGGACCGGTTTATTTTTTTGTCAACTTTACGGGAAAATATCACTCTTACTCATTAAATGACAGGAGACTTTATTATTACTAATTTAAAATCCCGTACAAAATACTTTTTTTATAAAATTCAATTGTTTCTATTTTTAGAAATTAAGTCCGTGTCGGCATGCATGTTTTTAAAATTATTTTTTCCTTAATTACTTTTCCCCATTCCTGCCACCAAATTGTTTTATTTATTTTAATCTAATTAAAAACTAATTTAATTTAACCTAATTTAATTAAATAGTGATAGCATCCAGGTTGCTATTTCTTATTTTTCACTTAAAATTACTTGAAGTCCCCAATGCATTTCGTATAATATATCTATTTCTGAGAATAAATTGTGATTTATTATTTATTATTCCACTATCTTTTTATATGTAACACAATTTCCCCCCTCTATTCCGCTGAATAAGTATTTACTATAGTTGAATATCACTGGGCCTTATTCCGATAGAATATTCCTACCTTATCACCCCCAACCTAAGTCTCGAGTATCCGCTAATAATTGAATTAAGACATATCTTAGCATAAGTACGTGTTACTAATTCTCATCCTCCCTATTATACACTAATTATTGCCCCAGATTGCCTCAGGAAGTGTCCCTCTTGCCTATCTCTGCTGTAAGTTTATACTTCCCCCAATTCCCCTCCTATCCAGGTTTTAGGCTTGATAACAGGTAACGGTTTCTATGCAGACAGCATTGTAGTATTTCCTGCCTAGCGTTCAGTAAATTATCTCTAGATGTCATGATGTGGTACGACTCCAATGCACATAGGTTGCATCTCTTCTTTTTGTTCGGTTTATATTTGTTAGCCCTCCCCAAAATTGACCATTTCAGTTCGAAAGGGTCTTGCCTAGCAATGAGGTTTCTCACAAAACGTCCAACAGAAGTGTTAGGCCTATCTATGTCTTCCCTTTGGCCTCCCCTGAAGGAACTCATGTGGTTTCTGAATCTATCTTTGAACTCACCCCCGGTTGAACCGATATATGATTTCCTACTACTCTCTGTTATCACATCGCATTTGTAGACAATGCTTGAAACTCTACAGTTCCCCCCCAGTGGACAGATGTTAGAAGCCCTGCAGTTACAGTTGTGTGCTGGGCCGTTGCTGGATGTTCTACTACTATGGTTATTTATAATGGAGGTTCTCACTGAACTGGTGTTACTGGGATCAACACCAGAAGAGAACATGGCTTCCCTTGTTTTAGTTATCTTAGAATTATTATATCCTATGATGGATGTGGCTATATTTCTACAGGTTGAATAAGAGAGTTTTACAGTATTTTTGTTAATGATTCCCCCCAATCTGCTATCCCTTGGAAAGTTTTTTTCCACTATGCTATAAAAAATCTTTGGGATATTAGTCTTAATATGCTGGCTATAGGGGGGGTTGAACCATGTAGTGGTCCTTCTCCTATTTTTCTTCCTACCTTCCCCCCCGGTTTGGGTAGCATGTGAGTTCAATTCGTTACTTCCAACTTCACGAATATTATCATCAACCGGTTCCCACCCTACCTGGTTTACATTACCGTGGGATACACCAGGTCCCCTATATCTAGCCTTGCCCATTGCCCTATTATATGAAACCATTGATCGAGAGGCAATCGGTCTCCCGTTTAGTCCCCCATTCCCAACCGAAGGATGCACAAGGTAATTAATTTTTTCCTTGTATCCTGATCTGTTTAAAGCCTCATTGTAGAATTGCTTACTGCTGTCGAATATTTGTTATGTGATCTCAACTATTACAACGCCACATTGTGTTTTGTCGGCAGTTGAAACCAGTATTCCAGACATTTAATTTCCCTGATGATCTGCCAAGCAAGTAACTGCTTGGTAGTGAAACACGTGTAGGAAAAAACATTTAATTTGAATAAATAGTATTTGTAAGAAAAAATATCTTTAATGGTGATCATTGGTGTCTTGAAAGGAATGCTTTGGTAAGCCTTCATAAAATCACATATAAATGCTCTGTACTCTGTAATCGAGTATCATCGAGCTTGTTTTTTATTGGAACAACCCCGGTCTTCACTGAATGATCTATTTTATAAGTGAAAAATCTAAATCTATATTCTGCTCCCCAAAGTGAGCTGCTATTCAATACCGGAGTGACCAGGATGTTTGCCAAAGAGGAGATAACTTTCTCACCCAAAAACATTTCCATACCAAGCCACAAAGCATACATAATGGACATGGTCCAGGCGGTCCATGCATTCTTGAAGAGAGTCCGATGGCGGGTAATTCACCACAACCTGGGATCGACTAGGGAGTTGAGCAACGTGAATCCACCTTCTGGCGTCTCTGAACCCCCTGAGTATGCATCTGACACTGAGGATAATTTACCAACAGCCTCCTATAGAAAATTCTATAAAATAGGAACTCACAAGAACCCACCTCACATCCCTGCATTAGAAAGCTTCGAAGCGGATATGCATAATATGGTTAAAAACATCAAAACCAAAAACAGATCACAATATTGGAATCCTACCATTGAACATATCCATAGGACACAGACACGGATTAGGAATAACTCTAACATCACAGTTCCGGCGGATAAAACTTTAAACACATACTCCATGAATATGGAAACATACAACAACCTAATCCTGAAGGAACTGAATAAAAACTACAAGACCGTAGGGAACGGGGTGTTACAGGATATTAACTTGGCCGCTCTTAAGATCTGCTCTGAGATTGGTATGGAAGGTAATGTTGAGATATATACCCCTAAATGCCCTCGTTTCACTCTTAAGGATCATAAGCCAGATTTTAGTAATAACCCATCCATTAGACTGATCTCGCCGTGTATTTCAGACATGGGTGTAATCAGCAAAAAAATACTAGACAGAATACTGCCAGGAATTAAACGCAGAACTCAATTGAATCTGTGGACCTCATCAGAGGAAGTGCTAAGTTGGTATAAAGAATTACACATTACTAATCAAAGTAAATTTATAATGTTTGATATAGATTCATACTATCCCTCCATATCCTCTACTTTACTTGAAAAGGCGCTTACCATGGCTAGAAATGAATCCAACATCACAAACTTAGAAATGGATATAATTAGACTAGCCAGAAGGACGCTAATATCCTACAATGATAAGTTATGGACTAGAAAGGATAGGGAAAACAATTTCGATATTACTATGGGGGCACCGGACTCAGCGCAGGTTACTGACCTGGTAGGGATATATATCCTCAGAGAAATTTGTATGAAAATACCTGAACTGGCGGGCGGTCTATATAGGGACGACGCTTTATTCTTTGCCAACACAAGTATAAGGAATCTAGAAACTAAGAAGAAAAAACTCAATATATTCTTCAGCTCAATACAACTTAGCGTAACTATGGATATAAACTACCGGAGGGTCAATTTTTTGGATATTACGCTTGATCTATGCAACAACACATATGAACCTTATCACAAGCCCAACCACACACTCTACTATATCGACGCTAAATCGAATCACCCACCGATGGTGAAAAGAGCCATTATTCCTGCAATATCGAGTAGGATATCTAAGCTGTCCAAGAATCAACAAATATTCGACAGCAGTAAGCAATTCTACAATGAGGCTTTAAACAGATCAGGATACAAGGAAAAAATTAATTACCTTGTGCATCCTTCGGTTGGGAATGGGGGACTAAACGGGAGACCGATTGCCTCTCGATCAATGGTTTCATATAATAGGGCAATGGGCAAGGCTAGATATAGGGGACCTGGTGTATCCCACGGTAATGTAAACCAGGTAGGGTGGGAACCGGTTGATGATAATATTCGTGAAGTTGGAAGTAACGAATTGAACTCACATGCTACCCAAACCGGGGGGGAAGGTAGGAAGAAAAATAGGAGAAGGACCACTACATGGTTCAACCCCCCCTATAGCCAGCATATTAAGACTAATATCCCAAAGATTTTTTATAGCATAGTGGAAAAAAACTTTCCAAGGGATAGCAGATTGGGGGGAATCATTAACAAAAATACTGTAAAACTCTCTTATTCAACCTGTAGAAATATAGCCACATCCATCATAGGATATAATAATTCTAAGATAACTAAAACAAGGGAAGCCATGTTCTCTTCTGGTGTTGATCCCAGTAACACCAGTTCAGTGAGAACCTCCATTATAAATAACCATAGTAGTAGAACATCCAGCAACGGCCCAGCACACAACTGTAACTGCAGGGCTTCTAACATCTGTCCACTGGGGGGGAACTGTAGAGTTTCAAGCATTGTCTACAAATGCGATGTGATAACAGAGAGTAGTAGGAAATCATATATCGGTTCAACCGGGGGTGAGTTCAAAGATAGATTCAGAAACCACATGAGTTCCTTCAGGGGAGGCCAAAGGGAAGACATAGATAGGCCTAACACTTCTGTTGGACGTTTTGTGAGAAACCTCATTGCTAGGCAAGACCCTTTCGAACTGAAATGGTCAATTTTGGGGAGGGCTAACAAATATAAACCGAACAAAAAGAAGAGATGCAACCTATGTGCATTGGAGTCGTACCACATCATGACATCTAGAGATAATTTACTGAACGCTAGGCAGGAAATACTACAATGCTGTCTGCATAGAAACCGTTACCTGTTATCAAGCCTAAAACCTGGATAGGAGGGGAATTGGGGGAAGTATAAACTTACAGCAGAGATAGGCAAGAGGGACACTTCCTGAGGCAATCTGGGGCAATAATTAGTGTATAATAGGGAGGATGAGAATTAGTAACACGTACTTATGCTAAGATATGTCTTAATTCAATTATTAGCGGATACTCGAGACTTAGGTTGGGGGTGATAAGGTAGGAATATTCTATCGGAATAAGGCCCAGTGATATTCAACTATAGTAAATACTTATTCAGCGGAATAGAGGGGGGAAATTGTGTTACATATAAAAAGATAGTGGAATAATAAATAATAAATCACAATTTATTCTCAGAAATAGATATATTATACGAAATGCATTGGGGACTTCAAGTAATTTTAAGTGAAAAATAAGAAATAGCAACCTGGATGCTATCACTATTTAATTAAATTAGGTTAAATTAAATTAGTTTTTAATTAGATTAAAATAAATAAAACAATTTGGTGGCAGGAATGGGGAAAAGTAATTAAGGAAAAAATAATTTTAAAAACATGCATGCCGACACGGACTTAATTTCTAAAAATAGAAACAATTGAATTTTATAAAAAAAGTATTTTGTACGGGATTTTAAATTAGTAATAATAAAGTCTCCTGTCATTTAATGAGTAAGAGTGATATTTTCCCGTAAAGTTGACAAAAAAATAAACCGGTCCATTAAAAAAAAGTTTGTTTTTTTTCAAAATAGAAAATAGATTTCTGATAACGATATTCCGTTGTAACATTTATTTATGGAATATAGAATAATATTCTCCACAGAGAGTTACAAACAGACACAGCCGTTAAGGAAATATTTTAAATGATTTAAAATAATAACTAGATTTTTGTAGAAGGCCTTTTTATAATAACAGTTTATTTTTGATATATGAATAATTTTTTTAAAAAACAAATTCTGCGGGATAGGCTTTTTTCGCTTCGTTAAACAACAAAACGAAAACAATTCGGCAGTTAATTAAATGAAGGATATTTTCACAAAATGTAAAATGACGTCCCAGACACTAGATGATTAATTTCTATAAGGAATAGGTTTAATAATAAATATTTTTAGAAACAGTATTTTGAATAAATAGTTTCTATATTAAGATTTTTTCTGGATGGAAGGGAGTTTTCTGCGGGATTGACATTCAACTCGTCGTGTGTTTATTTCGAAGGGTAATAAATCAACAATTGAAATAAGACTCTTTGAACTCGGACGAACATTTGTGTTGACTTTTCTTTGTGAGAGGTTGGATTTAGAATTCCCATACTATCATTGGATTGGAATGGTAACTTGTGAGCGGTATCTTGAATGATTTAGTTCTTTTGTTTTATTGTGTGTGGGGGGGGGGATTTATTCAGCTAACGTGAAAGTGTATTATCGCACATTGTTCCGGTTTTGTGGTTTTATTGAATGTATTTGGGACCGACTACTTGCTTGTTGGGTTGGTGGAAGAAATAATGCACAAGCTACTTTTCTAAGACTTTTCTAGGACTTTCTTTTCTTACCGTTGTTCTTCCTTGCTTTTTAAGTTTGACTTTTATTTTTATTTTTATTTTTATTTATATTATTATTTTTTTCCTCTCCTTTTCTTAAGTGATCTCAACTATTACAACGCCACATTGTGTTTTGTCGGCAGTTGAAACCAGTATTCCAGACATTTAATTTCCCTGATGATCTGCCAAGCAAGTAACTGCTTGGTAGTGAAACACGTGTAGGAAAAAACATTTAATTTGAATAAATAGTATTTGTAAGAAAAAATATCTTTAATGGTGATCATTGGTGTCTTGAAAGGAATGCTTTGGTAAGCCTTCATAAAATCACATATAAATGCTCTGTACTCTGTAATCGAGTATCATCGAGCTTGTTTTTTATTGGAACAACCCCGGTCTTCACTGAATGATCTATTTTATAAGTGAAAAATCTAAATATATATATATATATATATATATATATATATATATATATATATATAATAGTATAAATCTTTATTTATACAAAAATTATTGGTTACATATGTGCATACATGTTTCGGTTGTACTCTTCACAGAGAGTCCATCTCTTCAGACCAACGAAGACAGGGAAAATTTATACTAAAGAACAGCTATACTTGTTATTGAGCACCTTTTATAAACACTGGAGTTTCAACTGATTTACATCTACAGAAACTAATATATATATATATATATATATATATATATATATATATATATATATATATATATATATATATATATATATATATATATATATAATTCCGGGGTTCGAGCCCAGCGACCGGTGTGAATAATTCTTCTCTACACTGACGATTCCCGTAAGGATGAAACGTATACGTATGTAGATAAAAACGAATATTTATTATTAATCTTTTATATATATATATATATATATATATATATATATATATATATATATATATATATATATATATATTCAACATTCCTCGTAATCACACTGATTTACTAATTCGACTTGAAAGCCACAACCGCCTGAATTACCATTTTCCGTTTGTCTAAATACTCAATTATTTTGTGTGTTTTGTTATTTGCATTTTTTGGTGTGTGTGTGTGTTTTTAAAATTCGCAGCCGTCTCTGCGCTGCCCGGTTCCATCGTTGAGTCGATTACGTCGAAGACTTTGCAACATTTTAAGCTACCACAAAAGGT
This sequence comes from Sepiola atlantica, assembly GCA_963556195.1. Classification (NCBI taxonomy): domain Eukaryota; kingdom Metazoa; phylum Mollusca; class Cephalopoda; order Sepiida; family Sepiolidae; genus Sepiola; species Sepiola atlantica. The sequence goes on from OY744529.1 coordinate 104,719,661, forward strand.
AGAAGTGGAAGACCAGTCTTTTTACTTCTTTTTTCCTTTCTTTCTTTTTTATGCGATTTTTATTTTCTATTTTATTTCTTTGTTCCGACGGCAACGCGAATCACTTAAAATTAGAGATATTTTGAGGAGAAATTAAATGGATTGTAGCTCACAGCTCTTTCATCATTTACAAAGAAAAATGCATGCAAACATACACAAGCACTCCCACACATATCGTACTTAAATTAATTATGTTACAGTAGACTATGACCACAGGTTCACGCTCTTTGCGATCTTCAGATGACCCGACACGCGAATTTAGATGCGTTTGTTATTTTCTTCTATCTATGTAGCTATCTGAGAAGAAATCGACCACTGTATACAAGTGCAAATAAAAAATTCTGAACCAGTAAAAAGCAATCAGTATATATATATATATATATATATATATATATATATATATATATATATATATATATATATATATATATGTGTGTGTGTGTGTGGGGGGGGGGTGCAGATTCGAATGATTTCGATGAGAATCCGAGTAAGAGAGCTCAATGTACATTTAAACAGAGCATGAATAAATTTTAAAGGAGGAAAAAACTAGACACACATTTGGGTTTTACACATTATAACTTATTTCGACCTAGATCGGTCTCATCAGATGTATAACCAACCGCATTTAGAACATGTTCTAAATGTGGTTGGTTATACATTGTAGTTTTATATGGAAATCGCTCCAGACAAGACATGAAGCCACTTGATGTAAGGAGCTAAAAAAATACTACTTCAAGGTCAAAAACTAGCCAACGATAAGTGTAAGATTCCGACCCAGAAAACAGCAATTCTTTCCCTTTTGTCAGAAACATCGCTCATGAAATGTGAGGACTAAAGGACAAAATAAGGGAACCGAAAATACACTTTCTACTCTCCATTCTGACAAAGGGGGGACATTGCTGTTTTCTGGGTCGGCTGTTGTTTTGAGTTTGTGATATGTGGAGATTTTCAATCTTCTTATAGTATTCATCATCATTTAACTGTTTATCTATCTATCTATCTATCTATCTATCTATCTATCTATCTATCTATCTATCGAGCCATATCCTCGAGTAGAATGTTAGCCTTGAGAAGTGGTTAAAACATCTCCACTACTCTTCCTACCTTTTTTTTTTTTTAAATAAAAACATCGCGAATGCCTCACCCTAATTGATATGAGAGTTCGTTAATTAAAATGTATTATGTCAATTCTCTTGATGAGAGTTTAGGGTTAATTAATTAATTAATTAATTAAATATTGTTTTATGTTAACAAAATAGTTACAAACTTATAAAGTTATTTTTTATTTTTTGTTTTGGAAATTTTTAGATATGGATTGATGATTTTTTTTATTTGGATCATTCGGACTACTATTCGCATATTGGTTGTTATTTGATCACAAGAACAATCTTAAATAAAGGGTTCAGTTCGAAATTCCGTCCAGATTCCCGAGTTCGACATAAAGATTCCCGAGTTCAAAAAGATGCACCCGAAGGAGGTCGGGGGTTATATCGGCGGAAACGTCGTAAAAATAACAACCAAGATGAGAATAGTAGTCCGAAAAAATATATATTATTTGTTTGTCTTCCCACCAGTAGAAGAGATGCTGAAGGTATTTACTAGAAGCCCCCCTTCGAACATGTGTGCGTATGGGTGACTCTGGGGGGGGGGGGGGGGCGTGTGATTGACTACGTGTATATGCAGGTGTGTGCGTGACTTTGTGTATATGGCTGTCACATATATTGCACGAGGATGCGTTTATATCTGTTGAGGGGATTTCAATGCTGCTTCTCGTCGCACGCGCCTAAGGTCTGGTGAATTCCCAAGGTTTGTAAAATCTTCATCTGTAAATAAAGATGAATTTTGTCCGAGGGAATTCACCAGCCTAAATAACTTCTCGTCTCTGGTCGCGACTTCTGGCTGAGTAGATCACTCTTGGTGGGGAGATACTTCGTTCTCACTACAGGGGGGGGGGTTTCTTATTGAATTGTTTTAATCCAACGCGAAGACAGTGGTATAATAATTTAAAATCTTTATTCTATTCAAAATTACATTTCTCTCTTCACAGTTTCGAGAACCGGTAATTACGAGGTGACTATGTTTGCTCGTTTGTTTGTGTAGCGTCCACATCGCTTGACCAATCGTCACCAAACTTGATCAAAATATCGACCATGATGTCACTTAGAACTAATTTAATTTTGGGATTTCTAGGTCCAAAGTACAGGTCATGGTCACGGAAAAGCTGAAAGTCACACTTCTGATGATAACTTCGTTTATCCATCATAGAGATTTACTACTTGGCCCATATTGTAGTCTATGAAGTCCCGCATCTTACATAACCTTTACTTTGAACTTTGTTATTGACCGTTAAAAGTTTGGCCACATACTCAATTTTGACGAAATTTCAACTTCCGATTTTTCCAAATTTGATGCACGAATCTTATGTTCTTTGATAACAATATCCACCATGCAAAATTTCAGCCTGATCAGATAAATAGTTATCAACGTTTCCATGGCATAACTACGGGAATAGTTTATACAATATGAAGCAGTAAGGCCCCGATAAGCTCGTCCTTAAATTGCCAGGTGAAGGTACGCAGTCTTGTTCTTTTATATAACAGACTTTTATATAACAGACTTTTATATAACAGACTTTTATACAACAGACTTTTATATAACAGACTTTTATATAACAGACTTTTATACAACAGACTTTTATATAACAGACTTTTATATAACAGACTTTTATATAACAGACTTTTATACAACAGACTTTTATATAACAGACTTTTATATAACAGACTTTTATATAACAGACTTTTATATAACAGACTTTTATACAACAGACTTTTATATATCAGACTTTTATATAACAGACTTTTATATAACAGACTTTTATATAACAGACTTTTATACAACAGACTTTTATATATCAGACTTTTATATAACAGACTTTTATATAACAGACTTTTATATAACAGACTTTTATATAACAGACTTTTATATAACAGACTTTTATATAACAGACTTACTCGTACGCATTCATGAACAAGCCAATTCTCACACATCACGTTTGACCAAGCTGTATTACAACTGAACCTTTTTAACCAGTTCTCCCAAATATATTCCAGATATATTTTCCTATTCTACTATCTCACTTAATCTTCTTCTCTTATAATAGAAAATGAACAGATAACCAATTTTATATTTAGCCAACCCACGCATCTTTCTGTAAGTTCCCTTTATTTTGGAGAGAAAATTATTGTAGTCTCATTTAAAAAGGGGGGGGGGCATTTTCTATTTTAATGTCCCTATTTACTTTTTTGGGGGAGGGGCATTTTCTATTTTAATGTCCCTATTTACTTTTTTAGGGGGCCATTTTCTATTTTAATGTCCTTATTTACTTTTTTTGGGGAGGGGCATTTTCTATTTTAATGTCCCTATTTACTTTTTTGGGGGGTGCATTTTCTATTTTAATGTTCCTATTTACTTTTTTTTGGGGGGGGGGGGCATTTTCTATTTTAATGTCCCTATTTACTTTTTTTTGGGAGGGGCATTTTCTATTTTAATGTCCCTATTCACTTTTTTGGGGAGGGGCATTTTCTATTTTAATGTCCCTATTTACTTTTTGGAGGGGGCATTTTCTATTTTAATGTCCCTATTCACTTTTTTGGGGAGGGGCATTTTCTATTTTAATGTCCCTATTTACTTTTTGGGGGGGCATTTTCTATTTTAATGTCCCTATTTACTTTTTTTGGGGGAGGGGCATTTTCTATTTTACTGTCCCTATTTACTTTTTTTGGGGAGGGGCATTTTCTATTTTTATGTCCCTATTTACTTTTTTTTGGGAGGGGCATTTTCTATTTTAATGTCCCTATTTACTTTTTTTGGGGAGGGGCATTTTCTATTTTAATGTCCCTATTTACTTTTTTTGGGGGAGGGGCATTTTCTATTTTACTGTCCCTATTTACTTTTTTTGGGGAGGGGCATTTTCTATTTTTATGTCCCTATTTACTTTTTTTGGGGAGGGGCATTTTCTATTTTAATGTCCCTATTTACTTTTTTGGGGGGCCATTTTCTATTTTAATGTCCCTATTTACTTTTTTGGGGGGAGGGGCATTTTCTATTTTACTGTCCCTATTTACTTTTTTTGGGGAGGGGCATTTTCTATTTTTATGTCCCTATTTACTTTTTTTGGGGAGGGGCATTTTCTATTTTAATGTCCCTATTTACTTTTTTGGGGGGCCATTTTCTATTTTAATGTCCCTATTTACTTTTTTGGGGGGAGGGGCATTTTCTATTTTACTGTCCCTATTTACTTTTTTTGGGGAGGGGCATTTTCTATTTTACTGTCCCTATTTACTTTTTTTTGGGAGGGGCATTTTCTATTTTAATGTCCCTATTTACTTTTTTGGGGGGCCATTTTCTATTTTAATGTCCCTATTTACTTTTTTGGGGGGAGGGGCATTTTCTATTTTACTGTCCCTATTTACTTTTTTTGGGGAGGGGCATTTTCTATTTTTATGTCCCTATTTACTTTTTTTGGGACAGGCATTTTCTATTTTACTGTCCCTATTTACTTTTTTTGGGGAGGGGCATTTTCTATTTTTATGTCCCTATTTACTTTTTTTTGGGAGGGGCATTTTCTATTTTAATGTCCCTATTTACCTTGTTTTTGGGGGGGGTATTTTCTATTTTAATGTCCCTATTTACTTTTTTGGGGGGAGGGGCATTTTCTATTTTACTGTCCCTATTTACTTTTTTTGGGGAGGGGCATTTTCTATTTTTATGTCCCTATTTACTTTTTTTTGTGAGGGGCATTTTCTATTTTAATGTCCCTATTTACTTTTTGGGGGGGGCCATTTTCTATTTTAATGTCCCTATTTACTTTTTTGGGGGGAGGGGCATTTTCTATTTTACTGTCCCTATTTACTTTTTTTGGGGAGGGGCATTTTCTATTTTAATGTCCCTATTTACTTTTTTGGGGGGAGGGGCATTTTCTATTTTACTGTCCCTATTTACTTTTTTTGGGGAGGGGCATTTCTATTTTTATGTCCCTATTTACTTTTTTTGGGGAGGGGCATTTTCTATTTTAATGTCCCTATTTACTTTTTTTGGGGGAGGGGCATTTTCTATTTTACTGTCCCTATTTACTTTTTTGGGGGGCCATTTTCTATTTTAATGTCCCTATTTACTTTTTTGGGGGGAGGGGCATTTTCTATTTTACTGTCCCTATTTACTTTTTTTGGGGAGGGGCATTTTCTATTTTTATGTCCCTATTTACTTTTTTTGGGTGAGGGGCATTTTCTATTTTACTGTCCCTATTTACTTTTTTTGGGGAGGGGCATTTTCTATTTTTATGTCCCTATTTACGTTTTTTTGGGAGGGGCATTTTCTATTTTACTGTCCCTATTTACTTTTTTTGGGGAGGGGCATTTTCTATTTTAATGTCCCTATTTACTTTTTTTTGGGGAGGGGCATTTTCTATTTTACTGTCCCTATTTACTTTTTTTGGGGAGGGGCATTTTCTATTTTAATGTCCCTATTTACTTTTTTGGGGGGAGGGGCATTTTCTATTTTACTGTCCCTATTTACTTTTTTGGGGGGCCATTTTCTATTTTAATGTCTCTATTTACTTTTTTTGGGGGAGGGGCATTTTCTATTTTACTGTCCCTATTTACTTTTTTGGGGGGCCATTTTCTATTTTAATGTCCCTATTTACTTTTTTTGGGGGAGGGGCATTTTCTATTTTACTGTCCCTATTTACTTTTTTTGGGAGGGGCATTTTCTATTTTAATGTCCCTATTTACTTTTTTTGGGGAGGGGCATTTTCTATTTTAATGTCCCTATTTACTTTTTTTGGGGGAGGGGCATTTTATATTTTACTGTCCCTATTTACTTTTTTTGGGGAGGGGCATTTTCTATTTTTATGTCCCTATTTACTTTTTTTTGGGAGGGGCATTTTCTATTTTAATGTCCCTATTTACTTTTTTGGGGGGCCATTTTCTATTTTAATGTCCCTATTTACTTTTTTGGGGGGAGGGGCATTTTCTATTTTACTGTCCCTATTTACTTTTTTTGGGGAGGGGCATTTTCTATTTTTATGTCCCTATTTACTTTTTTTTGGGAGGGGCATTTTCTATTTTAATGTCCCTATTTACTTTTTTAGGGGGCCATTTTCTATTTTAATGTCCGTATTTACTTTTTTGGGGGGAGGGGCATTTTCTATTTTACTGTCCCTATTTACTTTTTTTGGGGAGGGGCATTTTCTATTTTTATGTCCCTATTTACTTTTTTTTGGGAGGGGCATTTTCTATTTTAATGTCCCTATTTACTTTTTTGGGGGGCCATTTTCTATTTTAATGTCCCTATTTACTTTTTTTGGGGGAGGCGCATTTTCTATTTTACTGTCCCTATTTACTTTTTTGGGGGGAGGGGCATTTTCTATTTTACTGTCCCTATTTACTTTTTTTGGGGAGGGGCATTTTCTATTTTAATGTCCCTATTTACTTTTTTTGGGGGAGGGGCATTTTCTATTTTACTGTCCCTATTTACTTTTTTTGGGGAGGGGCATTTCTATTTTTATGTCCCTATTTACTTTTTTTGGGGAGGGGCATTTTCTATTTTAATGTCCCTATTTACTTTTTTTGGGGGAGGGGCATTTTCTATTTTACTGTCCCTATTTACTTTTTTGGGGGGCCATTTTCTATTTTAATGTCCCTATTTACTTTTTTGGGGGGAGGGGCATTTTCTATTTTACTGTCCCTATTTACTTTTTTTGGGGAGGGGCATTTTCTATTTTTATGTCCCTATTTACTTTTTTTGGGTGAGGGGCATTTTCTATTTTACTGTCCCTATTTACTTTTTTTGGGGAGGGGCATTTTCTATTTTTATGTCCCTATTTACGTTTTTTTGGGAGGGGCATTTTCTATTTTACTGTCCCTATTTACTTTTTTTGGGGAGGGGCATTTTCTATTTTTATGTCCCTATTTACTTTTTTTGGGGAGGGGCATTTTCTATTTTAATGTCCCTATTTACTTTTTGGGGGGGCCATTTTCTATTTTTATGTCCCTATTTACTTTTTTTGGGGAGGGGCATTTTCTATTTTTATGTCCCTATTTACTTTTTTTTGGGAGGGGCATTTTCTATTTTAATGTCCCTATTTACTTTTTTGGGGGGCCATTTTCTATTTTAATGTCCCTATTTACTTTTTTGGGGGGAGGGGCATTTTCTATTTTACTGTCCCTATTTACTTTTTTTGGGGAGGGGCATTTTCTATTTTTATGTCCCTATTTACTTTTTTTGGGACAGGCATTTTCTATTTTACTGTCCCTATTTACTTTTTTTGGGGAGGGGCATTTTCTATTTTTATGTCCCTATTTACTTTTTTTTGGGAGGGGCATTTTCTATTTTAATGTCCCTATTTACCTTGTTTTTGGGGGGGGTATTTTCTATTTTAATGTCCCTATTTACTTTTTTGGGGGGAGGGGCATTTTCTATTTTACTGTCCCTATTTACTTTTTTTGGGGAGGGGCATTTTCTATTTTTATGTCCCTATTTACTTTTTTTTGGGAGGGGCATTTTCTATTTTAATGTCCCTATTTACTTTTTGGGGGGGGCCATTTTCTATTTTAATGTCCCTATTTACTTTTTTGGGGGGAGGGGCATTTTCTATTTTACTGTCCCTATTTACTTTTTTTGGGGAGGGGCATTTTCTATTTTAATGTCCCTATTTACTTTTTTTGGGGGAGGGGCATTTTCTATTTTACTGTCCCTATTTACTTTTTTTGGGGAGGGGCATTTCTATTTTTATGTCCCTATTTACTTTTTTTGGGGAGGGGCATTTTCTATTTTAATGTCCCTATTTACTTTTTTTGGGGGAGGGGCATTTTCTATTTTACTGTCCCTATTTACTTTTTTGGGGGGCCATTTTCTATTTTAATGTCCCTATTTACTTTTTTGGGGGGAGGGGCATTTTCTATTTTACTGTCCCTATTTACTTTTTTTGGGGAGGGGCATTTTCTATTTTTATGTCCCTATTTACTTTTTTTGGGTGAGGGGCATTTTCTATTTTACTGTCCCTATTTACTTTTTTTGGGGAGGGGCATTTTCTATTTTTATGTCCCTATTTACGTTTTTTTGGGAGGGGCATTTTCTATTTTACTGTCCCTATTTACTTTTTTTGGGGAGGGGCATTTTCTATTTTAATGTCCCTATTTACTTTTTTTTGGGGAGGGGCATTTTCTATTTTACTGTCCCTATTTACTTTTTTTGGGGAGGGGCATTTTCTATTTTAATGTCCCTATTTACTTTTTTGGGGGGAGGGGCATTTTCTATTTTACTGTCCCTATTTACTTTTTTGGGGGGCCATTTTCTATTTTAATGTCTCTATTTACTTTTTTTGGGGGAGGGGCATTTTCTATTTTACTGTCCCTATTTACTTTTTTGGGGGGCCATTTTCTATTTTAATGTCCCTATTTACTTTTTTTGGGGGAGGGGCATTTTCTATTTTACTGTCCCTATTTACTTTTTTTGGGAGGGGCATTTTCTATTTTAATGTCCCTATTTACTTTTTTTGGGGAGGGGCATTTTCTATTTTAATGTCCCTATTTACTTTTTTTGGGGAGGGGCATTTCTATTTTTATGTCCCTATTTACTTTTTTTGGGGAGGGGCATTTTCTATTTTAATGTCCCTATTTACTTTTTTTGGGGGAGGGGCATTTTCTATTTTACTGTCCCTATTTACTTTTTTGGGGGGCCATTTTCTATTTTAATGTCCCTATTTACTTTTTTGGGGGGAGGGGCATTTTCTATTTTACTGTCCCTATTTACTTTTTTTGGGGAGGGGCATTTTCTATTTTTATGTCCCTATTTACTTTTTTTGGGTGAGGGGCATTTTCTATTTTACTGTCCCTATTTACTTTTTTTGGGGAGGGGCATTTTCTATTTTTATGTCCCTATTTACGTTTTTTTGGGAGGGGCATTTTCTATTTTACTGTCCCTATTTACTTTTTTTGGGGAGGGGCATTTTCTATTTTAATGTCCCTATTTACTTTTTTTTGGGGAGGGGCATTTTCTATTTTACTGTCCCTATTTACTTTTTTTAGGGGAGGGGCATTTTCTATTTTAATGTCCCTATTTACTTTTTTGGGGGGAGGGGCATTTTCTATTTTACTGTCCCTATTTACTTTTTTGGGGGGCCATTTTCTATTTTAATGTCTCTATTTACTTTTTTTGGGGGAGGGGCATTTTCTATTTTACTGTCCCTATTTACTTTTTTGGGGGGCCATTTTCTATTTTAATGTCCCTATTTACTTTTTTTGGGGGAGGGGCATTTTCTATTTTACTGTCCCTATTTACTTTTTTTGGGAGGGGCATTTTCTATTTTAATGTCCCTATTTACTTTTTTTGGGGAGGGGCATTTTCTATTTTAATGTCCCTATTTACTTTTTTTGGGGGAGGGGCATTTTCTATTTTACTGTCCCTATTTACTTTTTTTGGGGAGGGGCATTTTCTATTTTTATGTCCCTATTTACTTTTTTTTGGGAGGGGCATTTTCTATTTTAATGTCCCTATTTACTTTTTTGGGGGGCCATTTTCTATTTTAATGTCCCTATTTACTTTTTTGGGGGGAGGGGCATTTTCTATTTTACTGTCCCTATTTACTTTTTTTGGGGAGGGGCATTTTCTATTTTTATGTCCCTATTTACTTTTTTTTGGGAGGGGCATTTTCTATTTTAATGTCCCTATTTACTTTTTTAGGGGGCCATTTTCTATTTTAATGTCCCTATTTACTTTTTTGGGGGAGGGGCATTTTCTATTTTACTGTCCCTATTTACTTTTTTTGGGGAGGGGCATTTTCTATTTTTATGTCCCTATTTACTTTTTTTTGGGAGGGGCATTTTCTATTTTAATGTCCCTATTTACTTTTTTGGGGGGCCATTTTCTATTTTAATGTCCCTATTTACTTTTTTTGGGGGAGGGGCATTTTCTATTTTACTGTCCCTATTTACTTTTTTGGGGGAGGGGCATTTTCTATTTTAATGTCCCTATTTACTTTTTTGGGGGGAGGGGCATTTTCTATTTTACTGTCCCTATTTACTTTTTTTGGGGAGGGGCATTTTCTATTTTAATGTCCCTATTTACTTTTTTTGGGGGAGGGGCATTTTCTATTTTACTGTCCCTATTTACTTTTTTGGGGGGCCATTTTCTATTTTAATGTCCCTATTTACTTTTTTTGGATGAGGGGCATTATCTATTTTACTGTCCCTATTTACTTTTTTTGGGGAGGGGCATTTTCTATTTTTATGTCCCTATTTACTTTTTTTGGGACGGGCATTTTCTATTTTACTGTCCCTATTTACTTTTTTTGGGGAGGGGCATTTTCTATTTTTATGTCCCTATTTACTTTTTTTTGGGAGGGGCATTTTCTATTTTAATGTCCCTATTTAATTTTTTTTGGGGGGGGGGCATTTTCTATTTTAATGTCCCTATTTACTTTTTTGGGGGGAGGGGCATTTTCTATTTTACTGTCCCTATTTACTTTTTTTGGGGAGGGGCATTTTCTATTTTGATGTCCCTATTTACTTTTTTTTGGGAGGGGCATTTTCTATTTTAATGTCCCTATTTACTTTTTGGGGGGGCCATTTTCTATTTTTATGTCCCTATTTACTTTTTTTGGGGAGGGGCATTTTCTATTTTTATGTCCCTATTTACTTTTTTTTGGGAGGGGCATTTTCTATTTTGATGTCCCTATTTACTTTTTTGGGGGGCCATTTTCTATTTTAATGTCCCTATTTACTTTTTTGGGGGGAGGGGCATTTTCTATTTTACTGTCCCTATTTACTTTTTTTGGGGAGGGGCATTTTCTATTTTAATGTCCCTATTTACTTTTTTTGGGGGAGGGGCATTTTCTATTTTACTGTCCCTATTTACTTTTTTGGGGGAGGGGCATTTCTATTTTTATGTCCCTATTTACTTTTTTTGGGGAGGGGCATTTTCTATTTTTATGTCCCTATTTACTTTTTTTGGGGGAGGGGCATTTTCTATTTTACTGTCCCTATTTACTTTTTTGGGGGGCCATTTTCTATTTTAATGTCCCTATTTACTTTTTTGGGGGGAGGGGCATTTTCTATTTTACTGTCCCTATTTACTTTTTTTGGGGAGGGGCATTTTCTATTTTTATGTCCCTATTTACTTTTTTTGGGTGAGGGGCATTTTCTATTTTACTGTCCCTATTTACTTTTTTTGGGGAGGGGCATTTTCTATTTTTATGTCCCTATTTACGTTTTTTTGGGAGGGGCATTTTCTATTTTACTGTCCCTATTTACTTTTTTTGGGGAGGGGCATTTTCTATTTTAATGTCCCTATTTACTTTTTTTTGGGGAGGGGCATTTTCTATTTTACTGTCCCTATTTACTTTTTTTGGGGAGGGGCATTTTCTATTTTAATGTCCCTATTTACTTTTTTGGGGGGAGGGGCATTTTCTATTTTACTGTCCCTATTTACTTTTTGGGGGGCCATTTTCTATTTTAATGTCTCTATTTACTTTTTTTGGGGGAGGGGCATTTTCTATTTTACTGTCCCTATTTACTTTTTTGGGGGGCCATTTTCTATTTTAATGTCCCTATTTACTTTTTTTGGGGGAGGGGCATTTTCTATTTTACTGTCCCTATTTACTTTTTTTGGGAGGGGCATTTTCTATTTTAATGTCCCTATTTACTTTTTTTGGGGAGGGGCATTTTCTATTTTAATGTCCCTATTTACTTTTTTTGGGGGAGGGGCATTTTCTATTTTACTGTCCCTATTTACTTTTTTTGGGGAGGGGCATTTTCTATTTTTATGTCCCTATTTACTTTTTTTTGGGAGGGGCATTTTCTATTTTAATGTCCCTATTTACTTTTTTGGGGGGCCATTTTCTATTTTAATGTCCCTATTTACTTTTTTGGGGGGAGGGGCATTTTCTATTTTACTGTCCCTATTTACTTTTTTTGGGGAGGGGCATTTTCTATTTTTATGTCCCTATTTACTTTTTTTTGGGAGGGGCATTTTCTATTTTAATGTCCCTATTTACTTTTTTAGGGGGCCATTTTCTATTTTAATGTCCCTATTTACTTTTTTGGGGGGAGGGGCATTTTCTATTTTACTGTCCCTATTTACTTTTTTTGGGGAGGGGCATTTTCTATTTTTATGTCCCTATTTACTTTTTTTTGGGAGGGGCATTTTCTATTTTAATGTCCCTATTTACTTTTTGGGGGGGCCATTTTCTATTTTAATGTCCCTATTTACTTTTTTTGGGGGAGGGGCATTTTCTATTTTACTGTCCCTATTTACTTTTTTGGGGGAGGGGCATTTTCTATTTTAATGTCCCTATTTACTTTTTTGGGGGGAGGGGCATTTTCTATTTTACTGTCCCTATTTACTTTTTTTTGGGAGGGGCATTTTCTATTTTAATGTCCCTATTTACTTTTTTTGGGGGAGGGGCATTTTCTATTTTACTGTCCCTATTTACTTTTTTGGGGGGCCATTTTCTATTTTAATGTCCCTATTTACTTTTTTTGGATGAGGGGCATTATCTATTTTACTGTCCCTATTTACTTTTTTTGGGGAGGGGCATTTTCTATTTTTATGTCCCTATTTACTTTTTTTGGGACGGGCATTTTCTATTTTACTGTCCCTATTTACTTTTTTTGGGGAGGGGCATTTTCTATTTTTATGTCCCTATTTACTTTTTTTTGGGAGGGGCATTTTCTATTTTAATGTCCCTATTTAATTTTTTTTGGGGGGGGGCATTTTCTATTTTAATGTCCCTATTTACTTTTTTGGGGGGAGGGGCATTTTCTATTTTACTGTCCCTATTTACTTTTTTTGGGGAGGGGCATTTTCTATTTTTATGTCCCTATTTACTTTTTTTTGGGAGGGGCATTTTCTATTTTAATGTCCCTATTTACTTTTTGGGGGGGCCATTTTCTATTTTTATGTCCCTATTTACTTTTTTTGGGGAGGGGCATTTTCTATTTTTATGTCCCTATTTACTTTTTTTTGGGAGGGGCATTTTCTATTTTGATGTCCCTATTTACTTTTTTGGGGGGCCATTTTCTATTTTAATGTCCCTATTAACTTTTTTGGGGGGAGGGGCATTTTCTATTTTACTGTCCCTATTTACTTTTTTTGGGGAGGGGCATTTTCTATTTTAATGTCCCTATTTACTTTTTTTGGGGGAGGGGCATTTTCTATTTTACTGTCCCTATTTACTTTTTTTGGGGAGGGGCATTTCTATTTTTATGTCCCTATTTACTTTTTTTGGGGAGGGGCATTTTCTATTTTAATGTCCCTATTTACTTTTTTTGGGGGAGGGGCATTTTCTATTTTACTGTCCCTATTTACTTTTTTGGGGGGCCATTTTCTATTTTAATGTCCCTATTTACTTTTTTGGGGGGAGGGGCATTTTCTATTTTACTGTCCCTATTTACTTTTTTTGGGGAGGGGCATTTTCTATTTTTATGTCCCTATTTACTTTTTTTGGGGAGGGGCATTTTCTATTTTACTGTCCCTATTTACTTTTTTTGGGGAGGGGCATTTTCTATTTTTATGTCCCTATTTACTTTTTTTGGGTGAGGGGCATTTTCTATTTTACTGTCCGTATTTACTTTTTTTGGGGAGGGGCATTTTCTATTTTTATGTCCCTATTTACTTTTTTTGGGAGGGGCATTTTCTATTTTAATGTCCCTATTTACTTTTTTGGGGGGAGGGGCATTTTCTATTTTTATGTCCCTATTTACTTTTTTTGGGGGAGGGGCATTTTCTATTTTACTGTCCCTATTTACTTTTTTTGGGGAGGGGCATTTTCTATTTTTATGTCCCTATTTACGTTTTTTTGGGAGGGGCATTTTCTATTTTACTGTCCCTATTTACTTTTTTTGGGGAGGGGCATTTTCTATTTTAATGTCCCTATTTACTTTTTTTTGGGGAGGGGCATTTTCTATTTTACTGTCCCTATTTACTTTTTTTGGGGAGGGGCATTTTCTATTTTTATGTCCCTATTTACTTTTTTTTGGGAGGGGCATTTTCTATTTTAATGTCCCTATTTACTTTTTTTGGGGGAGGGGCATTTTCTATTTTACTGTCCCTATTTACTTTTTTGGGGGGCCATTTTCTATTTTAATGTCTCTATTTACTTTTTTTGGGGAGGGGCATTTTCTATTTTACTGTCCCTATTTACTTTTTTTGGGGAGGGGCATTTTCTATTTTACTGTCCCTATTTACTTTTTTTTGGGAGGGGCATTTTCTATTTTACTGTCCCTATTTACTTTTTTTTGGGGGGGGCATTTTCTATTTTAATGTCCCTATTTACTTTTTTGGGGGGAGGGGCATTTTCTATTTTACTGTCCCTATTTACTTTTTTTGGGGAGGGGCATTTTCTATTTTTATGTCCCTATTTACTTTTTTGGGGTAGGGGCATTTTCTATTTTAATGTCCCTATTTACTTTTTTGGGGGGCCATTTTCTATTTTTATGTCCCTATTTACTTTTTTCAGGGGCCATTTTCTATTTTAATGTCCCTATTTACTTTTTTGGGGGGGGGGCATTTTCTATTTTAATGTCCCTATTTACTTTTTTTGGAGGGGGGCATTTTCTATTTTAATGTCCCTATTTACTTTTTGGGGGGGGGGCATTTTCTATTTTAATGTCCCTATTTACTTTTGGGGGGGGGGGGGCATTTTTTATTTTAATGTCCCTATGTACTTTTTTTTGGGAGGGGCCATTTTCTATTTTAATGTCCCTATTTACTTTTGGGGGGGGGGCATTTTCTATTTTAATGTCCCTATTTACTTTTGGGGGGGGGGCATTTTCTATTTTAATGTCCCTATTTACTTTTTTGGGGGGGGGGGCATTTTCTATTTTAATGTCCCTATTTACTTTTTTCCCCACTAGGGCAGAGTTAGACACAAGCTAGGTTCGTAATGTGGGGAAAATCCAGCTCAATAAATACGGTCACTGGACTTAGACAGAAATGAAAATTGCATCAGTCTAGATGAACAGAATAGATAAAGCGTAGAACACATTAACTTAAAAAGATTCTTCCAGATATGGCAGAAATACATTTACATTTTCATTAAAATGCAGTGACCCAAAATGTGTGTTTATCGAACAAAACTCAGGAAAAATGGTACTTCTACATTTTTTTGAACCCGAAAAAAAACCCAGATAAAAACAAAACAACCAGTGCTTCTACATCCATTTTTGAACCCGAAAAATATAAAAAAACAGATAAAAACAAAAAAATCAATGCTTCTACAGAATTTGAACCGGCACCGTGAGATAACCAACTTTGGTCGAACTAAACAATAGGTTATCCTTAGTTTACAGTTAGGGTAATATAAAACGCCAAAATTAAAACTAGAACAAACTTTAGGAAACTGGGGCAATTTTTTTTTTTTTTTCAGATGTGACCTATTTGCGTTCTGTCCGCTGTTTAATTCATTCTTTTATATTACTCCCGGGGCAGCGCCGGGCAACGAGACCCGCTAGTGTTAAATAAAATTCATACTCTTCGTTTTTAATACTTAATCAAGAAGTTTTCATTCGTACAAAATATTCGAAACTAAAATGTAAAAATGAGTATTTATTTACTCCTCTCCAGGAGTTAGGCACAAGGCCAGTTTTTTTTATCTTACTCCCACAGGTAAGATGTGACCCAAGGTCGGGTCGGGAAAGTGGGGTTTAAAAATTGCCTGGGAAGCCCTGTCGGCATTCCCCGGTAGGGGCGCCTCAGGCAGTAAGCAATTAACTTACTCCTTCCCAAAGAGGGGAGGCGAAGCCTTGGAGGGTGGACCTCCTAGAACTGCACAGGACAGACCCATAGACCGGTGTAAATCAAGCCCCAAAGGCCAAGACAAAAAATGAGTAACTGATATCATATACCTATAATCTCATCTTCTCAATATATCTGTGATATGTATGTAACGCTAAGACTTTTAAAATACTAAACAAACACCTCCGAATTATGTATTATTTTAACCGGCATAACCTCGAGAAAATAATATCGAAAAATTAAAAAAAAAAGATTCATTTTTAAGGGGTCAAATAGGCATTTTTTCGTTTAATGTGATCACGATTTTTAATGTTATCTTGTGCACATGACGTCACATAGATAGGTACATGACGTCATAGTGATAGGTTCGGATATTATTTTATGCTATCGTCACGTTATTATTGTTTTTTTTTTGCATTTTTCTTCGGCCTATAGCCCTGATAAAAAGGAGGGGAATAAGCGAGAGTTATTTTAGAATAGCTTTAGAGGCCTCCTTGTATTTGGCGATTGAAAATGAGGAAAAATATCATGATGGGATTGAAAATAATGAAGAATACCATGAGAGGATTGAAAATAGAAGAATACCATGTGAGGATTGAGAGGATTGAAAATGATGAAGAATACCATGAGAGGATTGAAAATGATGAAGAATACAATGAGAGGATTGAAAATGCTGAAGAATACCATGAGAGGATTGAATATGATGTAGAATATTATGAGAGGATTGAAAATGCTGAAGAATACCATGAGGGGATTGAAAATGATGAAGAACATCATGAGAGGATTGAAAATGATGAATAATATTATGAGAGGATTGAAAATGATGAAGAATATCATGAGAGGATTGAAAATGATATAGAATTTCAGGATGAGATTAAAAATCATGAAGAATACAATGAGAAGATTGAAAATGCTGAAGAATACCATGAGAGGATTGAATATGATGTGGAATAGCATGAGAGGATTGAAAATGATGAAGAACATCATGAGGGGATTGAAAATTATGAAGAACATCATGAAGGGGTTTGAAAATGATGAAGAAAATCATGAGGGGATTAAAAATGATTAAGAATACCATGTGAGGATTGAAAATGAGGAAGAATACTATGATGGAATTGAAAATGATGAAGAACACCATGAGAGAATTGAAAATGATGAAAAATACCATAAGGGGATTGAAAATGATGAAGAACATCATGAGAGGATTGAAAATGATAAAGATCATCATGTAGGGATTGAAAATGATGAAGAAAATCATGAGGGGATTGAAAATGATTAAGAATATCTATGATACATGATACATATGTATGATACATAATACATATCTATGATACATATACATGATACATATCTATGATACATGATACATATCTATGATACATGATACATATCTATGACACATGGTGCATGATACATATCCATGATACATATCCATGATACATGATACATATCCATGATACATATCCATGATACATGATACATATCCATGATACATGATACGTATCCATTATACATGATACATATCCATGATACATATCCATGATACATTATACATATCCATGATACATATCCATGATACATTATACATATCCATGATACATGATACATATCCATGATAGATATCATGATACATATCTATGATAGATGATAGATATCCATGATACATATTCATGATACATATTCCATGATACATATTAACGATACATATCCATGATACATGATACATATCAATGATAGATGATACATATACATGATACATAATACATATCCATAATAAATATCAATGACAAATGATACATATCCATGATACATATCCGTGATACATGATACCTATCGATGATATATATACATGATACATATCTATGATACATATCCATGATACATGATACATATCCATGATACATGATACATATCTATGATACATATCTATGATACATTATACATATCCATGATACATGATACATATCAATGATACATGATACATATCCATGATACATATCCATGATACATATCCATATCCATGATACATGATAATATCTATAGTACATAACACATATCTATGATACATGATAAATATATATGATACATGATACATATCGATGATACATATCCATGATCCATGATACATGATACATATCTATGATACATGATACATGATACATATTAATGATACATGATACATATCTATGATACATGATACATATATATGATATATGTTACATGATACATATATATGATACATGATACATATACATGATACATATCCATGATACATATCCATGATACATCATACATATCCAAGATACATGATACATATACAAGATACATATCCATGATACATATCCATGATACATATACATATCCATGATATATATCCATAACACATTATACATGACACATATCTATGATACATAACAGATATCTATGATACATGCTACATGATACATATGTATGATACATGATACATATACATGATACATATCCATGAAACATATATATATCCATGATACATGATACATATCCATGATACATGATACATATCCATGATACATATCCATTATACATGATGCAAATCCATGATACATATCCATGATACATTATACATATCCATGATACATGATACATATCCATGATACATGATACATATCCATGATACATGATACATATACATATCCACGATACATGATATATATTATATACCTATACATCATACATATCCATGATACATATACGTATACTTGATACATATACATGGTACATATACATGATACATATACATGATACACGATATATATACATGATACATATACATATACATGATACATATACATGATACATATACATGATACATGATACATATCCATGATACATATCCATTTTTTCAACGTTAATCAGTAGTAATTTGGAAATTATTCAATGTATTTATGTAATAACTTTATAAAAATGCTGACTCACTAAACATGCTCCATAATCCCTTGCCGGATGTACCCGTCTTGCCCTAAATTGTGTCCGGTTGTATCAGGTCATCCCATAACTTCTGTCCGGATGCATCAATAACAACATAGGAAGGCAACCGGTAAGAGTGATGTCAGTAGTTCTCAGGAGGCCTATTTGATTTGCAAAGTAATGTAGGTGCTTCTGAAGTATAACGGTCCCTAGAAATATTGGTGATTCTAAAGTATAACGGTCCCACAGGAATGTTGCTTCTAAAGTATAATGGTCCCCAGGAATGTTGATGCTTCTAAAGTATTACGGTCAACAGGAATGTTGGTGCTTCTAAAGTATAACGGTCCCTAGAAATATTGGTGCTTCTAAAGTATAACGGTCCCTCCCCAGGAACGTTGGTGCTTCTAAAGTATAACGATCCCTAGAAATATTGGTGCTTCTACAGTATAACGGTCCCCACAAATGTTGATGCTTCTAAAGTATGACGGTCCTCCCAGGAATGTTGGTGCTTCTAAAGTATAACGGTCCCTAGAAATATAAGTGCTTCTCCAGTATAGGGACCAGGGGTGCTTCTACAGTATAGGACCCAGCACCAGGGGTGCTTCTAAATTTAGGACCCGGAGGCTTCTGCAGAATAGGGACAATGGGTGCTTCTCCAGTATATGGACTAGGGGTGCTTCTCCAGTATAGGGACCAGGGGTGTTTCTACAATATAGGACCCAGTACCGGGGGTGCTTCTACAATATAGGACCCGGGGGCCTATGAAGAATAGGGACCATGGGTGCTCTGCAGTATAGCGGCCAGGGGTTCTTCTACAGTATAGGACCCAGCACCAGGGTTGCTTCTACAATATAGAACCCGGAGGCTTCTGCAGTATGGTTCTTTGATATACCGAGGCACCTCGGAAATTTTTTTTTCTTTCTTTAACTGAAAATATTTCTATGTATGGGGAAGGGTAAAAAAAAAAATTTCTTTCGAGGAGTGTTAAATTGTTTTTTTCTTTTAAATTAAATATATTTCTAAGTATGTGGGGGGATGAAAAAAAAAGTTTTCTTGGGTGGTGCCAAAAAAATATAGCATGCGCACTAGGGCGGCGATAGGTACGAATATAGTATGTGCACCGGGCCGGCGATAGGTATATACATAGTATGTGCACTGGAGTGGCAATAGGTACGTATATAGTAGTGCATAGGGGTGCCGATAGGTACGTATTTAGCATTCACACCGGGGTGGCGATAGTTACTTAATAGCATTCGCACCGGGGCGGCGATATGTACATATTCGCACTGAGGCAGCGATATGTACATATGTAGTATGCACACTGGGTCGTCGATAGGTACGTATATAGCATGTGCACATGGACGGCAATAAGTATGTATACAGCATGTGCACCGGGCCGGTGATAGGTACGTATATAGCATGCACAGTGGGGCAGGGATAGGTACGTATATAGCATGCGCAACGGGGCGGCGATAGGTACGTATATAGCACGCGCAACTGGATGGCGATAGGTACGTATTCAGCATTCGCACCGGGTGGGCGATAGGTATGTATTTAGCATTCGCATCGGGGCGGCGATAGGTACATATTAAGCATTCACACCGGGGCGGCGATAGGTACATATTAAGCATTCACACCGGGGCGGCGATAGGTACGTGTTTAGCATTCAGGGGTGGCGATAGGTACGTATATTGCATATGCACATGGGCGGCAAAAAGTACGTATATAGCATGTGCATCGGGCAGGTGATAGGTATGTATTTAGCATGCGCTTTGGGGCGGCGATCGGTACGTATACAGCACGCGCAGCGGGGCGGCGATAGGTACATATATATAACGGGCACCAGGGCGGCGAAAAGTACGTATTTAGCATTCGCACCGGGGCAGTGATAGGTACGTATTTAGCATTCGCACCAGGGCAGCGATATGTACATTTTTAGTATTTGCATTGGGGCAGTGATAGGTACTTATGCAGTATGCACACTGGGGCGGCAATAGCTACATATTTAGCATTCGCATCAGGGTGGCGATAAGTACGTATTTAGCATTTGCACCGGGGCGGGGATAGGTACGTATTTAGCATTCGCACCGTGGCGGCGATAGGTACTTATATTGTATCTGCACCCAGGGCGGCGATAGGTACTTATATAGTATCTGCACCGGGGTTGCGAAAAGTATGTATATATTATGTGCACTGGAGCGGCGATAGGTACATATATAGTATGCGCACCGGGGTGGCAATAGATACGTATATAGTATGAACACCGGGGCAGAGATAAGTACCTATATAGAAGGCGCAGACAGAGGTGGTACTTTTTATAGAAATAAGTCATACTATTGCCCTGGGAAACGTAAGATGAAATGGTGGGGAAAAAACAGCTTTCGCAAAAGGCAAAATTAGAAAGTAGCGATGAAATGGGGCGACCAGGGAAGAGAAAAGAAGAAAGATAAAGAGACGGCTATAGAGAGAGGGACAGAAATAGAAGTTTTAATATAAAGATGTTACACACGCGATTTTTCTTCAATTATATGTTTTTATGACCCCGAGCAACGCCGGGTAGCCCCGCTAGTATAAATATAAACAACAACAGAGAATTGCTGCACCAGTTTATCAATTTATTAATTTATTAATTTATTTTCACTTTTAAAGGCGGTTTCCCACTGGCGCTGTGTAGACATCATTAACTATATTTCCAATGATTGTTATAATTTTTAATTACATGATATTGTCTATATTACAATACTAGCTTGCTTTGCCAGCTCGCTATCGCTTCGCAAAGTTCGCTACTTGAAATACTTGAAACCAAAATTTTAAATAATAAACATTTTATTCATAAGTTTCTTGTAAACACGAAACTAAAACTTTCACAATTATTCGTATAAATAGATAAACATTAAAATCTTCATGATCTTGATACCAATTTATTTATCTTTCGAATAAGTCTCTAATGAAATCAAAAGAAAAAAAGAAATTATCTCGCCTGAGAAAAATACGGCGTCGGTAACGGGAGAGAGGAACGGAGGGAGGAGAGAGAAAGCGAGTAAGACAGCCAGACAGCCGCCCCTTTCCCTTTTCGCTTCCCGCTTTTGCCCGCCGGTAAGAATTCTAAAATTTAAAATAAGGCTGTTATATTTCCCCGGAAAACGCCGGGACACGGGTCCTGCTAGTTATATATATAGTATTTCAGATGATTATGTTGCATCATTAAGTTAAATAAACCCGGCCTGTTTTGATGTTAATATAATTTGCATAAGCTGACAAAACTTTCGCATTTATTCATTTATATATATATATATATATATATATATATATATATATATATATATATATATATATAGTCTAAAGAAGCTTTGAGTTATTTTAAACAAAAAGACAAAAAAAGGAAAATGCAGTTTAAATTCCCAGAGAAACTAACTAAATCCAAAATAGTGCAGACTTAACATTCGTTGGAAAATTCATAAATAAATAAAAATATATAATAGTAAGTAAATAAAATAAAAAGAGGGATTAAGTATCTAACAGTGAAACAAAAACAGGAGACCTTAACGTAAACATCTAATATTAACACGGGGATTATCAGCTGTTTACCATGTAACTGTTTCGGAGATTTAAAAACAGGGCAGTTATAATATGCATGGCTCTCCAATGGTACTGATCAAACTACCATTTCCCCAATAATCAAGTGTCGAAATTATTCAGCTTAAAATTTCACTTATATATACATAAATAAATAATAATAATAATCAAATAATAATAATAATATACTACCCTTAAGACTACCGTGTGATATGGTAATTTGCATATCAAATAAAATTCATTATAACAATAATAATAATAATAATAATAATAATAATAATAATAATACTATCTAAACACTACACCCAAGAACCATTCTGCGATATGGTAGCTAGAAATAAAATTATATATATATATATATATATATATATATATATATATATATATATATATATATATATATATATATATAAAGTCAGTTAATATTATATTCCAATAACCATGGTTTTATTCTATTATTTTTATTTTTTCACATTTCCAAAAAACATAACATTTCTGTGATATATATTTTTACGGTCCGTTTCATGTTATTTCCTCCTTGGTGAACATAGTTGAGAGAGATAAAAGGACGGGTGAACAGCTCAATGTGAGGAGCAGTGATAATTGTTAATGACAATATATGTATTAGCATATACTATCAGTGCCCTTTTACTTTACTAATATTGACATTGGTGCATGTCGGTATTCACCTGAAAATACGAGTTAAATATAAAACGTAATCACAATTACTTTAAGTATAAATGTCCTTAAAAGTACTTTTGAATCCTCATAATACTTTAAAATGAGGTATTTAAACATCATTTTATAAAAAATAAAATAAAATAAATAAATAAATATTTAATAGCTCCCTTCGGTATTTTGAATCATGTCTAGGTAACTGTAAAATATTTTCGTTGTGAGTGACAAATTCCCCTCCCCCTTAGTTTCGCATTTAATAGAAACTTACTACTTAAGTGAAGAATTCTGGGTAATTAAGCTTATCTTAGTATTGACTGAAACGATTTATAAATAAGTACTAAATATCTTCCACAATAACACGGAAGTATAACAATCTTGATAGTTGCTTGAATGGATGGCTGAGTCTATAAAACTAGCTCTAAACTGTTGAACTTAAAACAGTTTCGTATCCAAATGACCTAGATAGACATCTGAAGACAGGCTAATTGATGTAACTTTAGTAAGTGAAAAAATTACCCTCAAGTGAATTTGAATTTTTATAAATAAATTATAGAACTTATAAACTATTTTAAGAAATATTACTGATTTAAAAATTTATAAATGTCCGCACAATTTTCAGGATGTACTAGCTTTGAACGAAAAATTCAAAATGGCGTATTAGTGGGTTCCTCCACGTGTGAGTTTGCTCTTTTTCTTTGTTTTTTTGTGTGCTTTCACCCAAAAATGAACCATTGTATAGTGTAGGTTTTTTCAAGACACTTTAATCCAAGAACTTTTTACTCCTTGTGATTTTTCTGATGATTTTGTAGTGTTGCAGAGACGATATTAACATAAAAATGTTGTTTGGCACAAGACAAATGAAACGGACCGTAAAAAATATATATCACAGAAATGTTATGTTTTTTGGAAATGTGAAAAAATAAAAATAATAAAATAAAACCATGGTTATTGGAATATAATATGAACTGACTTATATTTTCTCTGATATCATTAATTGACAATTATCGAGCTGAATCTTTTAAGGAGACTGCAAAGTAAAAGGGCACTGATAGTATATGCTAATACATATATTGTCATTAATAATTATATATATATATATATATATATATATATATATATATATATATATGGGAAATCAAAAAGGAAAAACCAAGAGATATTTTTTATATATTCATCAACGTTTCGTCCTTATTGTAAGACTTCCTCAGAATGATAATTTGAAGAAAAATATCATGCAAGTACATCGAAGTTTTGGGTTGACATGGCGGAGAGATGAAGGAATGTAGTAACTGTGGCTACTATGAGCGCCGGAGGAGAATCCAGGCTGGAGAAGTCAATGGTCTTTAGCGACCATGTAAACCCCAAACTTCGATGTATTTACATAAAAATTTTCTTCAAATTATCATCTTGATTTTTTTTTTCATTTTCCATTACGTCGAATTACCTTCCTTTCTTATATCGGAATTTCAAACACACTGATGAGGCTAATTTTATTAGCGAAATATCTGTATAACTATAAACTACAAAAAAATGATAGTTTATAAAAAAAAGAGAAAAATATCAGTTTCGATTTTGTCTTTTCTTTTAAATAAAATAAATATTGCATCTATTACAAGCTTTGATGGTAATTAATTTACAACACTTCTTTTTTACTAAATTTCATTCGGATGCTTCAAAAAAAAGTATGAACCTTTAAAACTGTAACCGTCCACGTGCTTGCGTGATTTCATACGAGAGAGAAAAAACAACATCGCTTTCGCCGGCTCACACCAACAGAGGCTGGCTTTCCAATTACATCGGAATTTCAAACACACTGATGAGGCTAATTTTATTAGCGAAATATCTGTATAACTATAAACTACAAAAAAAATAATAGTTTATAAAAAAAAGAGAAAAAAAATCGGTTTTGATTTTGTCTTTTCTTTTAAATAAAATAAATATTGCATCTATT
This sequence comes from Sepiola atlantica, assembly GCA_963556195.1. Lineage (NCBI taxonomy): Eukaryota > Metazoa > Mollusca > Cephalopoda > Sepiida > Sepiolidae > Sepiola > Sepiola atlantica. The sequence goes on from OY744529.1 coordinate 104,744,643, forward strand.
ACAAGCTTTGATGGTAGTTAATTTACCACATTTCTTTTTTACTAAATTTCATTCGGATGCTTCAAAAAAAATTTTTTTTTTTAAAGTATGAACCTTTAAAACTATATATATATATATATATATATATATATATATATATATATATATATATATATATATATATATATATATATATGTGTGTGTGTGTGTGTGTGTGTGTGTGTTTGTGTGTTCATGTTTACCCTGTTCATCATTAACATAATTAGCATTTCCACACTCGTCATCTGTTCATATCTATTTCCCCATTCTTCCAGTCGTTACTACATACTTCAACTTAAAATCTGTGCATACCAATTAATTCCTGTGCATCTGTGTCAGTTAATATCGAAATCCATTGATATCTTGTTTGTTCCTCTCAATCCCAGCACGTTCGCATCTCTCTCTCTCTCTCTCTCTCTCTCTCTCTCTCTCTCTCTCTGTGTCCCCTCTCTCTTTATCCCCCCCTTCTCCCCCCTCTCTCTCTCTCGCTCTCTCTCTCTGTGGAAACATCGTTTGTTCCTCTCAATCCCAGCACGTTCGCATCTCTCTCTCGCTGCCCTCTCTCTCTTTATCCCCCCTCTTCCCCCCTCTCTCCCTCTCTCTGTGGAAACATCGTTTGTTCCTCTCAATCCCAGCACGTTCGCATCTCTCTCTCTCTCTCTCTCTCTCTCTCTCTCTCTCTGTCCCCTCTCTCTTTCTCCCCCCCTCTCTCTCCCTATCTCTCTCTGCCCCCTCTCTTTTTCTCCACCCCCTCTCTCTCTCTCTCTCTCTCTGCCCCCCTCTCTCTTTCTCCCCCCTCTCCCCCCTCTTTCCCCCCCTCTCTCTCTGTGGAGACATCGTTGCGTTTATCTTCGTAACGAATGGACACGAATGGACACGTGTCTTTCGCAGCCGAACACATTCTTCTGAGACGACGAATGGCGCTTGTGATAATTTGAAAGTATTCCCTATAATGGAAACCTATCAATTAAGTTAGTTGACCATTAATTACGGAACGCTTAACCGTTCGATTTAGACGACCGTTTGTTAAATAGTTTTGGTTGTTTTTTCTTAATCTGAAATTACTTAGGCAATTTTCATATGATCTACGCGTTTTTATTCCTTTCTTTCTTTTCTTTCACCATTCGTTTTATCGCATTTTTTGTTGCATCTCTATTTAATATTGCTTTATATCTTTTCAGTTTAATTCTTTCTCTTTTTATTCCTTTTTTTCTTTCTTTCTCTTTTTATTCCTTTCTTTCTTTTTTCTCTTCGTATTCTTTCTTTTTTTCTTTCTCTTCTCATTCCTTCTTTTTTTTCTTTCTCTTCTCATTCCTTCTTTTTCTTTTTTTCTCTTCGCATTCATTCTTTTTCTTTTTTTTATTCGTATTCCTCATTTTTGTCTTTCTCTTCGTATTTCTTCTTTTTTTACATTTTTCTCTATTCGCATTCCTTCTTTTTTTCTTTCTTGCTTTTTGTATGCTTTCTTTTTTTTTTTTTTCCTCTTCGCATTTCTTCTTTTTATTTTTCTCTTCTCATTCCTTTTTTCTTTCTTTCTCTTCGTATTCTTTCTTTTTTCTTTCTTTCTTTTCTAATTCCTTCCTTTTTCTTTCTCTTCTCATTTCTGTTTTTTCTTTCTTTCTCTTCGTATTCCTTCTCTTTTCTTTCTCTTCTCATTCCTGTTTTTTTCTTTTGTCTCTTCGTATTTCTTTTTTCTTTCTCTTCGCATTCCTTTTATTTTTTATTTCTCTTCTTATTCCTTCCTTTTTTCATTTTTCTCTTCGTATTTTTTCTTTTCTTTCTCTTCATATTTCATCTTTTTTCTAATTTTCTTTTCGTATTTTTTCTTTTTTACTTTATTTCTCGTTGTATTCCTTCTTATTTTGTTTTTTCTTTTCATATTTTCATACAAAAATTAAAACTGCCTAATTTTAGATGGTTTCACTGACCGATAAAAAAAGGTAAACAGATACTACACTTTGCTCCTAACCAAAAGGCCAAGGAAGCATCGATTTCGTTTGTTTTTCTTAATAAATGTCTTTCTTTCTGATTATTTCTTATTTATTTCCTTCTAAAATCTGTTAGGAATTTCTTTGTTTGTTTTATTGATTTTTTATTTTTTATTTTTTTCGTTGTCTTTTTTTCTGAAATGTTCTACGTTTTTTGTTTTTCTTTCTTCATATCGTTTTTTTTTTGTTTTATTTTAATTTTTTTTGCTTATGTTTCCATTCTGTGTTTTTTATTTCGCTTTTTATTTTTCTTTGTTTTTTTTCTTCTATCATTAATCCTTTCTTTCGTTTCTTTATCTTCATCTCTCTTCGCCTTTCCTTTCTTTTTTACTCGCTTTTCTAATATCATTTAATTTTTCTCGATGTTACTTTTTTTCTTTTGCTCAATTATTTATTCTTCTAAATTCATTTCTTTTTATCTTTCATTAATTTGTCTTTCTTTTATTTAGATTTCTATCGAATTAATTTCTTTCTTAGTTTTCTCCCTTTTTTTCTTTCTTTCTTTTCATTACATTTTTTTCTTTTCATTACATTTTCTTTCTTTTCATTACATTTTCTTTCTTTTCGTTACATTTAACTTTCTTCTTTTTATTTCCTCTTCCTTATTTCTTCTTTCTTAATCTTGTTTCAGACTCTTGATTTCTTACTAACACATTTCTTCTTTCTTTCTTTCTTTCTTTCTTCATTTGCTTGCTTATATATTTCTTTCTTTTTTTCTTAACGTCTTACTTTATTATGTTTACTTATATATATATATATATATATATATATATATATATATATATATATATATATATATATATATATATATATATATATATATATATATATATATATATATATATATATATATATATATATATATATATATATATATATATATATATATATATATATATATATATATATATATATATATATATATATATATATATATATATATATATATATATATATATATATATATATATATATATATATATATATATATATATATATATATATATATATATATATATATATATATATATATATATATATATATATATATATATATATATATATATATATATATATATATATATATATATATATATATATATATATATATAATATATATATATATATATATATATATATATATATATATATATATATATATATATATATATATATATATATATATATATATATATATATATATATATATATATATATATATATTATATATATATATATATATATATATATATATATATATAATATATATATATATATATATATATATATATATATATATATATATATATATATATATATATATATATATATATATATATATATATATATATATATATATATATATATATATATATATATATATATATATATATATATATATATATATATATATATATATATATATATATATATATATATATATATATATATATATATATATATATATATTATATATATATATATATATATATATATATATATATATATATATATATATATATATATATATATATATATATATATATATATATATATATATATATATATATATATATATAAGAACATCTCTGTCTGTGTCTGTCCCTAAAAACGAAGACATACTAGGAAGTGTACTTTCATTATAATTGTATTCACAATTTGCCTGTGAACATAATGTAAGTATTTTTGCATCTCTGGCTGCCCCTTAAAGGGGCTAATGACAATTTTCGAACATGTTACACAATGAAATTAATCTATTTATTAGCGTTAGTTTAAGAGTATTAACATATATCTGAATAGTTCGGTGAGTAAGATATCTCGCTGACAGCATCAAGGTTGCTGTTAAAGTAAACTCTCCCTACCACGATGTTGCATATGATGCTATCCAACACTCTAACCTGGGCAACACCGGGTAGCTCTGCTAAATGAATAATTGCGAAAGTTGAGCCCATTTCTCGCACCTACGGTAGAGTCAAAACAGTCTATTTCCAATTAATTTAACTTATTTAATAGACACAATATATTTTTCATATACCGTTTATGTAGATGTGATATCAGATTCGCAAGGTTAATTAATTTGCATATTGGTTTTGTAAAAGTTAATTTTATTAATTAATCATTATTTTGTTATTGTTTTTTAATTCAATGATTTTTTATTCATCTTAATATAACAAATATTCTGTTTTGCAATATTGTTTTATTTTCTAGACAAATATTTAGCATGTGTGTTCAAACGTTTTCTAACCTCGTTCAAATGTTTCAAACGTCGATCGCTCTAAAGCAGTGGTTCTTAACTTTTTTTCTCCAATTCCCCACTATTTAGTGAGCCAGCTCTCCATTCCCACCACAGTTATCACATGGAAATAAATACATACGAAAAGATTCGTTATGTTTTTTCTAAATATATTTGGCCTATAAAAAGCATACAAAAAATGTAACACTAGCACTAGACGCATACAGGTTAACGAGACTTTTGCATCTTTGGGGTATGTATCTGTGAGATAAGGAAAAAATATATAATAAGAAGGTACCTGAAGAGAAATAAAATGAAAAGAAAGTAGTGACAATCATACAAGAGAGAAACAAAAAACGAATAACAGAAGTGGCATTGAATCAAGAAAATGGTCAAAATTATCATGGCCAAAGTAAGCCAACATTTGGATGTAATGTATTAAATTTTGAAGCAGTCGTTCTTCTGTGCGACCGGTCATTCCCCACTTAGCAACTCCGCCATTCCCCACCAGTGGGGAATTCCCCACAGGTTAAGAACCACTGCTCTAAAGAAAGAGCGACCGACTCGATTTTTCTAAATTCCCGGTGAAAAGGCAAATTTGTTTGTTTCTTTTTTTTCTTCTATAGGTCACATTCAAAAGGTAAATACATCTGTTTCGAAATTACCAAAATGTTAACGTTTCGCGTTTGAAAAGTTTATTATTTTAAACTAGCAGGACTACCCGGTATTGCTCGGGGGGGCATCTTTTACGAGACTCAGCAGAGTAAAAACGCTAAAAAAAAAACAAATATACAACAAATAAAAGTAACTGTAAGCTGTAAAAGTTAGTTTCAAACTTGCATGTGCTATTTGTTTGTATTTTAAACCCGTTTGAAGTGCTATTTATTAGAAATTTAAGTTCAACACACGGTTTTCGAAGAATTCAAAATGGCCGCTCTACGTAATAATATAGAGGGACTGGCCGCCATTTTTCTTTGAGAAACTAGATGTTTTAAAAAACAAGAAATTTTTTTTTAACATCTAATAAAAAGCCATTTATACTACGTAAAAATACAAACAAATTACATAGGTAAGTAGAAAAATGTCTATTCTAGACATAAGTCAACTTTACTTGTTGCAAATTTATGTTTTTAAACTCTTTCTGATTCTTTTTTTTGGACCCCGTTCGCGCCTCTGCTGAGCGTCGTAACATATATCCTTGCTCGGAGTAATAGTAACTTATTTTTATCGATAACAATTGATTTTCTACTGTTGTCACACGCGAGGTAAATCTGACTGTACGAATCGAAAACAACTAATCGAAGTGAAACTTACCCCCCTCCCCTCCCCCCAAAAAGCAACAATAACAAAAATAAACAAATACGCGAGTTACATCTGACTAAAAGAAGAAATACCCGAGTAAAGTTTTAAAAAAAGAAGAACTTTAATTAAGAAAATAAACTAATTTCATCTCTCCCCCCTCTCTCTCTTGCTGTTTCTTTCTCTCCCTCCCTTCTCTTTCTCGCCCTTCTGTTAACGACGCCATATTATTATGTGCCGTTTTATTTTTTATTGTTTGAAACAATAGTTTCGTCGATAGTAAAAGAGTAAATGAGATGCCGAGAACAGATACTACACTTTGAATTATTTATTTGTACAACATTTTAAAAAGCGCCAATCTGCGCATAACATCGCCAGGACTACACTTATAACGTCGTAAGAACTTGACGTGTATTCGACCCCTCAGGGTTAATACCACCAATATGAGGAGGAAGAAAAGAAGAAAAAAAAACTATAAGACAGTCTCGCCTGACAAGGTTGTATTACAACGAAAATTCGCGAAAAAAAAAATTAAATAAATGAATTTTTCATTTAAAATTGCACGATTGTTTGATTTTCAAAATATTTCACTTTAATATAAAAATTTAAATTACGAACAAATTAGGCACAAGGCCGTTGGTTATACTTGGTCAAAAGTTTAAAAAAAATGTGTATCTTACTCTTAACTAGAATCATCTCAGTCACCACAATACCACATTTACTCTTGGGGGGGGGGGCGCATCCTAATTAAAATATCTCTAAATTGTTAAAAAAAAATGTTTCATAAATACATTTATTTACAGAAATTCATTGGATTAAAATGGAGAAGTGGGATTTTAGGGTAAGGGCCAAGAAACTATTTTTAAAAAAATCGTTTTTATGACTAGACATTTATGAATGAATGATCCCCCCCCCCCTAAAATGATTTAATCTATTATTGTATTATCTTTTAATGGGAATAGGTTAGAGTAGTATAAGTTATGTTGTCATAGGACCGTCCTCCCAGGAATTACCTCCTCCTTTTTGAGGAGATGGAGGTAATCTTCCCGGGTCTTATATTCTCGTGTGAGGGATGGTTAATGTAGTATATATTCTTTTGCCATGAGACCATCTTCCCAAGGACTACCTTCTTTTAGGGGGGCAGGTGGTAGTGTAGTATCTGTTCTGTTGCCATGCATTACCTTCTGCTTTTATGGGGAGCTCCTCCCAGGTATTATCTCCTCTATTTTGGAAAGGGTATTGTAGTACCTGTTCTGTTGTCATGATATCATCCTACCAAACATTACCTCCTCCTTTGAGGATTAGTGTAGTATATGTTCTTTATTACCTCCTCATTTGGGGATCAGTGTATGTAGTTCGTTCATCATGATATCATCCCAGCTTAGCAAAGTGCGACCGGAGGGAGCATATATTTGCTAGTATATATATAGTAAAGTGAGATTTTCCTTTATTTTATATTTTATATATAAAAAAAATGTCTTTTTACATATGTTACCCCAAACAAGGCAGGCCGCCACTGTAGACGTAAGGGGTTACTGAGAATTAGGGTGTAGGTTTTGGGTGTCATCCTAAGTTTACATTAGTTTTAAACCTCTGCATGTTAGTACAATCGGGGAAACAGGGCGCATGGAGGGAGTTCCATGGCTTACTTTATGTCGGTGTGAGGTATGATTCTGGTCAGCTTTTGGAGGTCCACCTTCCCAGGCTTTACCTTCTCACCCTTTGAGAAGGGGTTAGTTTATTGCTAATCACCTGAGACGCCCCTACCGGGAAATGATGACGGGGCTTCCTAGGCCATTTTTGTTCGGCCATAGTGCTCTTCCTCAAGGACGCTCAAGGACGCTGAATTCAAAATCCCACTTTCCGACTTTATGTCACAGCTTCCCGCCATCAGAAGGAGATAAACAAATTCATACCTTAATAAACAAAAGCTACATAAAAATGTTGCGACATTTACTTTCGTCCTAAATTGGTCCGTGTCATAAAGTTTCAATTTTATATTAATCGATTCAACTTATTAATCCGGATCGATATGTAATTTTTTTCGTCCCAAATAAATAAAGGGGGACAATTTACCCCCTAAGTCACGTGTCCTTTTTATGCAACTCAAATCTCTGGGTTCAAATATTTGTGAGTAGCACTGTTTACTGCGAGTTCAGATAATACTATTAAACTCCACTTTCTTTCTTCGGTAACAAATAACATTATTTTATTTAATTTTTGTTACATAGTGAGAAATTTCATTATTTTTCTCTTTTTTAATATGTATTTTTCTTATGTGAAAAACATCATATTTGATTTTTCTTACTGCATAAACTAACACGACGTCTTGCTCACGAATATACGCACTGAAGAAAATGTTTTCCTTCTGTTTTAACTTATTTTCATTTAATATAGTAAACTATTTCCAGGAAAATAAATACATTATTATTTAACCTGTAATTATCGAAGTGACCGACACTTTTACTAAAATCGTTAGCATTCTTTTCTACCATTTTTTTTTATGCGAACCTGATTTCTGTTCGCCATTTTGAATGTGCTTTTAACAACTTCGCCTGAGAACAATTCATTCGAAAGCAGATTCTGAATTAACTGAAAAACACTTCATTCCTTCCCTTTTACGTATATTCAAAACCAACTTATTACCTATTTTGAAATCCCATTATCTGTACATATTTTTCTTACATAAAAAGCATATCATCTTCAACACGCTTTCATTATCCTTGATATCTAAACTAACAAGACGGCCTGCTGGCGAATATATCCGCCAAAGAATACATGACTTTCTTCGGTTCTTTAATATAGTCGAATAAATAATCATTCAACCTGTAATTACCGAAGTGATCGACACTTTTACGAAAATCGTTAGCATTCTTTGTCTTCCATTTTAATTTTTCGTGGAACCTGAATTTTGGTCGCCATTTTGAATTTGCTTCTTGTTTATTTAGATTCGAAATCAGATTCAAAATGAATTATTTCAAATTTATTATCGATTTTGTTTTATTTATTCAATTTATAAACTGCACTTTATGAGCGATACTTTGAAAACCTTGACGACGAAATTGTAGTTTATATTTCTTGCATATGTGTATGTACTGCATGTATGTATGCTAATTGGATTTCAATATAATTTTCGAAACTTATTTAATAACATTGTATTTCATGAAAGATTTTACAAAAATAAAACTTTACTCAGATAATATTTGTACTTTTTTGTTATTTAATACAGGAAAAGTCAGTAAATATTGAATAGAAGGTAAAAAATAAATTATTTTACAAATTGATTCAGCAAAATTCAGCCAATAAGAAAAATAAATTTAAAATATAGTTTGTTTAAAAAATTTTTTTTTAACATAGTTCACCCCAAACAAGGCAGGCTGCCACTGTAGACGTAAGGGGCTACTGAGAAAAAAGAAAAGGGGAGAAGATTGGGAGGGTCAACCTAAATTGGGATCTGCGCAGCGAGATGTCTGTTTACATTAGTTTTAAATTTCTGCATGTCAGTACTGTCGGGGAAACAGGGGGCAGGGAGGGAGTTCCAGAGGCCAGCAGCACGAAGAAAGAAGCTATTTGAGTAGAAGGCTCTCCGGCATCTGGGGACCTCCACAGTGAATGAATGAGATTTAGTTGATTGTCGAGTTGGTCTAGTGAATTTACGTCGAGGGGGCACCAGAATAGCTAACTCATCGGAGCATAATCCATTGAAGTATTTGTAAAACAAACATAAGGATGCGACATTGCGGTGATGGGACAGGGACTGGAGCTAGGTTGACAGTGAGGAACCTATTAGGTTGGCGACTCTTTTTTTTGACCTTGTCAAGGAGGGAGAGACTAGTAGATGATGCACCAGCCCAGATGTGACAACACTACTCCATGCATGGGCGGATGGTGGCTTTGTAGAGATAGAGGATAATGTCTAGACTCCTTATTCCAATTTTTATCAAAATCCATTAATGATTTTAATTTAAATAATACTAGAAGGATGGAAAAAAGGGGAAAAGGGAGTAAACTGATTTGTAAATGTTAGCAGGTGAAAAGTACTGGATATCTGAAGAGACTTGTTGTCACTTCAAGAGAGCACCACTGGTTGTTGTCAGTGAGCAAAAACTAATAATGAATTGGATGAAAACTAGCTAGAGAGCAGGGGTCTGGGGTGTAGTGGCTTTTTTTGGATAAATGTTGTCGGAGAGAAGTGCCTGTGTGAGAAAATTGTATGTTAAGGTTCTTACTACGTATGGCATTGCGGATAGCGGAAGTGATACGGTCGCTAACGAAGGGGAGTTTAAGGAAGCAAGTGTTGGTGGGAGTGTGGTGTCTATGTCTTCTGGTGTTGTTAAGGCTGGATATGGTAGTTAGGGGGAAACCGTTGGTTAATAGGGTTTGGTGGAAGGCTTCGGTGTGTGTTGTTTTATCGGAAGTAGAAGAGCATTTGTCCTGTATGCGGGTGATTTTGGTTTGTGCGTAACTAATTTTGGATTTGAGGGGTAGTGCGGATTTGTAGTTGATGAAGAGGTTCCTGCAGGCGGGTTTTCTATAGAAAGTGGCGCGGAGAGACCCGTCGTCATTAATGCTGAGTTTAAAGTCTAGAAGTGAGAGAGAGCCTGAGGTGTTGGGATGTTCGATGGTGAATTTAATGTGGGGGTCAGTATTATTAAATGTATTAAAGATAGAGGTAGCTTCCTCTCGGGATGAAGTGAGGATCAAAATGTCGTCAACGTATCTCGAGAAGAAAATATGGGAATGGCAGGTGCTAAGTGCTTGTTGTTCCAGTCTGTTCATGTAGGAAATGGCGAGGAGGCCGGAGAGACTGGAACCCATGGGTAGGCCAGAGACTTGTTTATATGTGTCTTGTTGGAACTTGAAGTAGGTATTATCCACAATGATACGTAGGAGCTGATGAATGTCTGTCGGAGTAAGCCCAAAACAGTCAAGATTGTTAGAGGAGATGTGGTCAGTTATGAGGTCAATGGCGGGGTGTGCGGGAATGGAAGTATAAAGGGAGACAACGTCAAGGCTGAAGATGTAGTTGTTGATGCGGAGCTGTTGGGGTTGGAGCAAGTGGAGTCTATCTAATACCTGGTTAGAGCTGCTGACATGTGCCGGGAAGGTGGAGAGTAGCGGTTTAAGTAAGTGGGAGAGGGGCCAGGAGATCTTGTAAAGAGGTCCCTCAGTACTGGAGACTATAGGTCTGATCTGTAGGTGGTTGCTGGTTTTGTGTGTGTTAATGAGATGGTAAAAGGTGGGGAGTCTACTGTTCCTAGTGGTGAGATTGAGCCTATAAGCCTTGGGGAGATTACGTCTGGAGCAAATTTGGGACCAAGCGTTGTTGGTATTAATAATAATAATAATAATAATAATAATAATAATAATAATAATAATAATAATAATAATAATAATAATAATAATAACAACTAGCAGGACCTGTGTAAATTACACGAAATAATGTTTTCAATACTAATTATCTTGTTCCTAACCTATACATGTTTAGATAAAATATGATAAGATTTGACTTGTAAATTTATTTGAAAAAATGAACAATACATGAAACAATATACAATATTTCTAGTGAAGGTAATATTTCGACGACTAAACCTTACTTTGTAAATGCTTTAGATTAAATTAAATTTGGCTCCAATTCATGAGTAGCATACAAAGATTCGGAAGGTCGTTGTTTTTTATGTAAGCGTGACACACAAAATAACACACACGCTATCATATTAATATGTGTCTTCCTGGTCGTCCCCCCCCTTCGATGTAGAAAAAAATCTTAGAGGTTGGTTGGGATCGAACTATAAACCAGTCGGCCCGACGTCAAAAACCGACGTTAAAATCCTACGTCGCTAACCGTTGCGCCAAAGGGAAATAATCGAAATGTTACGAAAATTAGGTGACTTGAATGCTTTTCCAAATCTAGGTCCGGCACGCATGCGCATGGCTTTTGATGTAATCGTGACACACGAACATACACGCTATCGTATTAATATATAGATGATAATTTATTTAAGAATTAGATTAATAGAGTTTCGGCTCACAATACCTTATCTAATACATAAAATAAAGTAAGTTGGGTGTAGTTTTGAATCTGATAAATCGATATTTGATTCTGCCTAGTCAAGTTGTCTTTTTCCTTCTAACGTGTTTCTTACAATACTAAAATGTATTTCGCTTCAGTGTCTTTAAAACATACTTATTCCAACTATGAAGAATGTTATAGTGGGGACACGTTTCAATAATAATCTAAAAAGCTGCGTCCGCATTAATAAAGAAATTCTACATTAATATATCTTTTTCAGGTTACCAGCTAAACAATTACATTTGCTTAAAATAAGCATTTTTTTAAATTTACATTTATATATATATATATATATATATATATATATATATATATATATATATATATATATATATATATGTATATATATATATATATATATACATACAAATATATATATATATATATATATATATATATATATATATATATATATATATATATATATATATAAATATATTAGTAAATAAGAACAATTTTTTGATATTTAATGCAATTTTTCTACTTTGGCTTAAAAAAAATGTTTCGCAATGTAAAAAAGGCATTTCCCACGTTAAAAGTAGCTGCTTTTCTTGCGTCTGCAGCAAACAAACTCCGTGAAGGTGTCGCGAATAAATGTACTTACATTGAAGCATCGATGTTTCCATTTAAACATTGCAAACAAATATGGCCGCTACGGCGTCGGTTTCTCCATTTTTAATCTGAGGAGAAAGCAAATATTTAAATTTGTTCTTCTCTTCGCCATGACTGCCGACGGCGACATTAACCCCCTCTCCCTCGTCTAATCAAACTGCCCGCCAATCCCTACCCCCCCCCCCCAACAACCCTACCGAACTTCCCCACTGGGGACAACAAAAAGGAAGTATCGCGCGGTGATTGAAAAAGGAATTTTCGTTTTTTAGATGCCGATCAAACACATCCCACCCTTATCCCCACCCCCACGCCAGTTCAATCTAATTTTCGTAATTTAAAGAAAGTTTCATACGATTGTTTGTTTGGTTTAAAGAAATTGAAATTTGTGGATGCGACCACGCATCTCAATAAGTGGCTCTGTCTAACGGCCAGTCGGTCGGTTACGCTTCAGTTTTAACAGCCCCTATTTATTTGCCTCCCCACGAGGGCAGAGTTAGACACAATGTCGATGTGCGGTGAAAATCCAGCTCCCCCAAAAGGCCCATTCTGGATTGAGACAAAAATTAAAGTTGCCTCAGTCTAGCAGGATTTCTCCTACGCTGACTGATGACAGAAATTATGAAGTATATTGACACAACAAATACTATACTTTTTTTTATTTGCTATAAGGTGAATTTTTTTTACAATGTAACAAATTATACACAAGGCCAACAAAAGTGTGGGAAAAGGGGGTTGTTGGTCATCCTTGGTCAAAAGTGATAAAAATATCTATCGTACTCTTAACTAGAATTATCTCAGTCACCACAATACCACATTTATTCTGGGAGGCCATTCTACTTAAAATATCCTCAAATGTATTCGAAATTTTATTTTTTTCATAAATACACTTTACTTCTAGGCAAAAGGCCAAGGAATTTCATCAGTATGTCATGTTTGAATTTAAATTTAAAATAGCATTTCATTGGTCTGTCATGCTTAAATTTAAAATAGCATTTCATTGGTCTGTCACGCTTAAATTTAAAATAGCATTTCATTGGTCTGTCATGCTTAAATTTAAAATAGCATTTCATTGGTCTGTCACGCTTCGGTTTAAAGTAGTATTTTCTTTGGTCTGTAACACTCAATTTTGACACGGGTCTCCATAAGAGTCTCTATCGTGCGATCGGTTCCTTGATCTGCCATGCTTAAGGTTAAACTATCATTTTTGGATGCGTCCACGCATCACTGTAGAAGGCTCCGTTCGTCCGTCGGTCTGTCACGTTTAAGTTTGAAATATCATTTTCAGCGTTAAACGCGCATGTCGAATGGACGCATCTTAAGAATGGATCGGATCTTGTTTGAAAAACGATTCGCGCACGTTTCTCCGTTTGAAAGAAAGATTCTTCTCCAAACTCTAATCAACTTGAAGGACTTTAACGGACGGCTAATTGCCTTTGTTTTCTTGCTGCATAGATTGAGTGTTTCTTCTGAAATTAGGGTTATTTATTTATTTATTTATTTATTTATTTATATACCTCATTTATTCCATTATTCTTTATTTGTTTTTGTTTGGCTGCTATCGTTGGTAGTGTTTAAATAAAATCTCATAATTCGATTGGTGTTTAATATATTCTAAAAACAAAGATGCGATGGATGCATAAATTGGCACGGATAATAATTTTCATGAAGAGAAAGCGAGAATGAAAATTGTGGGGGGGGGGTGAAAGAAACGAGCAAAAATAAAATTAACAACTAAACAAGAGAGAGAAAGACAGGGAGAGATAAAGAAAAAAAGAAAGAAGGGGATAGAGCAGAAAAAAGAAAGAAAGAAAGAAAGAAAGGGGGAGATAAAAAAAAGAAAGATAGAAAAAGCCAGAACAGAAAAAAAGGAAAGAAAAGGAGAGCTAAAAAAAGGAAAGAAAGAAATAGAGAGATAAAGAAAGAAAAAGAAAGAAATGGATAGAGCAGAAAAAAGAAAAAAAAGAAAGAGCGAGGAAAAAAAGAAAGAAAGGGAGAGAATAGAAAAAAGAAAGAAAGAAAGGGAGAGATAAAAAAAGAAAAAAGGGGGAAAACCAAAAAAACAAAGAAAGGGGGACAAACAAAAAAAACAACAGAATAAAACAGAAAGGAATGGTAAAAGAAATCAACAAAAGACGAAACGAGGGGGGGGCAACAAAGAAAGAAAATGAAAGAGGAAGGCAAACGAAACACAGAAGAAAGAAGCAAAAAAGAACGGACGAAACAGGGAAGAAAAGGAACAAAAAACAAACAAACAAAAGTTGGGCAAGAAAAAACAAAAGAAAGAAAGAGAAAAAGAAAGAGAAAAAGAAAGAGAAAAAGAAAGAGAAAAAGAAAGAAAAAGTAAAACGATATTCAAACATATCGCCAAGCATCCATTTTGCTGAATAGGGCTAAGGAAACTTTCGACTAAAACCGTGAAAGCTGGCGTGGCTACAAGTACATTGGCAAACTCAGGCACTCGGATAGACGTATCTTCGAATCGACTCGGAAGATTTGCTGGGGATTTCGGGAGAATTTCGAAGGACGCTTCACCCTGTCCAAGAGTTTGGCAACTATTTGGCTGACTCTCCCCGCTTCGATGCGGATAAGGCAGTTGGTTGCGAAGGCAGAGTTACAGAGCGTGAGGTCTTTGCTACGTTGAAGCTGCAACAAATCACTGGGACTTGATGGTCTGCCCTACGAGATGTATTTGAGACTGTCGCACATGTTTGTACCGATTTCGTAGGGATGTGTTTTACCATTGGTTTAACGAGGGTTCTATCGAGGGTCAAGTCACCAAGGGAGTGATCACATTGCTAAAGAAGCGGGACAGGCATGGTGGGGAGGAACTAGACGATTACAGGCCCATTACTCTGCTAAACACAGAGTTAAAGATTTTGGCCAAGATCTTATCGAACCGGTTGCAGGGTGTTAAAGGAGAATTGAATGAACTCGAGCAGAACTACGCTGTGAATGGGAGATCGATTCAAAACATCTTATTCGTACGATCCTAGAGGGAATAGAAAACGACACGGAAGCCGCGCTGATCAACTTGGATCAGTCCAAAGCTTTCGACAGGGTCGATTATCGCTTCTTGGCATCTGTTTTTGAGACCGCCGGTTTTAAATCGGACTTTCCGCAAATGGATCTCTATTCTGTATCGCTCGCCGACGGTAGGGATGCAGGTAAACGAAAAGCATTCTAAATCTTTCTCTATCTTCCGGTCGGTGCGTCAGGGCTGTCTGCTGTCACACCTGCTGTCACACCTGCTCTCACGTCTGCTCTACATCCTTGCGCTGGAGCTGCTATTGCGCAAGCTAAGGAGCGGTGAGGCAAGTTCGGTCCTAAGGCGGGATCGCTTTGCCTGGCGAAGCGTGAGCCAGTTTTTCCGCGTGAGCTAATTATATCATTGTCTTAGTGTCATACTTACGAGACATTGAGAGGGTGACAGGGGCGCTCACATGTTACGAAACGATGACAAGGACAAAAATCAACTGCAGAAGTCAACCGGCCTGCAGTTGGGTTCCTGGAGCGGTGATATCACGCTCTCGGCTCTTTTCTGCTGGACAGATGACCCAGTTCGAATCTTTGCATGTGGTTCGGACCGGGCCTCCAGGTAAAGAGGAATTGGTCGGAGATACAGTCAAAGGTTAAAGCGTTGGTTAACGCTTCAAAAGAAAACTCTCCTTAAAGGGTCGACCGTCACTTATGTCTTTCCTTTCATCCTTTACTGATTAGCCGCCCATCTCTTGCCTGTGAACCACTTACACGTCCTCCGGCGCCTTCTGTCCTCGCTTCTCTGGTACAGAAAGAAGCGCTGAGGTTGCAGCCAGGTCTGTATTCAACGTCTATGTGAGTGAATGTTGAGGATGCTCGACTTGACGTGTCATCGAGACGTTGAAAGATCGGCTTTTCTGAGTTGAACATTGACAGAGGAATCTGCGTGGAACCCCGCGGTCGATAGCACTTCCCCAAATCTTATCTTTGGCCATTCGGTTTAAGGCCGTCGTAGGCTGAAGGGTGAATTGCAGTTCCTAAGAGAATGCCGAGTTGCGCTCAAAACAGCTTCTTCGGTCCAGTGACCTTTCCCAGCTTTCTGGAAAGGAACTCTACAGGGTGGGGGGAGAGGGGGGCATCTGACGATCCGTGAACAGAAGAAATCGAGTTGAGTGTCAGGGGCGAGTCATCTCAACAACTCTGACTTCTCTGTCACTTGACGTTTGGTCCGGAACGCAATGCCCCTCAATGACATACATAACAGTTCCGGAATCGATGTCTCACCCAAGTGTCCCCATTGCAACACAATTGAAGAGGACACGCCTAGTCACGCTTTCTTTCAATACCGCGAACTCCGGCGGTACTGGAGGTATACCAACGAGGTGACGGCTCGTATCGATCCCGAGCAGTCGCTGCCGCTAAACTTAACCTACGTAATCGACAAAGTCTGGCTGCCGTGGAACGGGGAGAGTCGAATGGTGTTTCTCGCGATCCTGGCCATAGCACGAATGGTAGTGTGGACTTCACGTCTGAGAGATGACCAGGGGGGTTGAATCTTTTGCTGATTAGGATCTGATCGCTTTCTTCAAGCACCAGCTGAAGGTTGAGATCAGATGTTATAAGAAAAGATTACACTCCTCGGTTTTTGAAAAAAAGGTGGATACAAGTAGCGAGCTTGTGTGTACGAAAAGGAGTCAAGTATGAGCACGTGTTCCCTGCCTGAGCACGGTGTGAACGGTTCCTGGTCCGGTCGGACCCCAGCCATTCTGGTAAGTTTAGCCTCTTATCTAGTCGAGTGAATGAGTTATCCCCCCTTGCAATAGAAATCCTCCAAGATGCTTACTCCCCATTAATCTTGGAAGGACACCACCCACTCTCCAAACTCAATTCCCCGTTTCTTTTTCCCCACCTAGATCCCACTCCCATTTAGAGATTGACCTGCTTCTTTTCGGTTCTGAACAAACCTGAAAACAGTGGACGGTCTATTATTTAGAAAGAGTTGGGAGGGTCTTACTAACCAAACATTTTGATTTTTGCTCTCTCCCCACTCCCCGTTTTATTTCAATGAATTTCCTGTATATATGTCTATTTATAAACAATAAAATGTTGACATCAGTTTTTGTATATCTTAAGTAGGACAGCTCTTAGTGTAAATGTGGTATTGTGGTGACTGAGATGGTTATAGTTAAGAGTAGGATAAACAATTTTATCGCGTTAGACAAAGGATGAACAACAACACCCATTTTCCCACACTTTTGATGGCCTTGTGCCTAATTTGTTCCGTATGTAATTTTTTATTTTTTGTGCAAATAAATAATTCAAAGTGTAGTATCTGTTCCCCACATCTCAGCGATATTTAACGTTTTACTAATGCCGGACGTTTCATGTAAATTATCTCCCTTTAAAATGAAATTATAAAAAAGTATTTTTAAAACGCTATCCTTCTTTTATAAAATCTCTTTAATTAAACATTAATTAAAGAGATAATTATAATAATAGTATTATTGATAAAACGTTTGCGTATATAAAAGAAAATTTGGCAATACAAATTAAAAATGTATATTACAGAATATTAATTTATTAGAAACTTAAGAAAAAAATATGCTATTAAATAAACCTAACCATATTTGATGTTAGGATAGATGGAAAAAAAAACTTTCGCATGCATTTATATATATATATATATATATATATATATATATATATATATATATATATA
>OY744529.1:104770060-104775986 GCA_963556195.1 Sepiola atlantica
AGTCCTCACATTCCATGAGCGACGTTTCTGACAAAGGGGGGAGAACTGCTGTTTTCTAAGTCGGAATCTATCCACCTAACACTTATCGTTGGCTTGTTTTTGACCTTGAAGTGGTATTTTTTTTTAGCTCTTTACATCGAGTGGCTTCATGCCATGTCTGGAGCGACTTCCATAAAAAATACCGTTTCCACATCACACGGATCGACTTTAGTAAAAAAAGTGACTAAAAAATAAAAACTCTGCCGAGGACGTAAATCGCCGAGAAATTTAAGATCGAAATAAATTACATTATTTCATTATTTTTCAATAATTCAAATTTCTTTATTGCCATAAATGTAATTTTTATTTACCTCCTCGCCAGGAGGTACAGCACAAGGCCAGTTTTATCTTACTCCCACAAGGTAAGATGTGACCCAAGGTCGGGTCGGGAAAGTGGGGCTTGAAAAACCAGCACCCGAGAAAGTGAGCACTCTGGCCATTAAAAATTGGCTGGGCAGCCCCGTCGGCATTCCCCGGTAGGGGCGCCTCAGGCAGTAAGCAATAAACTTACTCCTCCCCAAAGAGGGGAAGCAAAGCCTGGGAGGTTGGACCTCCTAGAACTGCACAGGACCGGCGTAAATCAAGCCCCGAAGGCGAAGACGATACCAATCTATGGAATGCAGTATTGCCGTAAATGTAAAAGCAAGAATGAAAAAGATAATCTTGTATCATAGAAAAACATGAAGTTGGTTAAAGTTAAAGAAATACTAGTTGGTTAAAGTTAAAGAAATACTAGTTGGTTAAAGTTAAAGAAATACTAGTTGGTTAAAGTTAAAGAAATTCTAGTTGGTTAAAGTTAAAGAAATACTAGTTGGTTAAAGTTAAAGAAATACTAGTTGGTTAAAGTTAAAGAAATACTAGTTGGTTAAAGTTAAAGAAATACTAGTTGGTTAAAGTTAAAGAAATACTAGTTGGTTAAAGTTAAAGAAATACTAGTTTGTTAAAGTTAAAGAAATACTAGTTGGTTAAAGTTAAAGAAATACTAGTTGGTTAAAGTTAAAGAAATACTAGTTGGTTAAAGTTAAAGAAATACTAGTTGGTTAAAGTTAAAGAAATACTAGTTGGTTAAAGTTAAAGAAATACTAGTTGGTTAAAGTTAAAGAAATACTAGTTGGTTAAAGTTAAAGAAATACTAGTTGGTTAAAGTTAAAGAAATACTAGTTGGTTAAAGTTAAAGAAATACTAGTTGGTTAAAGTTAAAGAAATTCTAGTTGGTTAAAGTTAAAGAAATACTAGTTGGTTAAAGTTAAAGAAATACTAGTTGGTTAAAGTTAAAGAAATACTAGTTGGTTAAAGTTAAAAGAATTACTAGTTGGTTAAAGTTAAAGAAATACTAGTTGGTTAAAGTTCAAGAAATACTAGTTTGTTAAAGTTAAAGAAATACTAGTTGGTTAAAGTTAAAGAAATACTAGTTGGTTAAAGTTAAAGAAATACTAGTTGGTTAAAGTTAAAGAAATACTAGTTGGTTAAAGTTAAAGAAATACTAGTTGGTTAAAGTTAAAGAAATACTAGTTGGTTAAAGTTAAAGAAATACTAGTTGGTTAAAGTTAAAGAAATACTAGTTGGTTAAAGTTAAAGAAATACTAGTTGGTTAAAGTTAAAGAAATACTAGTTGGTTAAAGTTAAAGAAATACTAGTTGGTTAAAGTTAAAGAAATACTAGTTGGTTAAAGTTAAAGAAATACTAGTTGGTTAAAGTTAAAGAAATACTAGTTGGTTAAAGTTAAAGAAATACTAGTTGGTTAAAGTTAAAGAAATACTAGTTGGTTAAAGTTAAAGAAATACTAGTTGGTTAAAGTTAAAGAAATACTAGTTGGTTAAAGTTAAAGAAATACTAGTTGGTTAAAGTTAAAGAAATACTAGTTGGTTAAAGTTAAAGAAATTCTAGTTGGTTAAAGTTAAAGAAATTCTAGTTGGTTAAAGTTAAAGAAATACTAGTTGGTTAAAGTTAAAGAAATACTAGTTGGTTAAAGTTAAAGAAATACTAGTTGGTTAAAGTTAAAGAAATACTAGTTGGTTAAAGTTAAAGAAATACTAGTTGGTTAAAGTTAAAGAAATACTAGTTGGTTAAAGTTAAAGAAATACTAGTTGGTTAAAGTTAAAGAAATACTAGTTGGTTAAAGTTAAAGAAATTCTAGTTGGTTAAAGTTAAAGAAATTCTAGTTGGTTAAAGTTAAAGAAATACTAGTTGGTTAAAGTTAAAGAAATACTAGTTGGTTAAAGTTAAAGAAATACTAGTTGGTTAAAGTTAAAGAAATACTAGTTGGTTAAAGTTAAAGAAATACTAGTTGGTTAAAGTTAAAGAAATACTAGTTGGTTAAAGTTAAAGAAATACTAGTTGGTTAAAGTTAAAGAAATACTAGTTGGTTAAAGTTAAAGAAATTCTAGTTGGTTAAAGTTAAAGAAATTCTAGTTGGTTAAAGTTAAAGAAATACTAGTTGGTTAAAGTTAAAGAAATACTAGTTGGTTAAAGTTAAAGAAATACTAGTTGGTTAAAGTTAAAGAAATACTAGTTGGTTAAAGTTAAAAAAATACTAGTTGGTTAAAGTTAAAGAAATACTAGTTGGTTAAAGTTAAAGAAATACTAGTTGGTTAAAGTTAAAGAAATTCTAATTGGTTAAAGTTAAAGAAATTCTAGTTGGTTAAAGTTAAAGAAATACTAGTTGGTTAAAGTTAAAGAAATACTAGTTGGTTAAAGTTAAAGAAATACTAGTTGGTTAAAGTTAAAGAAATACTAGTTGGTTAAAGTTAAAGAAATACTAGTTGGTTAAAGTTAAAGAAATACTAGTTGGTTAAAGTTAAAGAAATACTAGTTGGTTAAAGTTAAAGAAATACTAGTTGGTTAAAGTTGAAGAAATACTAGTTGGTTAAAGTTGAAGAAATACTAGTTGGTTAAAGTTAAAGAAATACTAGTTGGTTAAAGTTAAAGAAATACTAGTTGGTTAAAGTTAAAGAAATACTAGTTGGTTAAAGTTAAAGAAATACTAGTTGGTTAAAGTTAAAGAAATACTAGTTGGTTAAAGTTAAAGAAATTCTAGTTGGTTAAAGTTAAAGAAATACTAGTTGGTTAAAGTTAAAGAAATACTAGTTGGTTAAAGTTAAAGAAATACTAGTTGGTTAAAGTTAAAGAAATACTAGTTGGTTAAAGTTAAAGAAATACTAGTTGGTTAAAGTTAAAGAAATACTAGTTGGTTAAAGTTAAAGAAATTCTAGTTGGTTAAAGTTAAAGAAATTCTAGTTAGTTAAAGTTAAAGAAATACTAGTTGGTTAAAGTTAAAGAAATACTAGTTGGTTAAAGTTAAAGAAATACTAGTTGGTTAAAGTTAAAGAAATACTAGTTGGTTAAAGTTAAAGAAATACTAGTTGGTTAAAGTTAAAGAAATACTAGTTGGTTAAAGTTAAAGACATACTAGTTGGTTAAAGTTAAAGAAATACTAGTTGGTTAAAGTTAAAGAAATACTAGTTGGTTAAAGTTAAGAAATACTAGTTGGTTAAAGTTACTTGTTAAAGAAATACTAGTTGGTTAAAGTTAAAGAAATACTAGTTGGTTAAAGTTAAAGAAATACTAGTTGGTTAAAGTTAAAGAAATACTAGTTGGTTAAAGTTAAAGAAATACTAGTTGGTTAAAGTTAAAGAAATACTAGTTGGTTAAAGTTAAAGAAATACTAGTTGGTAAGTTAAAGAAATACTAGTTGGTTAAAGTTAAAGAAATACTAGTTGGTTAAAGTTAAAGAAATACTAGTTGGTTAAAGTTAAAGAAATACTAGTTGGTTAAAGTTAAAGAAATACTAGTTGGTTAAAGTTAAAGAAATACTAGTTGGTTAAAGTTAAAGAAATACTAGTTGGTTAAAGTTAAAGAAATACTAGTTGGTTAAAGTTAAAGAAATACTAGTTGGTTAAAGTTAAAGAAATACTAGTTGGTTAAAGTTAAAGAAATACTAGTTGGTTAAAGTTAAAGAAATACTAGTTGGTTAAAGTTAAAGAAATACTAGTTGGTTAAAGTTAAAGAAATACTAGTTGGTTAAAGTTAAAGAAATACTAGTTGGTTAAAGTTAAAGAAATACTAGTTGGTTAAAGTTAAAGAAATACTAGTTGGTTAAAGTTAAAGAAATACTAGTTGGTTAAAGTTAAAGAAATACTAGTTGGTTAAAGTTAAAGAAATACTAGTTGGTTAAAGTTAAAGAAATACTAGTTGGTTAAAGTTAAAGAAATACTAGTTGGTTAAAGTTAAAGAAATACTAGTTGGTTAAAGTTAAAGAAATACTAGTTGGTTAAAGTTAAAGAAATACTAGTTGGTTAAAGTTAAAGAAATACTAGTTGGTTAAAGTTAAAGAAATACTAGTTGGGTTAAAGTTAAAGAAATACTAGTTGGTTAAAGTTAAAGAAATACTAGTTGGTTAAAGTTAAAGAAATACTAGTTGGTTAAAGTTAAAGAAATACTAGTTGGTTAAAGTTAAAGAAATACTAGTTGGTTAAAGTTAAAGAAATACTAGTTGGTTAAAGTTAAAGAAATACTAGTTGGTTAAAGTTAAAGAAATACTAGTTGGTTAAAGTTAAAGAAATACTAGTTGGTTAAAGTTAAAGAAATACTAGTTGGTTAAAGTTAAAGAAATACTAGTTGGTTAAAGTTAAAGAAATACTAGTTGGTTAAAGTTAAAGAAATACTAGTTGGTTAAAGTTAAAGAAATACTAGTTGTTAAAGTTAAAGAAATACTAGTTGGTTAAAGTTAAAGAAATACTAGTTGGTTAAAGTTAAAGAAATACTAGTTGGTTAAAGTTAAAGAAATACTAGTTGGTTAAAGTTAAAGAAATACTAGTTGGTTAAAGTTAAAGAAATACTAGTTGGTTAAAGTTAAAGAAATACTAGTTGGTTAAAGTTAAAGAAATACTAGTTGGTTAAAGTTAAAGAAATACTAGTTGGTTAAAGTTAAAGAAATACTAGTTGGTTAAAGTTAAAGAAATACTAGTTGGTTAAAGTTAAAGAAATACTAGTTGGTTAAAGTTAAAGAAATACTAGTTGGTTAAAGTTAAAGAAATACTAGTTGGTTAAAGTTAAAGAAATACTAGTTGGTTAAAGTTAAAGAATACTAGTTGGTTAAAGTTAAAGAAATACTAGTTGGTTAAAGTTAAAGAAATACTAGTTGGTTAAAGTTAAAGAAATACTAGTTGGTTAAAGTTAAAGAAATACTAGTTGGTTAAAGTTAAAGAAATACTAGTTGGTTAAAGTTAAAGAAATACTAGTTGGTTAAAGTTAAAGAAATACTAGTTGGTTAAAGTTAAAGAAATACTAGTTGGTTAAAGTTAAAGAAATTAGTTGTTAAAGAATAGTTGGTTAAAGTTAAAGAAATACTAGTTGGTTAAAGTTAAAGAAATACTAGTTGGTTAAAGTTAAAGAAATACTAGTTGGTTAAAGTTAAAGAAATACTAGTTGGTTAAAGTTAAAGAAATACTAGTTGGTTAAAGTTAAAGAAATACTAGTTGGTTAAAGTTAAAGAAATACTAGTTGGTTAAAGTTAAAGAAATACTAGTTGGTTAAAGTTAAAGAAATACTAGTTGGTTAAAGTTAAAGAAATACTAGTTGGTTAAAGTTAAAGAAATACTAGTTGGTTAAAGTTAAAGAAATACTAGTTGGTAAAGTTAAAGAAATACTAGTTGGTTAAAGTTAAAGAAATACTAGTTGGTTAAAGTTAAAGAAATACTAGTTGGTTAAAGTTAAAGAAATACTAGTTGGTTAAAGTTAAAGAAATACTAGTTGGTTAAAGTTAAAGAATACTAGTTGGTAAAGTTAAAGAAATACTAGTTGTTGGTTAAAGTTAAAGAAATTACTAGTGTGGTTAAAGTTAAAGAAATACTAGTTGGTTAAGTAAAGAAATACTAGTTGGTTAAGT
>OY744529.1:104776186-104793686 GCA_963556195.1 Sepiola atlantica
TAAAGTTAAAGAAATACTAGTTGGTTAAAGTTAAAGAAATACTAGTTGGTTAAAGTTAAAGAAATACTAGTTGGTTAAAGTTAAAGAAATACTAGTTGGTTAAAGGTTAAAGAAATACTAGTTGGTTAAAGTTAAAGAAATACTAGTTGGTTAAAGTTAAAGAAATACTAGTTGGTTAAAGTTAAAGAAATACTAGTTGGTTAAAGTTAAAGAAATACTAGTTGGTTAAAGTTAAAGAAATACTAGTTGGTTAAAGTTAAAGAAATACTAGTTGGTTAAAGTTAAAGAAATACTAGTTGGTTAAAGTTAAAGAAATTCTAGTTGGTTAAAGTTAAAGAAATTCTAGTTGGTTTAAAGTTAAAGAAATACTAGTTGGTTAAAGTTAAAGAAATACTAGTTGGTTAAAGTTAAAGAAATACTAGTTGGTTAAAGTTAAAGAAATACTAGTTGGTTAAAGTTAAAGAAATACTAGTTGGTTAAAGTTAAAGAAATACTAGTTGGTTAAAGTTAAAGAAATACTAGTTGGTTAAAGTTAAAGAAATACTAGTTGGTTAAAGTTAAAGAAATACTAGTTGGTTAAAGTTAAAGAAATACTAGTTGGTTAAAGTTAAAGAAATACTAGTTGGTTAAAGTTAAAGAAATTCTAGTTGGTTAAAGTTAAAGAAATACTAGTTGGTTAAAGTTAAAGAAATACTAGTTGGTTAAAGTTAAAGAAATACTAGTTGGTTAAAGTTAAAGAAATACTAGTTGGTTAAAGTTAAAGAAATACTAGTTGGTTAAAGTTAAAGAAATACTAGTTGGTTAAAGTTAAAGAAATACTAGTTGGTTAAAGTTAAAGAAATACTAGTTGGTTAAAGTTAAAGAAATACTAGTTGGTTAAAGTTAAAGAAATACTAGTTGGTTAAAGTTAAAGAAATACTAGTTGGTTAAAGTTAAAGAAATACTAGTTGGTTAAAGTTAAAGAAATACTAGTTGGTTAAAGTTAAAGAAATACTAGTTGGTTAAAGTTAAAGAAATACTAGTTGGTTAAAGTTAAAGAAATACTAGTTGGTTAAAGTTAAAGAAATACTAGTTGGTTAAAGTTAAAGAAATACTAGTTGGTTAAAGTTAAAGAAATACTAGTTGGTTAAAGTTAAAGAAATTCTAGTTGGTTAAAGTTAAAGAAATTCTAGTTGGTTAAAGTTAAAGAAATACTAGTTGGTTAAAGTTAAAGAAATACTAGTTGGTTAAAGTTAAAGAAATACTAGTTGGTTAAAGTTAAAGAAATACTAGTTGGTTAAAGTTAAAGAAATACTAGTTGGTTAAAGTTAAAGAAATACTAGTTGGTTAAAGTTAAAGAAATACTAGTTGGTTAAAGTTAAAGAAATACTAGTTGGTTAAAGTTAAAGAAATACTAGTTGGTTAAAGTTAAAGAAATACTAGTTGGTTAAAGTTAAAGAAATACTAGTTGGTTAAAGTTAAAGAAATACTAGTTGGTTAAAGTTAAAGAAATACTAGTTGGTTAAAGTTAAAGAAATACTAGTTGGTTAAAGTTAAAGAAATACTAGTTGGTTAAAGTTAAAGAAATACTAGTTGGTTAAAGTTAAAGAAATACTAGTTGGTTAAAGTTAAAGAAATACTAGTTGGTTAAAGTTAAAGAAATACTAGTTGGTTAAAGTTAAAGAAATACTAGTTGGTTAAAGTTAAAGAAATACTAGTTGGTTAAAGTTAAAGAAATACTAGTTGGTTAAAGTTAAAGAAATACTAGTTGGTTAAAGTTAAAGAAATACTAGTTGGTTAAAGTTAAAGAAATACTAGTTGGTTAAAGTTAAAGAAATACTAGTTGGTTAAAGTTAAAGAAATACTAGTTGGTTAAAGTTAAAGAAATACTAGTTGGTTAAAGTTAAAGAAATACTAGTTGGTTAAAGTTAAAGAAATACTAGTTGGTTAAAGTTAAAGAAATACTAGTTGGTTAAAGTTAAAGAAATACTAGTTGGTTAAAGTTAAAGAAATACTAGTTGGTTAAAGTTAAAGAAATACTAGTTGGTTAAAGTTAAAGAAATACTAGTTGGTTAAAGTTAAAGAAATACTAGTTGGTTAAAGTTAAAGAAATACTAGTTGGTTAAAGTTAAAGAAATACTAGTTGGTTAAAGTTAAAGAAATACTAGTTGGTTAAAGTTAAAGAAATACTAGTTGGTTAAAGTTAAAGAAATACTAGTTGGTTAAAGTTAAAGAAATACTAGTTGGTTAAAGTTAAAGAAATTCTAGTTGGTTAAAGTTAAAGAAATTCTAGTTGGTTAAAGTTAAAGAAATACTAGTTGGTTAAAGTTAAAGAAATACTAGTTGGTTAAAGTTAAAGAAATACTAGTTGGTTAAAGTTAAAGAAATACTAGTTGGTTAAAGTTAAAGAAATACTAGTTGGTTAAAGTTAAAGAAATACTAGTTGGTTAAAGTTAAAGAAATACTAGTTGGTTAAAGTTAAAGAAATACTAGTTGGTTAAAGTTAAAGAAATACTAGTTGGTTAAAGTTAAAGAAATACTAGTTGGTTAAAGTTAAAGAAATACTAGTTGGTTAAAGTTAAAGAAATTCTAGTTTGTTAAAGTTAAAGAAATTCTAGTTGGTTAAAGTTAAAGAAATACTAGTTGGTTAAAGTTAAAGAAATACTAGTTGGTTAAAGTTAAAGAAATACTAGTTGGTTTAAGTTAAAGAAATACTAGTTGGTTAAAGTTAAAGAAATACTAGTTGGTTAAAGTTAAAGAAATACTAGTTGGTTAAAGTTAAAGAAATACTAGTTGGTTAAAGTTAAAGAAATACTAGTTGGTTAAAGTTAAAGAAATACTAGTTGGTTAAAGTTAAAGAAATACTAGTTGGTTAAAGTTAAAGAAATACTAGTTGGTTAAAGTTAAAGAAATACTAGTTGGTTAAAGTTAAAGAAATACTAGTTGGTTAAAGTTAAAGAAATACTAGTTGGTTAAAGTTAAAGAAATACTAGTTGGTTAAAGTTAAAGAAATACTAGTTGGTTAAAGTTAAAGAAATACTAGTTGGTTAAAGTTAAAGAAATACTAGTTGGTTAAAGTTAAAGAAGTACTAGTTGGTTAAAGTTAAAGAAATACTAGTTGGTTAAAGTTAAAGAAATTCTAGTTGGTTAAAGTTAAAGAAATTCTAGTTGGTTAAAGTTAAAGAAATTCTAGTAGTTTTCAAAAGAAAAGTTACACACAATTTGTTTTCACTCTTCCATTCTATTTTCAGGACCCCGGGCAACACCAGATAGCCCTGCTAGCATACGAATAAAGCAAAGAATGACAACAGAAGCAAAGTGTAGTATCTGTTCTGATAAATAACTTCGTCCATCTAGACTGAGGTAATTTAAATTTTTGTCTCAATCTAGAGTGCCCCTTTTTGGGGGATCTGGATTTTCCCTAGATTAAAAACCGACTTTGTGTCTAAGTCTCTCCCCTCCCTCGCGGGGAGGCAAGTAAATAGGGACAATAGAAATGAAAATGGGGAAATAAAAAAATAAAACAAGAGATTACCAGAATTAGGAAATAAAAGAAGGGAATTACATTTCTGAATAAAGGATATGAAAGAAAGGACAATCGAATGAAAAACGGAATACTGTAAGAATAATAAAGAGGGTTGGACAGAACAACAGAATAACAGAATAGCAGAATAGCAGAATATAGTTTGAACAAAAGAGGAAGCTTCCTGTAAGGAATGCGATGAAAACAATTCGGATGAAAACACTCGACGAAATTGGGAAACTTTCTAATTAAAATCAAATCATTAAATTAAATTCGCGAGAAGTGCGGTGGTCGTGGAGGGGGTGTATACGATTGTACTACGTTTTAATCGATGGACTTGTAGAAAGTTGGAGGACAATTCGCTGGGTGATCAATCGATAAATCTGCTAGAAAACGAAGTGTGTGGAGGGAGAAAGTAAAATAAAAACGGAACGAAATTCAGTTTTTAGTGCCTTCGAGAAGGAAATACTTTCAAATGTATAAGTTTTCTTTTAGAAATCCGTTTCTCGGTTAGCAGCGCTTTTGTCATCGCAAACGTTGGCATTACCGTAACACACGGGTCTCCGTTGTATACTCGTCCCCGTTACGAATTCGCCGATCATCTTTCTTTCCCCCCCCCCCAAAAAAAAAATTCCTGGCCATTTATCTTTTTGTCTACTACGTGACCGCACACCTTTCTGTTTGACTCCCACGTCGCTAGCCATCTTTCTTGTTGTTTTCCACGTGCCAGGCCATATTTATTCTTGCCTCTCACATGGTCGGACATCTTTCTTTTTTTTGGTCTTCCACATGGTCGCCCATCTTTCTTTTTGTCTTCCACGTTGTCTGCCATCTTTCGTTTTGTCTTTCACATGGTCGGCCATCTTTCTTTTTGTCTTCCACGTTGTCTGTCATCTTTCGTTTTGTCTTTCACATGGTCGGCCATCTTTCTTTTTGTCTTCCACGTTGTCGGCCATCTTTCGTTTTGTCTTTCACATAGTCAGCCATCTTTCTTTTTGTCTTCACCGTTGTCTGCCATCTTTCGTTTTGTCTTCCACGTTGCAGGCTATCTTTCTTTTTTATTTTTATCTACCATGTGGATTGTCATCCTTCTGTATGCCTCCCACGTGGAAGCAACTCTTTCTTTTTGTTTCCTACGTTGCAGACCCTCTTTTTTTTGTCAAACACGTGGTCGGCCATCTTTCTTTTTGCTTTCCTCGTGGTTTTCCATCGTTTTGTTATCCTCCAACGTGGCAGCCAATTTTTCTTTTTTGTGCAGGCCATCTTTTTTTGTTCCCCACTTGGCTGGCCATCTTTTTTTGTTCCCCACTTGGCTGGCCATCTTTTTTTGTTCCCCACTTGGCTGGCCATCTTTATTTTTGTCCCTTCATGTTGCAGTCCATCTTTTTTGTCTACCACGTGAACGGCCATCCTTCTGTTTGCCCCCCATGTGGCAAACCATCTTTCCTTTTGCCTCCTACGTGTGGCAGACCATCTTTATTTTTGCCTCCCACGTGTGACAGGCCATCTTTATTTTGCCTTCGATGTGTGACAGGCCATCTTTATTTTGCCTCTAACGTGTTGCAGGCAATCTTTCTTTTTGCTTCCCACGTGTGAGAGGCCATCTTTCTTTTTGCCTCCCACGTGTGGCAGGCCATCTTTCGTTTAAAGCATTTCAATATAAGATTTCGTTCAAATCGGATATCGTTAGAGTCATAATGCCAAAATGGCTTCCAGAAAATCACCGAAGTTTGATTGATGTTTTGTTTTCGTCTTTTTGGGTGAACATTTTTTATATACACAACAAATAACAATTCTAAACGCAATAAAACTTACGTTTCTGCCTAATTGAAATGAAAAAAATGACGAAAAAGAAGTAATCAGACATCGGTGATTTTTCGGACAGACGGCGGTAGACATTTTTGGATTATGACTCTAACGATATCTAATTTGAACAAAATATTATATAGAAAAAGAAACGGTTTAAAGCACAAAAATAATTACGCAGATAGGTAGAAAAGTAACTTTTATTGCATTTGGTAACAGTTATTTGTTTTTTCAGCCCTTTCGTTATTAACTATAATGCACCTTTGCCCAAAATCCTATTAAAAATATATCAAAAAAACAAAAACAGATGCACAAACGGCATAGTTAAAAAGAAGAAAAATAAACGGAAGTAAAAAAACTGAAAGTAAAACGGTTCCCAGACAACGTCGAACCGGTACAACTAATTGTAACTAATGCTTTCGTAGTTTTATTTTTCCTTCTCGACGCCATTATTAAACCCTTCATTAACAACTTCGTGCGTTATTCTGATTAGCTCATCCGTGTCACGTTTTAATTAACTGGTAAATTTTAATTAATCAAAAAAGCACAAAACGGCAAAAATAACCTAATTAACTGTGTAACGAAGTAATTAACTTAGTTACCTGTTTACTTAACTCGATGTATCACTAAACAACGATGGTGGGTTGTTATTGTCGTTTTTTACGGCATATCAATCCTTTTGAGAATTATCGGTTGAGTTTCGGAATAGAAACAGCATCGAATTTTGACTTGTTTTGAAAACAAAAGTGCCAGTTCATTATTGTTGGACGATTTAAGTGGTGGAATCATTCGTGGTAGAAGTGGGGGGGGGGGTGAAAGTAAGGGTCAGGGGGAGGAGAGTAATGATGTCTTTTTTTTACAAAACATGGTTTCAATTCAATTCAATTCTATCCAATTAATGTGACAAAAAAATAAAACGAGCGAGCATGTATCAGTTGCCATGTAGGGAAAGAATGGGAGAAATTTACACAGAAGAGGATACAGTAGCCCAACACCTGTCCAAATTCACCTTGAATTGATGCGTTGTTGGCGTATTTATTTATCTACTTCCCACAAGGTAAGATGTGACACAAGGTCGGGAAAGTGGGATTAGATAAGCCAGCGCTCGAGAGGTGAGCACTCTGGCCATTTAAAAATTGCCTGGGAAACCCCGTTGGCATTCCCCGGTAGAGGCGCCTCAGACAGTAAGCAATAAACTTACTCCTCCCCAAAGAGGGGAGGCAAAGCCTGGGAGGGTGCACCTAGAACTGCACAGGACCGACAACCCCCAGTAGACCGGCGTAAATCCAGACCCAAAGGCCCGGACAATACCAGTTTATTAGACGGGGTAAAAAACCCTGGTTGAATCGGTTGTTGGCGTATTTATTACCTGTCTTGGGAGACTATTCCAAGATCCAGAGATCTTGATTGAGAAGGCGGCTCTCCTTCGGTTCAATCGAAATCAGTCGTGAAATAGTTTCTTGTGTTGCCCGCGTATATCTCTTTCTGGTGCAGGAGTGAATAAATGATCCTGAGGTATATCGTAATGACCATTGAGGAAATTGTAGGCCAAAATGAGATCACCGCGTAACTGTCGGCGCTCAAGGGAGAAACGGTTAAGTTTCTTGAGTTGGCAGACCCCATAGACCCTGCACAATTCGAGTAGCCAGTTTTTGAACTCTCTCCAGATGCTGGATATCACGTATTAGATATGGAACAGAGGCTTGGACACCCTACTCTCACAGTGGTCTGACGAGGGAGACATAAAGTGGTAGAAATATTTTAGGAGTGAGTTTCCAGAAAGAACGTCAGATAGAGTGCTCCTTGCTTTGTTTGCAGCCTGAATGCAATGTTTAGATGGCTTGAAAGACGAGTCGACCAGAAGGCCAAGTTTGTTTGTTTGTTGGGTTTTAACGACCTTTCAACCAGAAGGCCAAGATCTTTGGTCTCGTTCGCCTCTTTGAAAAGAGCCGTGTCACCGTCGAGAGTAAGAGCCGTCAGAAAAGATCCCACTGCGATATGGCAGCATTTATCAACATTAAGGTATACGTCCCATTCAATGGACCATTTCCAGGCACGTTGAAGACCAATATCTTCCATGTAAGAATCTCGTATGCGGTATGAATAAAATTTAAAAAATGAAGAGTTTATTATTATTTCTCATTCACTAGACGTTCTCACACGAGTGATTACCGGTGATCGCTCACTGAAAAAAGCAGGTGATGTGCCCTGGAATCTGAATGACAACAAGTCTCCCAGATCGCCAGTATTCTCTGTTTCTTTCGATAACTGTTCCAAATTACTTTGCGTTATCGCAACAGCCGTTTACTATTGATTCCTCGCTGATCACGGCCATTGACTTTATCTGGAATAGGAGTGTTGTTTCCATCCTCATAGACACTTCGTGACCATTCTGTTGTATGGTACCAACTGATGCTGGTGACACAGTTTATTTTAGAATGGGGGCAGATTATGGGATTTAAATTTTTTTATCTTAGTAGTTTCGTGTAATTGTTCTTTCTATATTTCTAGTTGGGTTTACGCAGCATTATTCAATTTCAACTTACCTGTGATTGGTCGGCGTTACCCGGTCATGTGGGTTGGCTTGCACTCTCGGGTATTTTTCTTAATATTTCAGCTGTTTTCATCGGTATCATCTTTCGTATGATCAATCCTCCCTCTGATTCCTATTTCTCCTTGTCTTTTACCACTTTTCTTTTTCAGAATTGTTCCTAGTGCTCATATTATCATTGGTCTTCTTCATGTTCGATATTCCCTGTTCAGTTCGATGGCAAGGTTCATGTATTTTTCTTAATTTCTTGAGCTACTTTATCTGCACCCGGTACTCTGCTGGGATGGCGAAATCTACTATTTGGCAAGTTTTATTATCACATCTGGTCTTGATGATTTTATTATCACATCTGGTCTTGATGATTTTCATCTTTTTGCATTTGTCATGTCTCAAAGGATTTTCTGTCATTCATTTTCCAATATTTTCTTCTATTTATACTTGTGCTATTTTGACTGGATGTTCAAAGTGCATTCTTTTGTCTAGTTCCCTGTGGACAACCTTCTCGGCCAAGTCCTGTCTGTTTTTGTATTCTTTTGGGGATAGCTTGATGCATTTATTTATGATGTGTTTTACGGTTTCGTCTCTTTGTCCACGCAATCTAGATTTACTGTTTTCCTTGGTCTTGTCTATTTTAATTTTATGCAGTTCTTTCTGATCTCGTTGTTTTGTCAATAGCCACCCCGTTTTTCTGTTGAAATGTCTTTTTTGTATTCAATGTTGTCCAATGGACATTACCCATGTACTTACGTCATGCACCATTTCTTTAATCTGTCTTATAAATCGTTCATGTAGCTGCTTCTTTTCCTATTTTTCGCTGATTTTCATAGTTTAGGCGGTTCTTTTGGTGGCGGTAATCAGCCTTTTTCTATTTTAGGTTATGTATTTTTCTAGTTCTTTTATGGCTTTGTTCATACATCAGTCTTCTATACTTACCAGCCTTTAAACTGCTGAATAGAAAGTTTAATTCCGAAAAATGAATAAATAGAAAAGTAAAAGTAAACATTCTGTTAGCACTGCGGTGTTTTGACAAATGAACGTATATTAGAATGAAAAGACAAAAGTTTAAATTAGACGTGTATAAACGGAAATCCTGTGCGTAGTGTTGTGAGGAAACTGAAAAAACTCAAATGTTTTAATTAATTTAATCATTTAAAAAGCAGTAGAAACAAAAAGCAAACAAAAAAGCAGTAGAAACAAAAAGCAAACAAAAAAGCAAACAAAAAAGAAGTAGAAACAAAAAATCAAACAAAAAATCAAACAAAAAAGCAAACAAAAAAGCAAACAAAAAAGCAGTAGAAACAAAAAGCAAACAAAAAAGCAAACAAAAAAGAAGTAGAAACAAAAAATCAAACAAAAAATCAAACAAAAAAGCAAACAAAAAAGCAAACAAAAAAGCAAACAAAAAAGCAGTAGAAACAAAAAGCAAACAAAAAAGCAAACAAAAAAGAAGTAGAAACAAAAAATCAAACAAAAAATCAAACAAAAAAGCAAACAAAAAAGCAAACAAAAAAGCAGTAGAAACAAAAAGCAAACAAAAAAGCAAACAAAAAAGTTAACTTAGAAAAATGGAATCAACAATAAACGAAAAAGTAAATATAAATTGCAATCTTGGGAGGAGTTTTATATCCGCGCGTGAATTTCATTTTATTAAATACCAGCAAGGCTACCCGGTGTCTTCCGGGATCTTAAAGTATGTAGATTACTGAAAATAATCAAAGTAAAACGAAACAATTTGCGTAATAGTATAATATGAAATGTTTAAATCAGATTTAAAATACTATTGCCCGGATGAGGATCGAATTTATAACCTATGCTTCCATGCGCAGCCTGTTAACCGTTTCAGCAACCAATTCAATTCTCTCTCTCACACACACACACACACACACACACACACACACACACACACACACACACACACACACACACACACACACACAGTCGAATGTTGTTTAAATCCAGAACAGGGTGTATTTTTGTCTTCCTTCCATTTTTCCTTTCTAGCCCCTGTCAGCCAAAGGCAATGAAAGAAAGGAGAACAAAAAAAACTTTTTCTTTTTCTAACCCCATCGGAGGGCTAAAAATAAAAAAGGGAGAAGAAAGAAGATGAGGCTTAAAAAAAAAACGACGCAAGCAAAATAAAGAAGGACAACAGAAGACAACCTGTCAATGTAGAACAGTAAAAAAGGAAAGTGAGAAAGAAAGGAAACGTTTCTGAACCGGAAACAGCAGAGTTCGTTGTAATAATTGCTATTACTAAATAGATTAATATGAGACGCAATGTTTTAATTTGAATCGTTGTTGGTTTAGTGTTCGTCAATCCTATTCGGTTATTCCAGAATAGGATTATAGCCAATTAAAACGCCGTAAACGCAGAAAGCAGAGGTTGTAGGGAGAAACCTGTGTTTAGCTAGTACAATAGATAAAGGACAATATAGAGAAATAAAAAATTGAAATCATGACAGTCAATTTATCTTATTTCCCGGTGTAAGCTGGTGGTAGTGAAAGATTATATTTCAACGTGTGAGTGAACATTAATCCAATTCCCTGCAGGAGAAAATTGTTCCAAATATTTCAAAATAAAATATATAGTCAATTAAGGCCTGGCATCTCAGTTTGAGAATTTTTTATACTAATAAGTCACTACATACGAAGGCCAAAGGTCAATCGTAGATAAGGGTTAATCAAATTCTCGGTTGGATGATGAAGAATACTATGAGAGGATTGAAAACGATGAATCGGATCGGTAGAATTTTAATTATTTAAGAGGGTGGATCGACGGGTAGTTGTTGATATTAGATTTGTTATAGTCAGCTGAGAAGCAGTTGCATTGTATTGTGTTCCACAAATGGGAAGTTCTTGGAAAAAAACTTTGTTCATGGAAGTTTCAATTTGGTTTTAGGTTTAGAAAGGAAGAAAGGAAAGTTATTTGCAGTGGTTGTAGTTAGGCGAGTGTGAATGTTTTACATGGGGTAGAGCACCTACCATAAAAAATACTATTAGAGTAGATAAAGACTAGTTTGCTAAGTCGATTTTCTAGGCGGGAAATAGTTCTATGAGCGACACCTCCCCAGATGTGTCAGCAGTACTCCCTCTGAGGGTGTATGTGACTTTATACCGGTAGAGTGTTGCATCACGAATTTCATAAATCCAACAGAAAATAGTAGCTTGGCTGCAATTTACTAGTTCAAATTATACGTTGGTCTTTCTGTGTATACTGTTTGTGTTTTGGCGGGTATTCGTTAGACGGAAGACGCAATAGTATATATATACATATATATATATATATATATATATATATATATATATATATATATATATATATATATATATATATTCTTTGTCGTACAAAACTTTAAAATCGCATTGAAGAGACAATATTTATTACTCATAATGAATTAAGAAATTAAAAAGATGAAAGGGCAGCTGACCGGTTTCGTACCTCGCTCAACAGAGCCAAATATCGAGGTATCGTATAACAAATATAAAAAAGATGCTATGAGAATTATAGCGAGGGAATAGGGTAAAAAAAGGGTTAAAAAAAAGTTCAATCAAATAGAAACAACATTAAGCCCGAGGAGATTTTCTCTTTGCTTGCAAAGAGAAGGTCTCAAGGACTTAATATAGATTGTTTCGAGGATTTGGAGATCATAGGGAGAGTGCGACTTACTAAGAATTATATATACAAACAAAAAGCCTTTAGTCCTAAGCCCTAAAAATTTTTTTATATAGTAAGTTGAGCATTTAAAAGGCATAATTTTCTATCAAGACAATTGCAACAAGGGTCGGTAGAAGCAAGGTTATTAATTGCCTGGGCTATATGATTTTATACTGAGTTTGAACCTATTATCTGTCGAGAAAGAAATTCTAATTGTGTTCCTATTAAACAGTTTACTATATTTGTGTGGCGCTTTAAAGTTTTCTTCAATAATTTTAAACAATATTTTTGGGATATTAGTGTGGACATTTTTGCTAAACGGTGGATAAAACCAAATTCAAGTACATAACCTGTTCTTACCATTTTTAAATTGAGAGTTAGATGGCTTATGGATAGCTCTGTTAACATATTGATGACGCAAAGCTCGATTATCTTCGTCAACCTCACCATCAATGTTGTATGGTATAGTACATATGTGTTAGTCAATAGGTTAAGAGTTAAATCTCAGAAATTTACTACCGTTTTATTACAGTCAATTGTAATTTTTAAACCAAAGTTTTTACAAAGATCAAGCAGTCTTTTTTAGTTTTCTCGTAATTGACTGGTAATATGAGTCTATGGCAAAAGCTAAAAAAATACTTTGTGTTTTTATTTTAAGTTACTAAACAAATTAGATACTTGATACGAAGAGATACATAGAGGGTATTCAATTTTCTTTCTAATATGTTTGCTTACTCACCCTATGTCGGATTTTGAGGGGGAAATAAGTCTGATTGAAAGGTTGTTATTAAAGTTCGGTTTATGGTTCTTCAGAGTAAATCTAAGGGTACCGGGAACTACGATTTCTGTGTATTTATCTATCCTAAGTCTAAAAAGTAAGGTATTAGCTTCTGAATTATTGTTATGGGTATCTATTTAGGGAAAGTTTCTTATATATTATCGTTTTTTTTATTGGTCATAGGTAATGGTATGAAAAGTTGTCGTTTTATCCGCTGGAACTATAAGGTTATTGTCAGAAGTATTATTTAAAGTTTTAGCAAAGTTATTTATTGAAGTGCCGCCGTTTCATATTTTTATGCTTCTTGAATTTCAAATTTCTAGTAAGGTGTTTTTCAAAGTTATCAAGTGTAGGGTTCTTCTTTGGGTTTTTGTCAGATTTAAGTTTATAATGCCTTGCTGCTATTCGCTGGCCTCTTCTTCACCTCTGGAAGTTATGTATTCTCAGATGATATTCAGTTCCTTAACTCGATTGTGCAGTCATTGTGGCATGCTCTCCATCTAATATTTCTCACGAAGGTGGTGTTGCTTCCTATGTTGGAATGCATTTTGTTGATGATGGAAAATATCTGGCAGCATTAAAAAGCTCAACAAGTAGGAGCTTACAATAACGATTTAAGTCAAACTTATAGACTTGAGTAAAGTATAAATTGACAATAGAGAAGACAACTTTTTATTGTTTTATAAATATATTTTTAAATTTTTTTATATATATATACTATTTATTGTTTTGTATATATATAATCTTTTAATTTTATATATATATACTATTTATTGTTTTGTATATATATAATTTTTTAATTTTATATATATATATATATATACTATTTATTGTTTTGTATATATATAATTTTTTAATTTTATATATATATATATACTATTTATTGTTTTGTATATATATAATTTTTTAATTTTATATATATATATACTATTTATTGTTTTGTATATATATAATTTTTTAATTTTATATATATATATATACTTTTTATTGTTTTGTATATATATACTTTTCATTGTGTTATATATAAATATATACTTTTAATTGTTTTATATATATACATATATAAATACTTTTTTGTTGTTTTATATATATATATATAAATTGTATATATATATATATATATATATATATATATATATATATATATATATATATATACAATTTATATATATATATATATATATATATTTGATATAAATTCCGTATTAGTCTGCTCCCAAGAATTTACGCTAGTCTTCATACAGAACTACAATATTAATATTTTTGTAGCGTTCATAAGTTGTTTACCATGAAAAACTGTTTAGAAGATTTAAAAACAAAACAGTAATTTTACTCATGACTCCTCAGCAGTGTTCATCAGACACCACCTCCCTCCAAATAAAAACGTCAACGGTCTTGATACCAGATCCAAAACTAATTTATTTTAATAGCGTTCTATTTATATTATTTATACAACTTATCAACCTCCCTTGATTAGTTTTATTTTTTTTATTCATTTATTTAAAAAAAATTTATTTGATGTATTTTTATTTTTTATATATTCATTTTTTATTTATATTATACTATGTGTGCTATTTAGGTATCTGTTGTGAAGTTGTTCCACAGTAAATAATAAATAAAGGAAGTCAAGTCGAGGGTTGGTTTAACAAGTGTATTAACAAAGTAAGAAAGTGACTAGCTCTTGGCTAGACAGTTACAAGACTGTGCTTTGTCTTCAGTGTCTCTGGTGACTCGCACTATTTATAGTGACAACCGGTGTAGTTTCTTCTGTGTAAGAACGGCCGGTGTAACAGTATCCTATATATTTTATACTAAATTTCTCATATATCTTTGGATTTGCTCTATTAGTGTACTTTGATTAATTTGATATAACTTCAAAGTCTCAAAATGGCGCGTCATTGTCTTATTTAACTGTCTAAATATTTTATTCCGACCATCATCTTGCTTTATAATACTTACTACTAACATAAAATTTGTTCATCTTACGTGAACGCAAGCTATTCTCAGAAATTCGGACATTATGCTCCCGGACAAAATATACAGTGAGCACATACTATTTTTATGCAACATACGAACGACGACTGTTTTTTGTTTTCTTTTTGGCAATATATAATTGACGTATGTTCAACCGTACCCAATTTTCTTAATAGCAAACGAACCTTCATAAAATGTGTCCAATTCGCACAATTCATATCATAAACGTCCTCGTATCGTCTGAAATACGAAGTAAACAAAATATCGTTTTTAAGATCGTAATTAAAATGATCAATAGTGGTTTTTGAAAATGCACTTTCATCTTTAAATTCTGACTCCGATTCGATAATTCGTATATTTTTTCTATTTCTCTTGGATAAAAAAAGATTTCCTCAAATATTTTCATTTGTTCCATCTTTTCTGTTTCCATTTGTTCTTTTTGCTGTTCTTGGAATTTTTCTACTAGTCGAAGCTTTTCTGATTCCATTTTCTTTTGATATTCCATATATTCCATTTGTTCTTGGATTATGTGATTCCGTGTAACTTTATATATATATATATATATATATATATATATATATATATATATATATATATATATATATATATATATATATATATATATATATATATTAGTAAAATGTTTCCACTGTATAGAAAGTATTTAAAATTTGAAACGGTTTTTGAAACCAGTAAAATGCAGAGACTTTTTTAAAATTCAAATTTTCGATTCACACAGGAATCTTCATCAGGATAGACAATTTTTTTTTCTTAACGACATGGTGTCGCTTGATCCTGTGTTTCAGTTGTTAACGAAGCTCGTTGTGTAATAATGCCCACAAGTTGTGTATGTGGTCTGGTCGCATGTTATAAGTATTAGTAAAATAGTTCCACTGTATAGAATGCATTTAAATTTTGTAATTGGAAACGGTTTTTAAAACCAGTAAAATGCAGAGACTTTTTTCTTAAATAAACATATTATTTATTTAAAATTCAAATTTCTGATTCACACAAGAATCTTCATCAGGATAATAGACATTTTCTTTTCTTTTTTTTTTTAAACGACATGGTGTCGCTTGTTAACGAAACTTGTGTCATAATGTCTGATTAAAAAAACCCACAAAAACACATAGAAAATGAGAGACACGTGTTTATCTCCCCGATAAGTCGCTTATACTCAAATGTTCCTTGGCCTTTTGGCTAAGATCAAAGTGTAGTATCTGTTCCGATGGATACTGCACCCCATAGACTGGTATTGTCTTGGTCTTCGGGGCTTGATTTACGCCGGTCTATGGGTCTGTCCTGTGCAGTTTTAGGAGGTCCACCCTCACAGGCTTCGCCTCCCCTCTTTGGGGAGGAGTAAGTTTATTGCTTACTGCCTGAGGCGCCTCTACCGGGGAATGCCGACGGGGCTGCCCAGGCAATTTTTAAACCCCACTTTCCCGACCCGACCTTGGGTCACATTTTACTTGTGGGAGTAAGATAAAAACTGGTCTTGTGCCTAACTCCTGGAGAGGAGTAAATCAATACTCAAATGTTCCTTGGAATCCGGGTTGGTGAGTAGGGGCAGCGACGTCAGACGTTCCTTGAGGATGACGTCACGGCTAGTGAGTGGGTGAGCAGGTAAAACTGGGAGTGCCGAGTGAAAGGACTGTTGATTTCAATTCAAACTGATTAATTTCTGGATTTCGTCGCCATTTTATAGTCTTGATAAATTAAATCGATCCACGAAAAGACAATTTCGTATTTAAGTGAAGACGCGTTTGATTGGTTTAAAATATAAACATCTCGTATTTATTATTTTTTACTTGATGCGCGTGGAACCACACGCGCATGAGCAATGTGAAACACTTTTCACTTGGACATCGCAGAGTGAACATCCGGTTCTATGTACGTCACTTCATATGTTCCTTGATTAAAATCTATCCGAGCGTAGACTATCTTCTTTTGGATAATAACTCTTTTGTCTGAGATTATCTCCCTTGAATAAAAACTCTCAAGTCTATTGCTATTCATAAGCATGTATATATGTTTGTGCGAACTATGCTAAGCTGAATAAAGCATAATAAGCGTGTCACGGGTTCGGTAAAATGGTTTTAAACGCGACAAAAAAAAGAAAAGAAAGAAGAGCAATGATCATAAATTAACATGGCGAACAATATTTATTTCCGAGAAAGAAAGTGTTAGACAGGTTGTGTTTGCAGGTGCATGCGTAGTGGTATTTTTCTATTGATCTTCCTCCCACAGCGGTAAGATGTGACACAAGGTCGGGAAAGTGGGATTTGAAAAGCCAACGCCCGAGAAGGTGAGCACTCTGGCCTACAGCGAAAGTTCAAAGGGAATAATTCAGTAGGTGATTAAGGAAATTCTTATCCAACTTGGTAGGAGTTTTGTTGCGTGCTATACGCATGGGAAGAGGTCATATGAACGTAGTAGTTATGTTCATGGTGCTGCTAGCAATTTGTTGGCGATGATGATGATTGGGTATCGCCTGGCATGTTCTAATTCCTGTTGTTATTAAAGAGGAAAGTGTGAACGAAACTGGTTGCTTTCAAAATTGACAGTATATCCTTTTTGGCAGATGGGAGAAAATGTCAATAAACAATGCCGTAGCTTCATGTGGCAGTGTAGACATCTTGAATCGAGCTAATTTCTTTTCTTTTCGAAAGTGTTTTTATAGACAATTTCGTAGAATGTTCTAGATTTGACCGCTCCTTGACACGCATGCATTTACTTTTAATTTTCTTATTTCTGCTTTCGTTAGCATAGGGACAGGGCATTCTTCCAAATGCCAGACTATCACCTGCTATTTAGAGGCTCCAACCGAGTGCTCTTTTAAGGATTTTGGCCGTTCCCTTAAGTGCAATTATTTGGATTTCTTTTGCACTTGGTTTTCCGGGAATACTTTCCAGATACTTTTTGAAATTTTTCTTCATGAGGCCTTTAGCTCCTATTAAAACTGGGATAATGTTGATGTTTTTGAAGTTCCAGTTTTTCTTCATATCATATATTAGGCCTTGGTATTTTGTCACCTTCTCCCTCTCTGCTCTGTTTAACAATCACCTCAATCAGTGTGGCCTCTCTTTCTGCCTTATTTAATATGACTATGTCCGGTTTTACTGCTGCATTTTCCAGGTAGGTAGATGTGGGAACCACATAATTATAATGTATAGTATACTTATCGTTTCCCACAGCCTCTTCGGTAGATGTTCCCAAGTTTAGATTTTTACAGAT
>OY744529.1:104801186-104803686 GCA_963556195.1 Sepiola atlantica
ACATACTTACACAACAGATCCAGTTACTCACAAGGAAACAACATAAATATACCCACATCACTTACCCACCCCTCTCAACAGTTTCAATCCAAATCTTCATTAAACTCACCCCGCAACCACACTCACACACATACACACAACAAATACAACATAAACACACATACACCTCAACCACACACTAACCCTTACGAATACGGGCCAACACAATACAAACCTAAATACTTTCACCCACACCAACCAATACAATCAAAAAAAACCTATCATACACCCTACACCACACCAACAAACCACCACAAAATACCCTTACTCAACAACCCCTACCAAAATCACCCAAGTAAACCTTACAACAATTACCCACACCCACCACACCCACCACACCAACAGATGAAACCTTCATACAACAACCTCCCACCCTACCACACACAACAAAACAGACCCTACAACCACCCAACACACCAATGGATACAATCGAAATACTCCAAACACTACCCACATCATCAAACAAAACAACCATATAACAATTCATACAGACATAAACTTACACAACAATACAGACCCCACAACTACGTCCACCATCAAGAACCTCTACCAAGATACCCCAACCCGAAACAACTAACTCACAATAATAACACATTCAAATATACCAAAATAAACCCTTATAACAACACACACAACACCAATTATATCAACACGCACGACACCAATTTTGCCAGAAACCAACACAATCCTCTAAAACACACACAATATATAGAAAGCAATCACTCTTTAACAACTCCTCAAATCAACGAAACAAACAACACTCATCCTCATTTTTTAGAAACCCCTCCCCGGACAACAATCCCAGATTAGACAATTTAAAACCCAAAATTATCAATTTATCCACATACACATTTACAAAGGAGAAAATAGAAATACTAAAATTAGGCCTCAAATTCTGCCCAACTCCCAAAAGTAATATCACGGAACTGAGGAAAGACCTTAAAGAATTTGAACGCAAATTTAGACTAATAGAAACACTAAACAATAAAGATAACAAAACAGATCAGTCATTAGTGAGAAACAAATCAACATATTTCCCTAACAAACACAACAATACGAAAGAACTAAACACCTACTTTGAAAACCTATGGAACATCAACCCTCAGAGTAAAACTAAACCTACTAGTAACCTAACATCTAAACAAAACCAAGCACTAGATAACATCCTAAATAATAATAACATAATTATAAAAGAAGCTGACAAAGGCAGTGCGGTAGTCATCATGGACAAACATTACTATAAATCGAAAATTACAGAGGTACTAGAAAACAATGATTACTACAAATCAATTAGCACCAACATTGATAACAACACCATTTCAAAAATCACAAAACTTTGCACAACATACAATAATATACTAACAAAAAAAGAAAAAGATTTCCTAACAAACTTCATGATTAAAACAAACAACTTCTACGAACTACCTAAGATACATAAATCAAATGAGATAAGGAATGCCATCAACACACAGGCATCAGAATATATTAGTGTCCCGAGTCCCAGTGACCTTACATTTAGACCCATAGTAGCAGGACCATCATGCCCAACAAGCAGACTGAGTAACTTAATTGACATATTACTACAACCATTCACCGATCAAGTCAAAAGCTACATAAGAGACGACATACACTTCCTAGGATCCTTACCACAAATAGTAAATCCCGGGACTAAATTAGTTACATTTGACGTCAGCAGCTTATATAGCAACATTCCCCATGACTTAGGTAAACACGCAATATCACACTGGATGGACAAACACCCACAAATACTACACCACAGATTCACCAAACAATTCATCCTCGACAGCATAGACATTATTCTCAACAACAACTCCTTTGAGTTCAATAACAAAAACTACATCCAGATTCTAGGTACAGCAATGGGAACCAAAATGGCACCAACATATGCCACCCTAACACTAGCCTACCTAGAGAAGATCTTATATGAAAAGATAAAAGAAATATATGGACAGAATATTCAAACTCTCTTCATAAAATCTTGGAAAAGATACCTGGATGATTGTTTTATCCTCTGGGAACCCACATGGGGGGACATCAATAAATTACATAGCATACTACAGAACCTACACCCCAAGATTAAATTCACCATTGAACAAAGTCAAACAGAACTACCCTTCTTAGATGTATTGATTAAAATTAAAAACACTCACATAATCACAGACATCTACCACAAACCCACAGACACCCAACAATATCTCCATTTTAGAAGCCATCACCCCAAAAGCTGCCTAAAATCTATACCCTACTCCCTAGCACGCAGGATCTGTACTATAGTCAGTGACAAAGACCTCCGGATTGTCCGACTGGAGGAACTACGGAAAACTTTAAAAAGAAGAGGATACCCGCTACAAATAATACATAAAGGTATAGAACTAGCAGAAAACATTCCATTAGAACAATTACGAATCCCCAAAAAACGAAACAAAGAACAAATATTGGC
>OY744529.1:104808686-104856186 GCA_963556195.1 Sepiola atlantica
GGGTTTAGGGTTAGAGTTATGGTTAAAAATATTTATTTGATAACAGTAATTTCGCTGTTTTGCTTGTTT
The DNA here is from genome assembly GCA_963556195.1 of Sepiola atlantica. Taxonomy (NCBI): domain Eukaryota; kingdom Metazoa; phylum Mollusca; class Cephalopoda; order Sepiida; family Sepiolidae; genus Sepiola; species Sepiola atlantica. The sequence goes on from OY744529.1 coordinate 104,808,756, forward strand.
TATTTGTTTTGTTGTTTAAAAAAATTCTTGCAACTATAACTAAAAATTATAGGACGCAGCAACGTATCAAAATAACAAAAAATATTTATTTGATAACAGTAACTTCGCTATGTTTTGCTTCTTTTTTTTTTTTTCTTTTAGAAAATTTATTGAAAATATAACTTACAATAACAGGACGCAGCACCGTATCAAAATTGTCGTCTGGTACCATTCGGTTCGTCAACACTTCAAACGCTTCCGAGTCGAACCTCACGAAAACTGGGTCAGGATCAATATCAGTACCAGAAAATTAAGTTAAGAAGAATTAATATGGCTGAAATAAAACATTAATTTAAGTGTAAAATAAAAAGCCTACTTCTCTTTGCTTAGTACATCTCAGTCTCGTGGCGTATTTTGGGGGGAAAAATGATGCATTGTCATTGGTTGATATATCGCAAGTCTCATTACTTATTAAATACACAAAAAAAAAAAGTTTAATGCATTGTCATTGGTTAATACATTCTCAGTCTCCTCCCCTTTTGAACACGACTCGTAGTTTGAAAAAGACGATGTTATGACTATACAAGTAATTCCATTCCCGTCGAGACTGCCAACAAATGCTTGCCAATGCAGTTCATCCCTTTGATCAATGTTAGTACTTCCATAGTGTTCCTCATCTTTCGGTTGGCAATAATTCCCGTCTCATTAACTCTTTTTCCTCAAATGGTTCTTGACCATGATAAGTTGACACCGCAATAGTAAACAAAATTAAAACTTGAAAACTTTTAATTTTTCAAAATAAAAAGCTACACCCGCATTTTAATCTATTCCCCCCTTTTTAGGACTGAACAAAAAAAACTTGCGTCCGTAAAGTGCAGTTTGCATCGGAATGATATGGTACTGTTTTATGACGAGATAAATACATCGAAAATTAAAAAAGGCTCTTAAAAATGTGTGGTTTTTCTTCATGAGTTCAGTTTTACTTTAAAATTTTGAATGTGGTAATCGGAGAGAAAAACAGTGACTCGTAGTAAAATTGTAAATCGAACTGTTGATGTTATTTTCTTTTTCGGTTTTTATAAAATAAATTCAACTTTTAATAGTACGCGGAAAATCGCCGCCATTATCATGATATTCAAGGAAGATCATTCCTTTTTTCACGTTTGACCCCATTTAAAATCTCTATCTGTGAAGAGGTATATTAAGGGGAGTTAAGCAATGACGAGATTGATTTGCCGCATACAACTAAAAGTTAAATTTATTTATAAAAACAAAACTACTGAATGAATTTACGTAAATTTTGGTGAACGGTATTTATTTTCCCTGACAAGTAAGTACATCATAAAGTTTTCTCACTATTTTCTGTCTAACAGCCATATTCCATCTATGGCTAACACTGGAGAAGCACGTTTTTTTGTTTATGTTTCGAAATTTTTTTGGATGATGATTTACAATTTGGATAATTTTGATTGTTTAAATGTTCTCATCTTGAATGTTATTCTCAATAGTTCGACAAGATGAACCTAAAGAAGATCGGAGGTTACATCGGCCAAAACGTCGTGAGAATAACATCCAAGATGAAAACAGTGGTCCGAATAACTGGAATTATAAAAAAATTTCCTTCATTTCTTATTTAAAAAATCGATGTTTTTTTAAAATTTTATTTTTGTAATCTATTCTACACATTTTTATGTAAGCGTTGAATTTTTATTTTGTTTATTTAGGCTGGCATTTAAAAAAAATTATTTTGTTTATTTATTTATTTTTTATTTTCTAATTTATTTTTTATTTTTATTTTGTTAATTGAGGTTGGCATTTTTAAAAATTTATTTTGTTTTTTCATTTATCTTTTGTTTTTTTCATTTATTTTTATGTTTATTTTGTTTATTGAAGTTTACATTTTTAAAAAATTATTTTGTTTATTTATTTTTTTTTAATTTTTTTTTTTTTTTTTTATTATTTTGTTTATTTAGGTTGGCATTTTAAAATTTATTTTTTATTTTTATTTTGTTTATTTAGGTTGGCATTTAAAAAAAATTATTTTGTTTGTTTATTTATTTTTTATTTTTTTATTTATTTTTATTTTGTTTATTTAGGTTGGCATTTTTTAATTTATTTTTTATTTTTATTTTTATTTAGGTTTGCATTTTTGTAAATTTATTTTGTTTATTTATTTATTTTATTTTTTATTTAAAAAAATTTTTTATTTTGTTTATTTAGGTTGGCATTTTTGTAAATTTATTTTGTTTGTTTATTTATTTTTAATTTTTTTTAATTATTTTTATTTTTATTTTGTTTATTTAGGTTGGTATTTTCTTAAATTTATTTTGTTTATTTTTTATTTTTTATTTATTTTTATTTTTATTTTGTTTATTTAGGTTGGCATATTTTAAAATTTATTTTGTTTATTTATTTTTATTTTATTTTTATTTATTTTTATTTTGTTTATTTAGGTTGGCATTTAAAAAAATGTATTTTGTTTATTTTTTTAAAATTATTTTTTATTGTTATTTTGTTTATTTAGGTTGGCATTTAAAAAAATATTTTGTTTGTTTATTTACTTTTTATGTTTTTAAATTTATTTTTGATCTTTATTTTTTATTTACGTTAACATTTTTAAATTTATTTTTATTTTTATTTTGTTTATTTAGGTTGGCATTTTTTAAAATTCATTTTGTTTGTTTATTTATTTTTTATTTTTTTATTTTTTTATTCATTTTTATTTTTATTTTGTTTATTTAGGTTTGCATTTTTAAAAATTTATTTTGTTTATTTATTTATTTTTTATTTTTTTATTTATTTTTTTTATTTTGTTTATTTAGGTTGCCATTTTTAAAAATTTATTTTGTTTGTTTATTTATCTTTTATTTTTCTTATTTTTTATTTTTCATTTTGTTTATTTATTTATTTTTTATTTATTTATTCATTTTTTATTTTGTTTATTGATTTTATTTATTTTATTTATTTTATTTTTTTTATTTTGTTTATTCATTTTAATTTTATTTTTTTAAATTTATTATTTTGTTTATTTATTTCATTTTTTATTTTTTTAAATTTTATCTATTTAGGTTGCCAACTAAGTTCCCGCCGTTTTTTTTGTTAGATTAAATTTTTTTAAGGTTTAATGAAAAATTAAAACTAAGTAATCGATATTTTTTTACTCCCTAGTTTATAATTTTTTCGAAACGTTCAACAAGATTTTCAATACCTCATTTGTAGAAATCGAACCGCAAAAATAAATAAATAAAAACAAAAAGGGTAAAAAATGTTCATTTTTTAACTTGACATTCCATTTTAATGATCTGAAAATAATCATAAATTAACTTGAATTAAATCGCAAACAAAATACAAAAAGATTCAAAAATAGCATTCTATCCTCCCCCCTCCTCAAATATATATTATTTGTATTGTTCGAATTACTGTTTTCATTTTGGGTGTTATTCTCACAACATTTCGGCCGATGTCACCTCCGACCTTCTTCAGGGTTCGCCATGTCGAATTCGGCTAAATCAGCATAAAGATTCTTGATAATACGCACCTGAATAAGGTCGGAGGTGACATCGGCTGAAACGTTGTGAGAATAACATCCAAGATGAGAACAGTAGTCCGAATAATACAAATGATACAAATTATCAATCGTCATCCAAAAAATTCCAAATTGAAAAAAAAAAGATTTCAAAATAATAATTTAAAAAAACAACAACAACAAAAACGTCGGGAACCTAGTTGCCAATCCAATAATTCTCTTCGAGACGTGGGGGTAATTTTTTATTTCCAAACTGATAATTTTTTCGTTCCTTCAATTCTTCTGAAATATCACCTTAAAAATCTGGAAATTAATTACAATTTTCTTCTTTTTTTCCCTATTTTAATTAGGAATCGGTTTTAAGCGTTCTTTCGGATTTTTTAAAATTTTTTATTTTATTACCAATTATATTTTTTAAATAAGAATTATTCAGATATCTTAATTTCAGCGTTGCTAATTAATTTTTTAGTCGTGGGTTGATATTATTTAATTGAAAAAAAAAAATGTTTTCCCCGTGATTCAAAGTCCAGTGTTGCTAACTGAAATGTATTTTGTTTGCTCTAAAAAAAGATTAAATTCTTGAGTCTCTTCCAGAATCAAATTGCCACGAAATTATCAAGTTCAAATTAACCTATAGCAAGATCTGTAGAAATTCCACGGCTGGTTTCTTCATTGGAAATAAATTGGGTGCTTTTACAGTTTAGCGGATACTTTAAATAAAACAAACTGAGGAATATCTGTTTGATGTACGTACCTGTCACGGGTTGAATAAATAAATTTTAAAAAACACGTAAATTAATCAAGTAGTTTTTTTTTATGAAAGAAAATAAAATGTTAGCCATGTACGAAGAGGACAGCCATTTTGAAAGTTTCTAAAGGGGGATTGAAAGTTTTAAAGGGGGGAAAAGTTAAATCTATCTCATTTTATCTTATATAGTACGTCTGTATTATCTTTCAGAAATTGTGTTGTTTTTTTTTAAATTGTGTTTTTCATTTTAAAAAATGGGAACAGTTAAATGTATCTCTCGACGTCATGTGATCAAATGGAGCGATTTTTGAAGTTACGGTTAAAACTTTCAATCCTCCTTTGGAAACTTTCAAAATGGCTGTCATATTTACACTTCTCTTCGTACATGGCTAAAATTTAATTTTCTTTTCTAAAATAAAAACTACTTTATTAATTTACATGCTTTTTGGTATAGGATATATTCAGCCGGTGACAGGTACGTACATCAAACAGATATTCCTCAGTTTGTTTTATTTAAACTGTAAAAGCACCATAAATTGTAATAATTTTAGATAATTGTTTCATTTTATAATAAACTAGCATATATATATATATATATATATATATATATATATATATATATATATATATATATATATATATATATATATAATGATTATTTTTATTTATACAGACATGTAAAAAATCTGCGACACTAGCATGTCGATGTTATCGATCAACAATTCCCAAATATGATCTGAGGTAAAGATTGGATTCTAACTCTCCCCGATGAGACCTTAGTTTATAACAGGTGTTGATCGATAACATCGCCATGCCAGTGTCGCAGTTTTTTTACATGTCTGTATAAATGAAAATAATCATATATATAAGCTCTATTTGATATATATCACTTTTTATAAGCACGGTTAGAAATTCTTTAGATTCCTATCCTGTGAATGTTTACCTTGCTGCAAGGGGTAACATAAAAGAATGATTTAAGTATATAAAAAAATAAATATTAGATTATCACATCTGAAAAAAAAATCACAAAAAACAAAAATTGTTTTAAAGCAATTAAACTTGGGATATGCGTCCAGAACATTTTTTTCTTCGTATATACATTTGAACTGGTAATATTTCATATAATTTATGAGCCTTATTTTCGGGGGAGGGGGGCTAATTTTTTTTTAGCAATGTAAACTATATTTGAGTCACGTAAATTACAGACATTGGATTCTTTTCCTTTCTTTTTTTTTTAGATAAAGCCGACCTTTTGTTCGACATCTTCCGCCCGTTTAAATAAACGCTTAGCCAATCAGAAGGTGAGAAAAGCAGTCTTCGGAATATATCTCACAGAGGAGAGTTTCCTGGTGACAGTACTCAACAAGAACGCCGAAACTCCCCTTCCCAAAAGAAAATCTGCAAAGTTTTCGAAATTGACTAAAATAAAAATTCTAGCAAAAAAGCTTGTACAGCTTTTTAACCCTAACCCTAACGTTACACTAAACTAAACATAACTTAATCCTAAACTAACACTAACATAGTTTTTGTCTAGTTAAAAAAAAACTGTACCAATACCAAAATATAAACGAGAAAAAAATCTGTAAAATTCGTTGTTTTATTGATTATGATTTTTACAATCTAAAAAAACACAATTTATCGAAAAAAATACTTTTAACTTTTCAGTGAAAAAAAAATATTTCATCGATTTTCTTCGTCAAAAAATAAATAAATTGTCATTAAAAAAAAGATACGGTGAGTGTTTTTCTTTCATTAGTTTTTTTCCTGTTAAAAAAACACCTAGTTTAGATTTTGACGCCGTTTCGTTTTGACTCGGCTTTTTTCCGGTTGTTTACGTATTTCTGTCTCGGCAAAAGTCGATTTTGTCTGGTTCAAAATCTGTACCAGTACCTAAATAATTTATTATTGCTGATCTACATTGAATCGTTTTCATCCATTTTGTTTCTTCATATTTGTGTTTCATCACTCACAGACTAGTTCATAACATTTGGCGACGAAGGATTACGAAAAAAAAAACAGATTTATTTGAAAAAAAAAGGATGGCAATTTCTCAAGACTTATTAGAAAAGATTTTTTTAAATCAACAGAAATTATCTCAGCTCAAGATTTTCACTGCATTAAAGCAACAATGTTTACAGCAACTGACATCGCAAAGCGTTGACGACAGCAACAGAACTGGTGATTCTGTAGATATATTATCTGCAAGCATTAAATAATTCGTCTATGATGAACCCCGGGAAATTACATTTACATCGTGGTATACACGTTGGAAAAGCATTTTCCTACATTAATTTTCCATGGCGCGACGCTCGGAAAACACGTCTGTTACTGAGAAAATTTGGAACAGACGAACATAACTGTTACGTAACTTTTATTCATCCAAAGAAAGCAAAAGATGTAAGCTTCGCTGAAACAGTGGAACGAACAGCTTACAGACATTTTTAGCGTTCAACAATCGCTGTAATTGCCGTTACGTCCGTCACAATTGCCTAACACTTACAAATAGTGATGTTGAGGACTATGTTGCTTTTGCTAGTCAATGCAATTCCTCACAGATGATCAGTTTAAATGTCTGCTATTTATTGCAGGACTTTAATCGCCATAGGATTTAGACATTCGCACGCGTTTACTTTCAAGAGTGGGCCAGGAAAAAAAAACGTCACAGTCAAAGCTCTCACTACAGATTTTAAACGTTTATTAAGCCTTAAACGAGAAACCATGATGAACAGTCCAGTAACCCATCTACAACGATCATTGTCCGAGAAAAAGCTAATAAACCTTCAACAAAGAAGACCTCTCAAAGTGCTTGCTAGAATTGCGGTGAGATACATTTTTCACGCTTTTGTACATTTAAGAAACATAAGTGTCAGTAATACTATAATTACTGACATAAAGAAGGATTTGGTAATCGTCAGAAAGACAAAACGTCCGACACACACACACACACACACACACACACACAGGGCATTCACATTTGACACACAAGAAATTAAAAAAACAGACTGGAAGAAATCAAATTCAAATTCTGTGTCTGCGAGATTCAAAATCAACTTTGCAGAAAAATGATTACTGTTATCGTGAACAGCAGCCCAGTTCGTTTTCAGTTCGACACCCCTTCGGACATTACCCTTATCTAACGGTCCACGTAGTAACACATTGAGAAGCCGGTGTTGACGAAAAATCATATATCATCAACACAATTCAGCTGACGGGTGAGTTAAATTGCAATGTGTCCTTTAAAGAAACCAAATTTGCTGGAACATGTTATCTTTCAGATAACTCCGATTTAAGTTGGCTTGGTTGAGATTAGATACAAGAATTGAATCCTTTTTTATACTTCTCTCAAGTGTGTTTTTAACACTTTAAATCTCTCTTCTACTTCTGACATCGAAAAACAATTTACAGAAATGTCTAAGACTAAATTCAGAAATGTTTTTCATATGAGTCGGTGATTCTGCACCAAATCAAAGGCAACTATTAAATTAAAGTCTGACGCGAAACTGATTTTCAGACCCAAACGTCCAGTATCCTATGCTTCAATTTACATAGTGAACAAAGAGTTGAAACGTCTGCAACAAGAAGGGGTTGCCAATTACTCAGCATGGGCAGATCCATTTTGCTGCTAAAAAAACGAATGTGCTCATTTAATTATATATATATATATATATATATATATATATATATATATATATATATATATATATATATATAAATTGTTATGCTTCTTCTTTCGTATGAATCAGATGATTCTGGTGTTGGCATTAGTTTCCCAGTTAGAAATCTTTCTGGAAAGACATCAGGTACTTACGGGAAAAACCACGAGAAGGTTGCCAACATCCCTAAGTGAAAGTGGTACTGACTGGATTCGTTATCTACTTGACCACCGTCACCTCCCATGAATATGCTGAATATTATGTGTATTGAAGCATTCTTTGTGAACCTAAAATGTAACAGTACGTTCCATCCGAGATTCGTAGTGATACAACCCATCGCCTTAATCCTATTAATAATTAATTGGATTCGGCTATTCGACAACTCATGTTTTCTAATGTTCTTGCGTTAAAAAAAAACAGATAACTTTATACTTTTATTTCGGGCTTGCTCTTCTTATTAAGTCATCAGTTTTTCAAAGCAAGGGGTTTCAAATGAAATAAATTTATTATCCCTTCCTTAAACCATGGCTTTTCAAAGAATGAAATCTTTTCGTCAGAGGAATACAAACACAGAGTTGGTAAGGGAAATGACCAAAAGTCATAATTTGAAAAGATATAAAGATAATATAAAATACATAAAATGTCCAATGCAAAAAGAAAAGGTCGAAAATACAGGAAAAGGTTCACCGATGAAGGCGCCATGAAAACTTATAGCAGCAGGTTCGAATCACGGTAAAATCAAGAAAGAAATTGGTATCATAAATTGTAAAATCCGTTGAATGTTTGGAATGGCAAAAACCATTAAAACTATCTCTGAAAAATCAATGGAAGTTTTCCTAATGGCTTTTAAAACACGCTTTACATCCTAAACTTTTACGCTGCAGCTTTTTCCGACTGAGTCATTACAATATATACAACATGAGACTAAAAGTATACTTTTCGAAAATTGAACCTATAGTGAAATGATTTAATATACGAGATAGAGCAATTATAAAGATAAATGAAGGAAGAGAGATAAAGTTTGAATAAAAAATCTATTTCATCTTCGATTGTTTAATGCAAGGTATATTTGACAAAAACATGTTTATTTTGTTAAGAAACAATATAAAGTAATGGAAAGTAAAAGTATGTGCATAAAAAGGTTATCAAAAAATAGAGTCTGTCCAGTTGGGTGAATGTCCGTTGACAAAGTGTCCGGCGAGGAAAGATTTAAAGATAAAAAAAGAGATTTCGTTGAGACTGCGTTAGAAATATTGACAGTGTAGTAAATCCAACAGAATAATGTTCAGTTCAACCGTAGATAAAAAGCGCTTATTAGGATGTAAGTTGGAGAATTAGCGCCATTTTAATATATATATATATATATATATATATATATATATATATATATATATATATATATATATATATATATATATGTGTGTGTGTGTGTGTGTGTGTGTGTGTGTATTCCTTTCATTTAAAAAAAAGTAGAACGCTCTCAGAGGTTAAGCCGCCGATAAAGTGTTAAAATTATCACAGTTTATTCGCTATTTAAAATTAATTGGCCGTGTGGTTAAGGCGTCGGATTTGAGTTGCAAAATACTCGTAATCCGGGGTTTCGAATCGCATGACCGGTAGTGAATATCTCTATGCTGATGAGTCCCGATTATTAAGGACGAAACGTATACGTACATAGATAATAAACAATAACAAATATTATATATATATATATATATATATATATATATATATATATATATATATTTATGAATAAATATTAATTATTTATTACCTACAGACATCGATGTTTCATGCTAACGCAATCTTCAGTGCAGGAAGTTAATTTCCGACGGTTGGCGGGCTCGAACTCCGATCACAAATCGCCACTAATTCGTAGTCAAGAGCGTTCCCCCGTTGGCCACCGCAGGAGGAATTTAACTCTGTAAATACCGAGTCGGCGGGTATTTTTACAACGAGCAGCGAAAGTGATCTACAACAACAAACTGTTTTGGATCTCGCAATATATATATATATATATATATATATATATATATATATATATATATATATATATATATATGTGTGTGATTTTATGAAGGCTTACCAAAGCATTCCTTTCAGGACACCAATGATCACCATTAAAGATATTTTTTCTTACAAATATTATTTATTCAAATTAAATGTTTTTTCCTACACGTGTTTCATTATCAAGCAGGTACTTGCTTGGCAGATCATCAGGGACATGAAATGTCTGGAATACGGGTTTCAACTGCCGACAATACACAATGTGGCGTTGCAATAGTTGAGTTCACTTAAGAAGAGAAGAGAAAACAAATAAAAATAAAAGTTAAAATTAAAAAACAAGAAAGAACAACGATAAAAAAGAAAGTCCTAGAAAATGTCTTAGAAAAGTAGCTCGTGTATTATTTCTGCCACCAAGCCAACAAGCAAATAATCGGTCCCAAATGCATTAAAAAAAACACCAAAAAAACGGAACAATGTGCGATAATACACTTTCACGTCGGGCGGCACAATGATGAAGAAATCCCCCCCCCCAAAAGAAAAACTAAACCATTCAAGATACCGCTCACAAGTTACCATTCTAATCCAATGATAGTATGGGAATTCTGAAATTAATTCATCACAAGGAAAAGCAACATAAATGTTCGTCCGGAATGCCAGCGGTCAGACGAGCCTTATTTCAAGGGCTGACTTGTTCCCTTTAAATCTTCGAAACAGTTACATGGTAAACAGCTGACTATCCCCGTGTTAATATTAGACGCTTAAGGTCTCCTGTTTTTGTTTCACTCTTAGATACTTACCACCCCCCCTTTTATTTTTTTATTTACTTATTGTTTTATTAATTTCCCAACGAATGTTAAGTCTGCAATATCTTGGATTTAGTTAGTTTCTCTGGGAATTTAAACTGCATTTTACTTTTCTTTTTTTTTCTTTCTTGTTTTTGTTTAAAATAACTCAAAACTTCTTTAAACTATATATATATATATATATATATATATATATATATATATATATATATATATATATATATATATATATATATATAGTGTGTGTGTGTGTGTTAGTGTAGAGAGAAGATAGAAGAGAGGAAGAAAAACATAGAAATAGAAAGTTCAAATACCTACGCACAATTGTGTCTTCTTAATTATTCTAAATTAATTAATTCTAACATTTACCAATTGAAGAATTTAAAATTAGAAATATTTTTTTTAATTCCTCTTTTTTTTTTTTAAATAGCACGAATTTAAAACAAATCAAAATCGGTAAATAAAATAAGAATTGCACGACATTCTGGTTTTGTTTCATTCCCGCGTCTGCAGAAATGGAAAGGTTGTGGGGGTGATCGGCGAATTCTTTGTAAGAATTGTATTCTAAGAGAAATCTTCGAGAAAACTTCCCTGGTTTTATTTTCTCATTTATTTTTCTTTTATTCTATTTTTTTTTTAAATTTTAATTTCGAAATCGCGTTTTACTACTTCGTTTTATTCAATTTTCATCGATTTCTACTTTTTTATTAATTAATCTTATTTTTGTTCATCAATTAAATTTTGCCAATTAATTTCGTTTCTTCTTTTTTTTCTTCTTGTTTTTCGTTTATTTTTTGTTGTTTTTTTTGTTGTTGTTGAATTTTTGCATCGTTTATTATTTTTGTTTCCATGGAAATTATTTTCAATTACTGCAAAAATATTAATTATCATTTGCCGCGTACTCACTCACAAAATATAGTCATCTCTCTCTCTCTCTCTTTCTCTCTCTCTCTCTCGCTTTCTCTCTTTCTCTCTCTCTCTCTCTCGCTTTCTCTGTCTCTCTCTCTTTCTCTCTCTCTCTCTCTCTCTCTCTTTATCTCTCTCTTTCTCTCTCTCCCATTCTCTCTCTCTTTCTCTCTTTCTTTTTCTCTCTCTCTCTCTCTCTTTATCTCTCTCTCTTTATCTCTCTCTCTCTCTTTATCTGTCTCTCTCTTTATCTCTCTCTCTCTCTTTCTTTATCTCTTTATATATATCTCTCTCTCTCTTTCTCTCTCTTTCTCTCTCTCTCGCTCTCTCTGTCTCGCTCTCTCTGTCTCGCTCTCTCTGTGTCTCTTTTTCTGTCTCTTTCTCTGTCTTTCTCTGTCTCTCTCTCGCGCTCTCTGCCTGTCTGTCTGTCTCTCTTATATATATATATATATATATATATATATATATATATATATATATATATATATGTAGAAGGATGAAAAGGAATTAGAAAAGCAAAAGTCAAATCTTTTTTCAATTCAGTTGCTCATAGCAAGGTATATTCCGCAAAAAGGCAATTTATTCAAGTTAAATTTTTCCTTAAGCCAGGCTTTTCAAAGATCAAAATCTTATCATCAGAGGAAGTCGCTGGGATAGATAAGTTGGCAAAGGCCAAAATTCAAAATTTGAGAAAGTAAAATAAAAATTGTAGGGAAAGAAACACAAGGCAAAACTCTGCCCGAGTGCAAGCAAATGTCCGATTGCAAAAAAGTCCGGTATCAAAAAGTTCAGCGGAGAAAGTGAAATGTAGATAGGTAGGTCGTTAAAAGGCACGAGAAGTGACAAGAGAGGATTCAAAGTTAAATTCCAAAAAACCACATCTTCAGGTGCGGCGAAGATAGGTAGAATCCAGAGGGTAAAAGGTCCAATAAAAGGTGTACCTCTTATCTATCCCAGCGACTTCCTCTGATGATAAGATTTTGATCTTTGAAAAGCCTGGCTTAAGGAAAAATTTAACTTGAATAAATTGCCTTTTTGCGGAATATACCTTGCTATGAACAACTGAATTGAAAATAGATTTGACTTTTGCTTTTCTAATTCCTTTTCATCCTTCTACATATCTATCTGCTCTATCCTGGATATTGAGCTGTATACTTTTCACAATAGGTTTTAACTTTCCTAAAAGTTCGCTTTTAGTTCACCACTTTATATATATATATATATATATATATATATATATATATATATATATATATATATATATATATATATATATATATATGAGAAAGGAAGGATGAAGGTAATCCGACGTAATGGGAATTGAAAAAGGAAAAACCAAAAGATGTTATTTTTTTTTATGTATTCATCAACGTTTCGTCTTTATTTGTAAGAGTTCCTCAGGATGATAATTTGGAAGAAAAATGTCATGCAAGTACACCCAATATTTTCATGTACTTGCATGACATTTTTCTTAAATTATCATCCTGAGGAAGTCTTACAAATGAAGACGAAACGTTGATGAATACATAAAAAATAGCATCTTTTGGTTTTTCCTTTTTAAATTCCCATATATATATATATATATATATATATATATATATAAAGCCGTGAACCTATGCATAATGCGATGTTCCAGCCTCTGCTGTTGAACATTATATGACCAAGCTTACTGTACATGTCCGCCGATTCGACATTATGTAAAACTTAAATTCTCTTGTTTCCTATGCTAATTGATGGTGGCCTAGGGGTTGAATACCAGGCTGCGGAGTCAAATGTACATGAAACAGATGTGTCTCTAGATAAAAATAATAAATATTTATATAGAGAGAGATATGAATTTGCGAGTTCTTATAAAAATATATATTTAAGTATATACTCATTATAATATCCGAAAATGTTGCAAGCTCAATTAAGTTGTATAACAAGCTTCATTAGAATGCAACTATAAAGTATATATATATATATATATATATATATATATATATATATATATATATATATAAAATATGAGACTAAAAGTACACTTTTAGAAAATTGAACCTATAATGAAATGATTTAAGCTCAATATACGAGATAGATCAATTATAAAGATAAATGAAGGAAGAGAGATAAAGATGTACGAATTAGAAATCTAGTTCATCTTCGATTGTTCAATGCAAGGTGTACTCGATAAAAAAACATGTTTATTTTGTTTTCCTTAAGCCAGGCTTTTCAAAGATTAAAATCTTATCATCAGAGTAAATACATAGATGGATAAGCCAAAATTCAAAATTTGAAAAATTCAAGAAACAATATAAAGTACCATTACTTTATATTGTTTCTTGAATTGAAAAGTAATGGAAAGTAAAAGTGTGTGCATAAAAAGGTTATCAAAATATTAAAGTTTTGGCATGTTTTCAATGTAATATATTTTTAGCTTTAACCGTAAACGTATATATATATATATATATATATATATATATATATATATATATATATATATATATATATATAATAATGGTAATAATCCAGGTAAAAACATACACAGGGTGGTAATCCAAAGAATTTCAACCGGGTTTATAAAGAGTGCTCACTATCAAAATAGAGCTTTATATATGATAATTTTTATTTACACAGACATGTAAAAAATCTGCGACACTGGCATGTCGATGTTATCGATCAACAGTTACTATAAACTGAGATCTCATCAGGTAGAGTTAGAATCCGATCTTAACCTCAGATCATATTCTCCAAATATGATCTGAAGTTAAGATCGGATTCTAACTCTGCCTGATGAGATCTCAGTTTATAGTAACTGTTGATCGATAACATCGACATGCCAGTGTCGCAGATTTTTTACATGTCTGTGTAAATAAAAATGATCATATATATATATATATATATATATATATATATATATATATATATATATATATATATATATATATATATAAGTTATCCTTACTCGACGTTGCCCGATAGTTTTAAGTAAGCTGATTTTTCCAAAATATTAAAAGTTTTGTTTTAAATATAAATTGGAAATTTTCATTTGATTAATATACTATCGTTTGGTTAGTAAATTATTAATTATTAATTGTTTAGTTAGAAAACTATTTGTTGTTTTGTATAGGAGAAACTAATAGCACGCGCACACACATACCTACACTTTTTTGTCTTACGAATAACGTTTCATTTTTTGTACTTGTCATCTTAATATTGAACTGAATTAGAATCTTTTTTTAAGTTAATAATGCATAATGATGAAGATGTTTTAACCGACTGTTTTGATTTACGCCATATCAACTTTTTTCGGGTTATTTTATGCCAAATCAGGTCATTTTCATAAAGTTTTATGCTTCAAGTTCTTTATATTATCAAATATTTATTCATGATGTTTCGTTTGGTTCGGTTTGTAGAGGAAAAATATTTTTTTGTTTTTAGCTTATCAGATCATGAAAGAATTTTGAAAAAGGAAAGGAAAAAACAATAATATCAATGTTTGGCGCATTTTAAGTCCGGTAAAAATGTGTAAAATCTCCATTTTTTTTTTGCTTTCAACAAATAATTCAAGTATGGCCACCATGATAACGTCTAAATACAATAAACATCCCGATTGTCTTTTAAAAAGAAGCCCAGACAACTCAGCTCTATTTCCCCGCACTTTTCAGTAAATACGCCAGTTTTTTCCTAGATGTTAATCCAACGAACCCCCAGTACTTATAAGATAATGCTCAATAACAGATAGAGCTGTATTATATTATTTTTATTCATACATACATTATTGGCTACATATGTGCATACATCTAGCAAATTATATACATAGTATAATTTTTTATTTTATTTATACAAACATTATTAGCTACATATGTGCATACATATTTCAGTTGCGATTTTATTCAAAATCCAGCTTTCCCTGGCCATTATCAACTGAAATAAGTTTAGTTCAGTTGACGATGGCCCGAAGAAGCTAGATTTTGAATTAAATCGCAGCTGAAACATGTATGCTCATATGTAGCTTATAATGTTTGTATAAATAAAATAAAAAAATTATACTATGTATATAATTCACTAGATGTCCCTACCCGGCGTTGTCTAGGAGTCTTTAATTTATTTTTTTAATGGGATTTTGAATGTTAAATTTTAATGCTTCCAAATTTCTTTCCATTTTGTAACGATTACGATGTAATGCATTCATTTTGCCAACTATTAAGCACAGATTAAAATAGCTGAATTCTTTACGAATAAGTCGAAGTGCATTCTGGTGGATTTCATTTTCTTTTACGCTACTGCATTTGAAGTGACAAATATAATTGATTAATATTAAAATGATAATGTTTACGTCACGTGAAAGCATCTCTATGTATAAAGGCGTCTCATTTATTTGTAAAAATTCAAATTGATAAATTTCCTGATTTGATAATTGTTTTAAAAAGGATTTTACAAGATTCATGTTATTCTAAGCGATTGCATTTCCTTATTTCAATAAATATTCGATTAATGGTAAAAAAAAAAAAATAATAATAATAAATGAATAAAATACCAGATGCCGAAACCCGGTATTGAACCATTAGTCCTTCTTTTTAACGCACAGGCTTCTATTTCAAACTGAAGCGCGACCCATCAACATAAATGCTATAATCTGTCAAATTCCATCCATTCACTGTGGAGGTCCCCAGATGCCGAAAAGCTTTCTACTCTAAAAGCTTCTTTCCTCAAGCTGCTGGACTCTGTAACTCCCCCCTGCTCCCTGTTTTCCTGACGTTACTGACATACAGAGGTTTAAAACTAATGTAAACAGACATCTCGCTGCGCAGCTCCGAATTTAGGTTGACCCCCACCTCCAAACCTTCACACTTTTTCTCAGTAGCCTCTTACGTCTACAGTGGCGGCCTGCCTTGTTTAGGGTGAACTAAGTTTAAAAAAAAAAAAAAAATTTTCAACAACCGTAAAAGACCAACGAAAATTGCATCTCAAAATTAAGTGTGACAGACCGACGATCAGACATGCTGTTGTTACGCATCTATAATTCGATGTGTCAATTTAACACGTAGATTTAATGATGAAAATACTATTTCAAACTCAAGCGTGACAGACTGATGAACATGCTGTTTCAAACTGAAGCGTGACTAACCGACCGACGGACGAAGCGTCTAGTTGTAGATGCAAGGACGCTTCGTACAGCGGGGGTCACCCAATTTTATAAAGGAGAAGGCAATATCAGAAAGAATGACAATATCGATCGACACAAAAATAACTTAAATTTTATCGGCGACAGACAACGCATTTGAAGAAATAACCGAATATGAGAAACAGTCTCATGCTGAGCCTGAAAAGAAGAATCGTTTTTGTATGAGGAGCTACTCGTTAGGCAGGGGGGAGGGGCGAGATTAGCAGTATCTGGACAGTCTTAATTTGTTGCCGGCAGTGAGGCAAAAGGAAATCGCACACGTGAAGATTTTGGGCTGACTGTAGAAAATATTTTGGGGGCTTAGCCTAAGTATCAATTAAGTAGCTCCGAGCACATGACGCCAAATTTTCCAATTTTTAAAAATGTGTGAAAGTGTACATTTGCTGCACTTTCCATTGGCGTGAGTACTTTTTGTGTTAAGAATTTGAATCAATTAACAGTTAATATTTTTACAAAAAAATACAGGTAGAGGATCGCATCAGGAGTCACATACTTTCTGAAGCGATAGAATGATCCAACCATTTCTCCAGGAATCTTAGCAACAGATTTAATGTAAGTCTTCCATTTCAGGTCTAGAGCGAAAGTCAGTCCTAGAAGCTTATCAAAGGAGGAGCTTCCTCGAGGAGAGAACCATTCATTTCGACTGGGGAGAAATGAGGATCCGAGCGTTGGTGGTGAAAAGAGAGAAGCTTGGTTTTAGAGGCGTTTAAAGTAACAAGCCACTTTTTCCCCCATAGCACCACGTGCTCCAAGTTGGGGGAGAGAAAATCAGAAACATCTTGATCATCAATGCTCTTTGAAGTGCTGCTGTCAAGGCAGGAAAAGCTTCTCTGAGCAGCACCTTCCCAGATGTGACAACATCATACCATCTTATACAGGTAGAGGATCGCATCAAGGGTCAGGTACTTTCTGGAGCAGTAGAATGATCCAACCATTTTTCCAACGAATTTAGCAACAGATTTGATGTAAGTCTTCCATTTCAGGTCTGAAGTGAAAGTCAGTCTCAGAAGACGAAATGATTATCAGTTGAGAGATGAAGAACCCTATGTGAGGATTGAGAATGGTTGATTGAGTGGACCAGTTCGAATATTTGTGGGGACAGTCCAGTTGACATTGGATTTGAAGACGACCATGTTGTAGTCTGCAGGAAAGCAGTCCCGTCGTAGTGTGTTCAACGGATGGGAAGCCCTTGCGAAGAAGCTCTGTTTGATGCTTGGCACACTGAAAAAGAAAGGACAGTTTTTATCCGCTGTGGTAAAAAACGAGTTCTTGCTGTGAATGTCGTACAAGGTGAGAATCAAAAATCTGAGCTCAGTCGAGTACCTTCCATGGAAATCACGACAGAGTAAAGAGAGAGACTAGCAAGGTCTCCTCTGTGAAAAAGGGTTTGTAAGGAAGAGAAGAGATCATCCCCTACTAGATTTCAGGGTCGATTTTGAACACTGTCGAGGCAATGAAGAGTGCTATGTGTGGCGCCTCCCAGATGTGGCAGCAGTACTCCATCTTAGGACGAATCTGACTCTTATACAGGTAGAGGATTGCATCAGGAGTCACATACTTTATGGAGCGATAGAATGATCCAACCATTTTTCCAGCAACCTTAGCAACAGATTTGATGTAAGTCTTCCATTTCAGGTTTGGGGTGAAAGTCAGTTTTAAAGTGGAAGAAAGCGATCAAAACTGAAACTTTGTTTTCTAACAATATCGGTTAATACACAGCTAAAATCACTAACTGAATTAACTAAGGCTCACAAGGTCTTGTAGTTCAACTATGGCCGCCATCGACGTGTTAGATCTTGGTCAAAAGACAGAATGTCAATTTGCTCTTTTAACGATTGAGCCGAAGTCAGGGGCAAGTCGTTTGTGGCGGTTTGATTTCATTTCAGAATATTTAGCACCAAATACCCTAACCCTAACCCTAACAACCTGATTTGAATCCAAGGTAAAGACTCAGAATTTCACATGAATCCTTTCAATCATTTATTTATTCAAATCAGACTTTTACTTAACGGTTCTCCCCATAATTTATACTCATGTAGGGTAATCTGGGGTAATTCCACCCATGGGGCAATTCCACCCTCTATACAGTTGAAGGGAAACGAATCTGTCAGTCTGACTTCAATCTAACCCTAACCCTAACCTTTCCACTGGGTAGACTGGCCTCGTTTCCTTTTGCACCAGTGTTTTCCCGCCTTCTATGGTTGCACATCATCGATCCTGCTCTACTTATCAAGTAAGTACAACATTCACATTTTTTGTGAGGATATAAATGTGATATATGATTGTTATTTTTACTGTTAAATAGATTCAATTAGATGAAAACTCTTTGTTCCTTCCTTTGAAACACTTGTTAACTTGTATTTGAGATCTACCATAGTTAACTGATGGTTTTTATAAAGCATACATGTGGGGGAAATCCCCCACCCCCACCCCAAGGAAGAAAGGCAACCAAAAAGAAGCAAGTGTGGACCTGGATCTGCAGGAAAAGGAAAGAAGACACCAGTGACCATCTCCAATGAAGACGCAGAGTCAGAATTTGACGACGACCGGGATGAAGACTGGCGACCACCAAAACGCTCGGCCCTTGACGACAGCAAGGAAGAAGAGGATGACAAGCCCCAAAATTAACAACAGAAAGCTCTTTCAAGACTTTTGAGCCAGAACAATGTTTGGGAACAATTTGTGCGGCAAAAGAAGCTAGGGACAGGGAGTAGAATTGCTCCATTTTTGTAATAATTGAAATTAAATCAAAAATAAATTAAAGATTTGGCCGAACATTTTCCATTCTTTCAAAAGTTTCATGTACATTGCATTCTTTTGTTCTGCATGTATATGTCAACTATTCTTTTGTGTTTGCCAGTCATTTTTGTTGAAGTAGGGGGTGGAATTACCCCGGGTCACTCCACTTTATGGTGTGGAACGACCCTCCCTCATTCTCTGGGTTCTCGTAGGCGAAATGAGAAATGGCCCTCCGGTGGCCAGTTGTGAATAACCAATATAAGCAGTCCCTGACCAACTGGCAGTTCCTCCTAGATAGTGATGTGGTTTTAGTCTTAGTCGGATACCTCCATGGGATACACGAGATGCCTGCTGCAAAAGAATGAACTTGGGCGAGTTTTAGGCGCCTGAAAACCTAAATGATTGACTCTGTCGACTGTTAGGCTTGGCTGGTAACTCACTTAGAGGTTGTGTCTTGGTAAAACACACAGATACCTGATCTGTAGCAGGTTGCTATTAGGAATGGCATCCGGCTTTAAAATCCTGCTTCGATCTTCACAATGATAACAGTAATTTTATGAAGAGGTTCATTTCATGCCATCATGGCCAACGTGCAACTCACATCTGATGTTTTTTTTTTGTATTTTTTTCAACATAGTTCACCCCAAACAAGGCAGGCTGCCACTGTAGACGTAAGGGGCTACTGAGAAAAAAAGGGAGAAGGTTTGTGGGGGGGGGGTCAACCTAAATTGGGAGCTGCGCAGCGAGATGCCTGTTCACATTAGTTTTAAATGTCTGCATGTCAGTACCGTCGGGGAAACAGGGAGCAGGGAGGGAGTTACAGAGGCCAGCAGCACGAGGAAAGAAGCTATTGGAGTAGAAAGCTCTTCGGCATCTGGGGACCTCCACAGTGAATGGATGGGATTTAGCTGATTGTCGAGTTGGTCTAGTGAATTTACGTCGAGGGGGCACCAGAGTAGCCAGTTCATCATGTGGGAAAGAAAAGCTCATAGCCTGACTATTAGATTTTTAACAGACTGACCCTTGATCTGTAACAGGTTGGCATTAGGATGGGCATCCAGCTGCAAACCCCTGCTTCAATTCTCGCTAATACTGTTCTAAGTAAAGGTTTCCATGATAACGCGACGCGAAACTCAGTTGAATGTATGGTTCCCAGTGTTAGAGTTGAAGGTAGACCAGTAAGATCGTTTCTCCACCCTCCCTGAACATACTCTCAATATCTTATGCTAGTCTTTTTCACTTGTTCATTTTTCGTATTCTTTTCGTATTCTTTTCTCTTCGCTCTTCTGCTGGCTTCTTCCTGACACTCACTGTTTTTTTTTTATCTAACGCAATTGTAGACACCCGCTTTTGCGTCACTCATCTAAATCTCTTCTTAATATTCTACGCTTATACCTCCATTGTCACTGCTGATTTAGCATTATAATACTGGACTAGTGTTCAAAACAAAAGGAGGAAAAATATAGGTTATTTAGGACATCCATAAGAATAAAAGTCCAATTTGCATCAATAATTCTTTGTCGGAGTAATATTATACTGAGTTCATCTCCAGAAAAGACGGAGAAACATACACAAAATGAAAGAAGTAAATAGGCTCCATTATTATCATCAGAGAGTCCTGATGGACCTAGGTGAGATTATATTGATTATTTACCCTCTCTTATGAATTTAACAATCACTTGGTTAACAGTGAAAAGTTGAATCCCGAGATTTTCAGCGATTTGACGCTGATTAAGTCCACTTTCAGATTAACTTATAATATGGCTCCTCTGACACTCTGAGAATTATGTTTCTTTGGCCTTGTGCCATACTTAAATGATGATATATGATAGATATATAGATATCTGAAACATGCAAAGTTTTGGAGTTAGACCCCCCCCATAACCATATATATACTTCTAAAACTCTACTTTATATTCTAGACCCCCCATAGCCATATATATGCTTCTAAAACTCTACTTTATATTCTAGACCCCCCCATAGCCATATATATGCTTCTAAAACTCTACTTTATATTCTAGACCCCCATAACCATATATATACTTCTAATACTCTACTTCATATTCTAGACTCCCCATAACCATATATATACTTCTAAAACTCTACTTTATATTCTAGACCCTCCGTAACCATATATATACTTCTCAAACTCTACTTTATATTCTAGACCCCCATAACCATATATATACTTCTAAAACTCTACTTTATATTCTAGACCCCCCATAACCATATATATACTTCTAAAACTCTACTTTATATTCTAGACCCCCCATAACCATATATATACTTCTAAAACTCTACTTTATATTCTAGACCCCCCATAACCATATATATACTTCTAAAACTCTACTTTATATTCTAGACCCCCCATAACCATATATATACTTCTAAAACTCTACTTTATATTCTAGACCCCCCATAACCATATATATACTTCTAAAACTCTACTTTATATTCTAGACCCTCCGTAACCATATATATACTTCTAAAACTCTACTTTATATTCTAGACCCCCCATAACCATATATATACTTCTAAAACTCTACTTTATATTCTAGACCCCCATAACCATATATATACTTCTAAAACTCTACTTTATATTCTAGACCCCCCATAACCATATATATACTTCTAAAACTCTACTTTATATTCTAGACCCCCCATAACCATATATATACTTCTAAAACTCTACTTTATATTCTAGACCCTCCGTAACCATATATATATACTTCTCAAACTCTACTTTATATTATAGACCCCCCATAACCATATATATACTTCTAAAACTCTACTTTATATTCTAGACCCCCCATAACCATATATATACTTCTAAAACTCTACTTTATATTCTAGACCCTCCGTAACCATATATATATACTTCTCAAACTCTACTTTATATTCTAGACCCCCCATAACCATATATATACTTCTCAAACTCTACTTTATATTCTAGACCCCCCATAACCATATATATACTTCTAAAACTCTACTTTATATTCTAGACCCCCCATAACCATATATATACTTCTAAAACTCTACTTTATATTCTAGACCCTCCGTAACCATATATATATACTTCTCAAACTCTACTTTATATTCTAGACCCCCCATAACCATATATATACTTCTAAAACTCTACTTTATATTCTAGACCCCCCATAACCATATATATACTTCTAAAACTCTACTTTATATTCTAGACCCCCCATAACCATATATATACTTCTAAAACTCTACTTTATATTCTAGACCCCCCATAACCATATATATACTTCTAAAACTCTACTTTATATTCTAGACCCCCCATAACCATATATATACTTCTAAAACTCTACTTTATATTCTAGACCCCCATAACCATATATATACTTCTCAAACTCTACTTTATATTCTAGACCCCCCATAACCATATATATACTTCTAAAACTCTACTTTATATTCTAGACCCCCCATAACCATATATATACTTCTAAAACTCTACTTTATATTCTAGACCCCCCATAACCATATATATACTTCTAAAACTCTACTTTATATTCTAGACCCTCCGTAACCATATATATATACTTCTCAAACTCTACTTTATATTCTAGACCCCCCATAACCATATATATACTTCTAAAACTCTACTTTATATTCTAGACCCCCATAACCATATATATATACTTCTAAAACTCTACTTTATATTCTAGACCCCCCATAACCATATATATACTTCTAAAACTCTACTTTATATTCTAGACCCCCATAACCATATATATACTTCTAAAACTCTACTTTATATTCTAGACCCCCATAACCATATATATACTTCTAAAACTCTACTTTATATTCTAGACCCCCATAACCATATATATACTTCTAAAACTCTACTTTATATTCTAGACCCCCATAACCATATATATACTTCTAAAACTCTACTTTATATTCTAGACCCCCATAACCATATATATATACTTCTAAAACTCTACTTTATATTCTAGACCCCCCATAACCATATATATACTTCTAAAACTCTGATGATGCTCTTTGCTATCTTGCTTGCTTATCACCGTGCACACTTGATTAGTACATGAATGTTTTAGATTGTTGGAGGAAGGGCGAATTGCGTAAATAATGGGCGAATGATAAGAGTAATGGGATGATGCACATGATGTAAATAATTAAAAGAGAAAAAGAAAAAGAGGACAGGGGGAAAGAGAGGGGGAAAAGAAAGAGATTGGAGAAGAGAGAGTGAGGGGAGAGGGAAGAGAAGTAGAGGGCGTAAGAGCAGATAAAAATGATTCTATCTATTTTAAATACGTGAAATTAGGCACAGCCATTCAATCGGATGGAAGTGAGGTCTTTCACTTGGACATTTCTTGTCTTTACCAATTTGGCTAGTCTCACGTGTGGAGGGGAATAGAGTTTGTATCTTCTTCCTGTAACAATACGTTAAGGTAAGGTATGTATCCTGTGGTCGCGGTAAGTTTCCAACCTTTCTTTCACAGTACGTTATGGTCTGCATTCTGTCTTTCTTGCTTGTCCCTATCCACTCCGCACGAGGATCGAATGCGACACAACGTCGAACCTTAATATGAGGTTTTCCATGGACACCACAGGTAAAGGTTAGGGTTAGGGTTAGGGTTAGGGTTAGGGTTAGGGGTAGGGTTAGGCCGATCTGGAACAACCTAAAAAAAAAACACGCCCAAATCCGATGCTTAAATGATTATTACCAAGAAAAAAATATATATGCTTACTTGAAAATGGATTATGTCACAAAATTGACTTTATTTTTTCAAATGTTGTAAAAAGCTAAATACTTTCGTATAAAAACATGATCATCAACTAATTTCAAAGTCAGGAAATTATATATCTAGTATTATATATAAGAAATACTGACTTAACGGGTCACGGTGGTCTAGTATATTCTGAAACTATATTATTCAGAGTACTTGGATAAGTTTATTTCATTATGACTAAAAAGAATATAATAATACCGTGGGGTCTGCGTTCGCGCTTGACATCAATAAACAGGAAATACGATATTTTACTTTATTTTATTTATAACTTTAAAATATAGAAATTTAGAAATAAGACTAGAAATGCTAAAGTGGGGGTGGGGTGGGGGGTTAAGGCTGGAAACAAGAATGAAAAGGGGTCCTCGTTGATCCGCCGGGTGTCACTCGAGGTGGGGGTGGGGGGGTTAAGGCTGGAAACAAGAATGAAAAGGTACTATGGTGTTAAGGGTTCCTCGTCCTATCCCGAGCAACGTTGGGTTTTCCTGTTAGTATGAAATAAGTTCGTACTATGAACAACAATTGTACAAGTTTCGATCGGAGATGTCGTTTACTGGAGGTCGCAAAACCGGAAGACCAAGGGGAAGGCATCAAGTTCTAGAGTACCATTTCCGTTTTTTTTTGTTTTTTGTTTTTTGTTTAGTAGGGGGGGGGGGCAAACTACTTAATTGCAATCCGACCGACATGCGCAGTTTGTGGACTCCAGATCACGTGACTCCATTTTAGCAACATGAGACTTGTTCAGATTTTTATTATTGTCAACTGGAAACGAGGCTAACATGAAGAAAACACGTTCGTATCTATGACAACCCATTAATTGGTGAAGGTTTTGTTTTATGGGATTTTTTTCTTTGTGTGTTTTTTTGTCTCATTTTTTTTCTCTCGACACTTTTTGTTTTACAATCATTCTTCTTTGTTGACATCGATTTTATTAACAATTTTTAAAAATTGATTTTCCGTCATTTTCTTTTCTTATTAGATACCTGGTTCACTATTATATGCGTATTCGAACGCGCAGTCACTTAATCTCACCTCATGTCATCCTTTTCTTTTCGAAACTTTTGGCGGGCGCCTACGACACACGTCTCCAAAACTACATATTTAATTATTTTTTTTAAAATAATTATTTTTAAAAAAAATCATCAAATTATTAACATAAAAATATAATAATTCAGTTTTTAAAACAATATATATTACTGTTATATCTTGAACGAAGAGCGAATGCGATCAAATATATATATATATATATATATATATATATATATATATATATATATATATATATATATATATATATAAAAATCGAAGCCTTTATCAATGCAAGATTAATTTATTTTTATTTTTTATTTTAATCTTATTAATTTCGGAATAAAATTCCATCATCAGAGTTGACCAGTATTGTGTCATTTTCAAAAAATATAAACAAACTTTTTTTTTGTTGTTTTTTGATATAACGTCCTTGTAATCGGTGTTATCCGCGGTGTTGTCTTGGCGGTTATGAATTCAAATTCTGGTTGTCGAACGAAAAAGCATGGGGCATGCTGGTATTTTAGAAATATAGGTCGTTCATTTAAAAGCATTGGTGGGTCAGAATTATTAAAATTGAAAATCGAAGCCTTTATCAATTCAAGATTAATTTATTTTAATTTTTTATTTTAATCTTATTAGAATATTAATTATTTATTACCTACAGACACTGATGTTTCATGCTTACGCAATCCTCAGTGCAGGAAGCTAATTCCCGACTGTCGACGGGCGCGAACTCTGATCACAAATCGCCACTGATTCGCAGTCAAGAGAGTTACCAGTTGGCCACCAGAAATTAGCTTGCAATGTAAGAGGAATTTAACTTTGTAAATACCAAGTCGGCGAGTATTCACAGCAAGCGGCGAAGAGTGATCAACAACAACAAATAATCGTGTTGGATCTCGCAATGAAGCTAGTAGTACTGCTTGTTATGAAATTCACTCAGATTACCCAGCCTTAGTAAAGGGGACTATATAATAATATTTATAAATAAATATTAATTATTTTTTCCTTTTGAAATGTATAAACTAATGTACCAACGGTGACCCAACGGGGCACGGGTCGTCTAGTCCAACAATCAAACATTTGCGTCATTTGGATTATTATGACTATTCTTCTCATCTTGGATGTTATTCTCACAACGTTTCGGCCTTCTTCAGGTACGTCTTGTTAAACTTGGGGATCTCTATGTCAAACTCGGGATGGACCCGTGGAGAAATGGATAAAAGTGCTAAGTATTAATCAGTTCTAGGTTACAATCTGCTGGAGATTGAAGGTTCAACTCCTAGTATAGGCGATGCTAAGAATATTTATTTAAGAATTACTTAAGACTTCTACCCGGTCATGGCTGACAGAAGGGGGGCACTCTTCCCCCGTGGATCAAATAAAGGGTTCCGTTCAAAATTCCCTACAGATTCCCGAGTTCGACAAGACGCGCTTGAAGAAGGTTACAACGACCGAAACGTTGTGAGAATAACGTACAAGATGAGAACAGTAGTCCTAATAATCCAAATAATCCAAATTATCAATCCTCATCTAAAAAACTCTGAAAAATAAAATTACAGTTATAATATTTTTAACAGAGAAGGAAAGACGTTTTCTTCTCGTATACATAACACTATCAATTACAATTGTACACAGTTCGATTGGATATGTTATTTATTGGAAGGTTAAACAAACAAACAAACAAACAAACAAACAAACGAAAAAGTCGTGCATGTCTCATTACACTAGAGCAGTTACAGGTAAACCGCGATCCGTGGTGTTTTCTTAATTGTCCGCCTAATTTCACAAGGAAATAACATTTATTAAAAGTTGGTTTGTTTCGTTTCGCACTTTCTTCTTCTTTAAATGTTTTCACGTATGTTAGCTCCAGAAGTATTAGAGTGATTTCCCTTCCATTCTGTCCAAGTTATATACCCTTGATTATACTGGCCAACGGATAATGCACTCTTTTGTCTCGGAAATCAAAAAATTAATTCTACCCACGTGGGGAATATAGAACCGATCTTTTCCTGTTTCTAACTCGGACGTGCTCCGATCGGCTAGCTATCTCTGAATTCCTTTCAGAACCCCTGGTTGCTGTCGTTTTAAACTCCATCCATTAATCTCAGCTGTAGGTTCCCAGAACACCAAAACAAAGTCATATTCACTTATACCAGGGACGGGCAACCTGTTCAGAATGAGGGCCGATTTGGGTTGAATATATACTAGTGGTAACTCTACCTCATTTCTACGTAGGATCCAGCATCCTCGCTGAGATGCACACTGGTGCGCTAAGGTGCACGATCTCCGTCGGTCATAATCGTTGTTTCACATAAATTGTTCTGTATTTTGATGTTAACTTGACCTTTAAATTTCAAAGTGATAAATGAAATTATTTTCGGACCTAAGATGGCGGAAGAATGTGACGTCAATGAGTCGTCTGCAATTTGACGGCGGTGTTAACATAACAAAATTCGCCGTAATTTGTTTCCCGTTGTTTTGTTTTTTTGCGGTAGAAAATAATATATTAGAAAAATTTAAATTGTTCATTATTATTGCGAAAATAAAGTCAGTGTCTTTTACAAATGGATATGAAATAAAATCAGTGTTTTTTTTATAAATGGATTTGAAATATAACAAACAATAAAAGTTTTTTTATTTTTTCAAATGATAAAATCTGTGTTTTTATAAAAAGTAATTTTTTTCACATTAAAAATTTACAGTTTAACAATCAACAAACGTTTATTTTTCAAATTCTTCAAATAATAAAATCTTTGTTTTTGTAAGCAGTATTTTTCTTTTCAGTTTAAAAATTTATAAGTTTTTTTTTTACCCCATAGTAATGCTGTATTCCATACAGTATATTAGCGAATAAATTGGTTTTTATACGACAGCGCTATAAAAATTCTTGCAAATGACTCGAAAAATTACTTTGGTTCGTGCTCCTCATCGCATGGCAGTTGTGTTTACACAAAATCTACATTCCTTCCTTGTGGGGATTGTGGGATCGTCGGGGTCAACAAAATTGTATTTATGGTTCAAATGAATTTTTTTATTGTTCGTTAAATTGGAAGAAAAAAACACTGCAAAAAATCCTGACCGGGGAATAGTAACTCGTTTTCTATAAACTAGGACAATTTTTTTATCTCAACACCGCCGGCAAATTGCAGACAACGCACTGACGTCACACTCTGCCGCCATCTTAGGTCAGAAAATTCAACTTTACCATCAAAATGGTTGTCTGTTAATACTGCGGCTATCAGACGATGATCAGTGCCTCATGCGACTCGATTCTTAAAAGAAAAAGTCGTCCGATGCATGTTATCGGGTATCATTTCCGGTTTGTTGCACATGCGCAGTTTGAGACTCCAAATCACGTGCCTCCATTTTTAGCAATATGAGACTTGCTCAGATTTTTATGATTTTCAACTCAAAGGTCTCCGACACGAAAGTAGCGTGTTTATATTCATGGCAACCCATTACTTCTTGAAGGTTCTGTTTTATTGTTTTTTTTTCTTCCTTGTGTAGTTTATGGCCCCTGTTTTTTTTCCTCTGCGCGTTTTTTTTTTTCAATATTCTTTATCGAGATTCATTTTTAACTGCTTCTTTTTGATTTAATTGCTTTTGTCCCCCATTTCCGTATTTAACTATCTTTATACCGATTTCTTGTTAAATCCACATTTTAAACTTCGTTTTTTGTTGTTTTTTTACTTTTATATGTACAACTAGTTGGTGTATCTACCCACGTCGGGAAGATATGATAATGTTAAAATTCTGAAACCATTCATCTTGCCTCGAACACTGTAGTGAGTGATTGCCTCAGAAGGGTGTAAACAAATTGGGGTGACTTTTGTTTTCGGTGTAAAAAGAAAAAGAAAAGCACACGACATGCAACAACAACAGCAGCAGCAGCATTTTGTTGTTACAGAAAGCTAAAATAACCCGGCTTCTATTTTCGCGCATTGATTGGCCAGTTGGCCGGTGCTAGCAATAATAAAAGAATTTATGAATTTTGAAGAAACACTGTTTTTCACACTTCACATAGTGAATTGGTTGAACATACACAATTCGAGAGACATTATTTCCTATTTCCTAATGCGGAGAACTGTCCTTGCAAGCCGATTTGGTCATTTACTGACCAATCAGCTTGCTGGGCGTATTTATTTCAGCCATCCCCTTAGGATCTACTTTGGGCCCTTTTGGCAATAGCAAGAGTCATCAGAGCGACTGCGACAAGCAACCAAAAAGGACATTCCCTTCATTTCTTACTCCTGCCAAGACCCTCTGGATTTCCCGAGCCAAGCTATCTTCACTCGAAAATAAGCTGCTCATAGACTTTCGGCAGTCAAAGAACTTTCTATTCTTTCCTTTGTTCACTTGGACACTGTCCAAACCTTTGCTGACCTATACTCAACTGTATAGGTAATATTAAATAAACTCTTTTTTCTGTTATGTTAAAAGAGAGTTTGTTTTCCTTCGTGTGATGACCGTTTTAATTTTACTTACTACAATATTAAGAGTTGTTCTTAACGCTCACTAGTAAGAACAGCTTCTATAAATACAGCTACGAAAATGTGACACACTGGATGGGAACCAAAACATCCATCGATATCCTCTTGCGAATTAGAGCGCCTTATGCGACATGAAATACCCCCCCCCCCTCCGGTCGAAAGGAGGAGATAATGCTTTGGAGGATGAACTCCTGTGAGAGTGTAGCAGTGATAAACATTAAAATTTCTTTTCTCTGACGGAGAGCAGTCCCTCCCTCCCTCTCTATCTCTTTCTACCCCCTGCATTTCCCGAGCCAAGCTATCTTCACTTGAAGATAAGCTGCTCATAGACTTTCGGCAGTCAAAGAACTTTCTATCCTTTCCTGTGTTCACTTGGACACTGTCCAAACATTTGCTGACCTATACCCAACTGTATAGGTAATATTAAATAAACTCTTTTTGCTGTTATGTTAAAAGAGAGTTTGTTTTCCTTCGTGTGATGACCGTTTTAATTTTACTTACTACAATATTAAGAGTTGTTCTTAACGCCCACTAGTAAGAACAGCTTCTATAAATACAGCTACATTGTAGGTGATTCGCTCGCACACTGACCAATTAGATCGCAGGGCGTATTTATTGCAGCTGTCCTCTGCGAATCTACGTTGGACTCTTTGGAAATAGCAAGTCATCAGAGCAACAAGCAACGAAGAAGGACTCTCTCTCTCTCCTGGATTTCCAGAGCCAAGCTATCTTCACTCGAAGATAAGCTGCTCGTAGACTTTCAGCAGTCAAAGAACTTTCTATTCTTTTCCTTTGTTCACTTGAACAGTCCAATACCCAACTGTATAGATAATATTAAATAAACCCTTTTTGCTGTTATGTTAAAAGAGAGTTTGTTTTCCTTCGTGTGATGACCGTTTTAATTTTACTTACTACAATATTAAGAGTTGTTCTTAACACTCACTAGTAAGAACAGCTTCTATAACAGTCTATAAAGGTAGTTTCCGCTGTTGTACAAGTATCTGTTTTTTGGAATGTCAGTGTTTAACAAGAATCTGCCCACTGTGCAGTGGTGTTCCGGATTTTCGGTGTTGGATAAGAAATTGTCCCCTGTGGATTTGTGTTGGGGCTTTAGGGTGTTATATTAGAATTAGTTTTCATATCGACCAGTGGTAAGAGACTCCTATTACCCGTGAAACAATGCTGAAAAATTAATTGAAAATTAAGATGATACTAAAAAAATAAGTTTCATATAAAAGGCGAAAGTTTTTAGTCAGTTTTCGATACCAGTTCAGTTTCTTTAAATAATTTGGATTCAAATTTTAAATTTCCCTGTTATAATAAACTAGTAGGGCCACACGGCATTGCCCGGGGCTTTCTCTTTCCTGGTCACACCATTTCACCGCCCCCTCTCCCCGTTGCTCTCTCCTTCTCCCTGTTGCCTTCGGAGAAAGCTGTCTCTTCCCCACCCTTCCTCTTCCATTGCCTTACTTATCTCTGCCCCAGTGTGCCTACTATATACGTACCTATCTCCGCCCCTGTGCGCATACTATATATGTATCTATATCTGCCCCTGTGCGCCAATATATACGTATCTATCACCGCCCTGGTGTGCGTACTATATACGTACCTATCACCACCCCGGTGCGCATGCCATATACATACCTATCTCTCTGCCCTGGTGCGCATACTATATACGTACCTATCACTGCCCCGGTGTACATACTATATACGTACCTATCACCGCCCAGTGCGCATACATTATACGTCCGTATCTCCGCCCTGGTGTGCATACTATATAGTACCTATCGCCATCCAGGTGCACATACTATATACGTACCTATCTCCACCCAGGTGTGCATACTATATACGTACTTATCTTCACCCAGGTTTGCATACTATATACGTACCTATCCCCACCCCAGTGTGCATCCATAAGAACTCTTATCAATGCGCCCCCAAATCATGTTCATTAATGTTGTGTCATTATCATAAAAAAGAACTCGTTTTAATGCGCCCCTGTCGTATCTAAAAACCAAAATAGTGCCTTTGTTGCCCTGAAGAAAAAGAAGAAAACGTATTCCATAGGGGTGCAATACTGCACAAGCCCCGAAAAGCGTTTTCTATAAAGCAGCTATACTGCACAAGCCCCCAAAAGCGTTTTCCATAAGTGTGCTATACCGCAGAAGCCCTCCAAAAGCTTTTTCCATAGCGGCGCTAAACTGCACAAGTCCCCTAAAATTTATTCCATAGGCCCGCTAAACTGCACAAGCCCCAAATAAGCGTTTTCCATAGGGGTGCTTAGCGGCACAAGCCCCATAAAAGCGTTTTCTCATAAGGTCACTATACTGCATCAGCCCCAGAAAAGTGTTTCCATAAGGGCGCTATACTGCATAAGCCGCCGAAAAGTGTTTACCATAGGGGCGCTGTACTGCACAATCCCCCAAAAGCGTTTTCCATAAAGGCGCTATACTGCACCATCCCCCAAAAGCGTTTTCCATAAAGGCGCTATACTGCACAAGCCCCAGAAAAGTGTTTTCCATAAGGGAGCCGAACTGCACAAGCCTCAAATAAGCGTTTTGCATAGGGTGCTATACTGC
The DNA here is from genome assembly GCA_963556195.1 of Sepiola atlantica. NCBI lineage: Eukaryota > Metazoa > Mollusca > Cephalopoda > Sepiida > Sepiolidae > Sepiola > Sepiola atlantica. The sequence continues at coordinate 104,841,163 of OY744529.1, forward strand.
ACAAGCCCCCGAAAAGCGTTTTCCATCAGGGCGCTATACTGCATAAGCCCCGAAAAGTGTTTTCCATATGGGCGCTATACTGCACAAGCCCTCAGAAAGCGATTAACATGGTGGCGCTAAACTGCACAAGTCACCTAAAACCGTATTCCATAGCGGCGCCGAACTGCACAAGCTCCAAATAAGCGTTTCCATGAGGGCGCTATACTGCAGAACCCCCCGAAAATCTTTTTCCATAAGGGCGTCATACTGCACAAGCCCCAGTTAAAACACAGAACTCAATAAAATACCACATAGAAGTAATAGAAGAATCATTAAGACACATACTATACGCACATTCGCTTATTCACTAACATAACACAACTTACAGGATTCATATTAGAGCTAAAAGAAAAAAATATCATCCCTCAAATCATCTAAAAAAACATCAGACCATCACTAGGCCATAGCAACACATCAAAACTACTTAACAAAAGATTAGAACTAATCATTAAATGCAGACATGAGAAATGCAATGCAGACTTGTATGGTCTGTAACGATGAAATTTGAACCGTCTATCACGCTTATTTTTTAAATAGAATTTCCTTTGGTATGTCACGCTTAAGTTTGAAATAGTATTTACGTTGGGCTGTCATACTTAAGATTTAAATAGCTTTTTAGGTTTGTCACCCTTAATTTTGAGGTATTTTGTTGTAATAAAAACTGGAAGCCGAAATAACTTACTGATAAGCTTTATTTAACTTTTCGTTGCTTACTGTTACAAATAGGATAAAATATCCACTCCTAATATACTACACGAATGTAGCATATTCCATTATTAACAAAAGGGTGAGATGGGTATCAATTGCGACAATCGTTTGTCACGCTTAAGTTGTAAATAGCATTTTTCTTTGGTCAGACACACTTTTTCGAAATAGCATTATCGTCTGTCTGTCACGTTTAAGTTTGAAACCGAATTTTCATCGCTGAACTCGCAGATTAAATAGACGCATTAAATCAATGTTTGTTACAAAGCTTTTTTCTTTTTTCTGCCGTTTTTAGTCTTTTCCTTTTTTCTGCCGTTTTTTGCCTTTTCTTTTTTTCTGCCGTTTTTAGCCTTTTTTTCTGCCGTTTTTAGTTTTTTTTTTCCTGCCGTTTTTAGCCTTTTCCTTTTTTCTGTCGTTTTTAGCCTTTTTCTTTTTTTCTGCCGTTTTTAGCCTTTTCTTTTTTTTCTGCCGTTTTTAGCCTTTTCCTTTTTTCTGCTGTTTTTAGCCTTTTCTTTTTTTCTGCCGTTTTTAGCCTTTTCTTTTTTTTCTGCCGTTTTTAGCCTTTTCCTTTTTTCTGCTGTTTTTAGCCTTTTCTTTTTTTCTGCCGTTTTTAGCCTTTTCTTTTTTTTCTGCCGTTTTTAGCCTTTTCCTTTTTTCTGCCGTTTTTAGCCTTTTCTTTTTTTTCTGCCGTTTTTAGCCTTTGTTGTTGTTGTCAATGCCTTATCAAATGTCTCTTTAATGCTACTCGCATGTGTAAGATTGGTAGACATTGCTGCTAATGATAACGAACCTATAGACGTGACGTCAGTATTTAGTAATGTGTGTACATGGCTAAATGCTATTGCCGGTAAGTATCGAGGAGACGCGCTTCTTTGAGTGTATATGTGTATGTGTGCGTGTATTTGTGCGTGTTTGTGTCTGTGTCTGTGTGTGTGTTCTTCGGGCTCTTGCGTTGTACAATCAAGTAAATCATGATTATATCAATCTCTTTCTCTACTTCGCTTATATTTGCTCCGCTTGAGCAGACAGTATAATGTCGCCGGTTACTGAGAATGGAGAGAATGGTTGAAGAGCAACAACTGTCCCCAAGCTATGAAAAAAGGGTGGGGAAAAAGAAATTGATGGAAAATAAAAAAAGGACATGTCTCACGGCGACTAGGTATTAACATATGAGGATTTCATATCAGAGATGGGCAAGATAACAGCCTGGTTCTAGGGTCGGTATTATTCAAGGGAGTTAACCACTGTCCATCGAATTTTCGTTATTTTATTATATTTTTTATTATTTTGTCGATCATGCGCAGTGGAAAGTAAAATAAACAACATTTATCTTTTTACAAAAAAATAAGAATTGATTGCTTGATTGTGTGTGTACGATTTTTTTTTTCTGTTTATTTTTCCTGTGGATTTTCGACAGTTAGCGATTAAGGTGTCGCTAACAAGATAACAACATCTGTCAGAGAATGAAGCAACGCATTGCCTTGAATTTAATAGTCGCCTTTAAGACTCCCTAGAAGGTTAAATAAAATGTTCAAATGAAAAAGAAAAAAATGGCATTTGAATTCATAAAAATCTATAGTGTTAGGATCGAGGGTCGTGTTCCCCCGATTATAAACGTGCAAAGTTGAATCAAGCAATGTTGCATGCAAAGACAGAGTAATAATTAATAAACAAAATGAAGTAGTTCAAATAACGTTTATTGAACGTATGTGTACGTGGAATGATGAAGTGTGTGATGTATGCATGCGTGTCGATGGAAAAACAGTTCTTGAAAAGGTATAAGAAGAAATGAATCCGGCGTGTGGAAAGTCTTTGAAGGCCGTACACAAAGAAAATGAGTTGAGAACTCTTACCGTTGTTTGACCACGTGTGTTGGTAGTTGTTATGCTGGGACCAGTTCAAGAGAAAAGCGTGAGACGAAGCGCTAGTGTATTAGCGTCGTTCTGCCGAGGCCAATCGACCAGAAGAGAAAAGTGAAACGGAACGCTAGTGTCAGCGTACTTCTGTCGAGGCTGGTGAAGAAGAGATGGATTTTCCGTTTGCAACGGTTTTTATAGTCAGAAGGGCAGATAACTCTGGTGTCGCTTTACAGTGCCACCTGTCGGTGAAAAAGCGACACCTACCGGCAAACCGGTGTAGTTATGTTTTGAAAGGAGGAGGTAACTGCTGCAATAGCTTTAGCCGGAGATGTATTCAGAAATTGTTAATTTATTAACCATACAAGTGCCGATGCAGGGGCTCATAAACCCTACCTCACATTTATGGGGCCATCGCTTGAGTACCACTTTCTATAAACGAACTAATAATGTTAATTAGTTTCGATCACCAAAAAACAATGAATTATCCAATTTTTATCCAAACTTTATCATTTATTCAATAAATGATATGTTTTCCTAGCGGGACACGTATCCCGATGCTGCCCGGGAAAATCGAGGAAACGAAGAATCGCAACATCCAAAAATAAACTGACCGGAAAAGACCGGAAGGACTTTGTTCACCCGAAATGGTTAGCATTTAACCATAGTATATAGAACATATTCGTAAATAAAACTATCTGTTATATTAAAATAAAAAAAGTAATCAAATAAGAAAAAAAAACACTGAAAACAAATAGTTAATTAATGAGATGTATTATTGCAAAACAATATGCAAATTAGTTAACCTTCGACGTCGATTACCAAAAAAATAAATAAATAAATAAATAAATTAAAAAAATGAATTATCCAATTTTAATCATTTATTCGATAAATTATATGTTTTACTAACGGGACACGTATCCCGATGCTGCCCGGGAAAATCGAGGAAAAATAAATTGGCCGAAAAGGACCGGAAAGAGTTTTTTCATCTAAAATGTTTAGCATTTAACCACGATATAGAAAATATTTTTTAATATAACTATTAATTATGTTTGGAAGTGATTGTATCTGTATGTGATGGTGGTGTGGGATGATGATGATGTCACATTCCCCGATCGATAATACGATGTTCACACGAAGAGATTACTTTTGTAAACATCCAATTTGATAATTTTTTATTAAATTACCAAAATGTACCAGAAATATACTTTTCACCCAAAATGCTAAGTTTCGATTCACGATATTAAAAATAAAAGCATGTGTTATAATAAAATTTAAAATATTATTACATTAGAAAATAATAAGAACGAACAGTGAATTAATGAGATGTTCTTTTGCATAGCAATATGCAAATTAGTTAACCTTAGGACGTCGATCGCATACACCAGATCGACACATTAGAAAGTTATTGTTTTCCGTTCGTGCAGCTACCCTTTCCGCTTCACGTCCCCCCAAAAGTTGGAATTTCCCATACACTTGCCAAACTCATCATTTTAGGCCAATGAAAATGATTCCCAACCGTTTGAAACGATAGAGTTAGCGAGCCGACGCGAAAATTGAAAGCAAAATAAGAGAGAGAGAGAGAGAGAGAGAGAGAAAGAGAGGGGAGGGAGAGAGAGAGCCAAAGGCCCAAGAAAACAGATCGAGTTCGGCGACCATCGGAAGAAGATGACCAGAACGTACGTTCACTCCCACCCCCACCCGGAACTTTCGGCCATAGGAGGCGAAAAGAATACTAAATCACCGGAAAAATGAATGACCAACTACTGCACAACATTCCATGAAATCACACACGCATACACACACGCTGACAACGACCGCATAAGCAAATGACTACTACACTTGCTCACACATACACTGACGGAAAAGGGTAGGCTATACATACACAATGTCACACTAGCTATTATTCACACACGCACATTCATATAGCAAGCATATAGACACGCACATCTCCAAGTCTCGTATCTACTAACTCACTGAAACTTTCTCGACCGAAATACGAGAACATAAACCTTTTTAAATGAACAATTATTCACTGAAAATAACTTTCATGTAGTTGTAAAATTACTTTTTTCCCCGCCTGATGCGATCTTAGTGTATAATAATTACTGATCGATAATATCGACATGCCAGTGTAGCGGCTTTCTGTACATGTCTGTATAAATAAATAAAAGTATATATATATATATATATATATATATATATATATATATATATATATATGTGTGTGTGTGTGTGTGTGTGTGTGTGTGTGTGTGTGTGTGTGTGTGTGTGTAGGTACAACATTTCAACATAAACGTTAATAAGATTGGCGAAGTAGTTATAATTGCTGAGAACAGGGAGACGTTTATCACTAAAGCAAAGTAATATATATATATATATATATATATATATATATATATATATATATATATATATATATATATATATATATATATATATATATATATATATATATTTCGGCAGCAAGTCATTTATTATACACGTGTCGTTGAAGACCACAGAGTTTTCTCTCTTCGCTATCTTTCTTGTTAATTTCTCGACGCGGCGAGCGATTTGTCGGTTTTCTGGTGTTAATTGGTGGAGTATGGCACCTAACGTTGTATCGTGGGCCATTCCTTGAGCGCTTTCGGTCTCTCCATATATATGTAGGTACAACATTTCAACATAAACTTTAATAAGATTGGCGAAGTAGCCATAATTGGCGAAGTAACCATAATTGCTGAGAACAGGGAGACGTTTATTACTAAAACAAAGTAAACAAAAAATTTTAAAGGTAGAGGGGATAAAAAATCCGTTTTTTCAGATTGAAAAAAAAGAAGTGTTTTGCTATTTACTCAAGCAACATATTTTAAAGAAAATAAATTAATGAATGAAGAAAGGAAGGAGAAAAAGGCCTTGTTTTGTTTGTTTTTTTGTTTTTCTACCGAGACGTCTTTTTTTGGTCGACACTTTTTCAAGGTAATCATCGACTACATGATGGGGGTGAAAAAATGAATACCTCCCCCCCCCCAATATTTAAGACTTTAGTGTGAGGGATCACTTTTCTATATAAATTTAACGCAAAATGATAAACCAGTTCCAGACCAGATAGCGTAGGAAATAACGTGTAACCAATTTTTAATGAGAGTGCATTTTATATTATAAATCTTAACTTCTTTAAATATAAACTTTTCAAATAGTATTCTTTTAAGTCCTTCTTCGTGTAAATAAAAAAAAATAACATTAATTTTTCTAGTGAAAATAACATTCTACATTCGTTACAAGATTAACTTAACATTTTTAAATATTCTTGACCCGATATTTTTTCAACTCCCAAGGTCTAGGCCAGATATTTTGTATGAAATTTTTAGACATTAAATGGATCTCTAAATTGTTTATTGACAATTTATTGATATTTTTTGCCCAACTTATGAAAAATATTTTTTTTATTCAATCTTTAAAAAGATAAACTTCATTGTTTTCTTTTTCCGCCCCAAATTGTACTATTTAAAAAAAAATGGATAAATCGATTTGTTTAAAAATACTTGCGCGTTTCTCTGCGGTAAATAATAATATACATTATCAGTGGCGGCTCGTCGGTTTAGGGTTAGGGTTAGGGGAAGTGCTGCTTCAAAAAAAGTTTCACTCATTGTTTTCATATTGTGTAAAAGGAAACCAAACCTATAAAAAATTATGCATATGCATACATATAAAAATACATCAACTTAATAGAATCCTAGGGAATCTTTTACAATGCTCAGCAGAGTCGCGAACGGGGTCCAAAAAACGAAGAGAAAGGGTTTAAAAACATAAATATGCAACAAGTAAAGTTGACCTACGTCGAGATTAGATATTTTTCTACTTACCTATGAAATTTGTTTGTATTTTTACGTAGTATAAATGGCTTTTTATTAGATGTAAAAAAAAAATCATTTTTTTTTTTGGCATGGATTTTCACTAAAAAAAATATGGCCGCTCCTTATTGTCGTTACATAGCCGCCATCTTGTCTTGTGCGATGTCGTGTGCCGAATACTTTAATTTCTAATAAAATAGCAATTGGAACGGGTTAAAAATACAAGCAAATGCCACAGGTAAGTTTGAAAATAACTTTTATCGCCTACAGTTACTTTTATTTGTTGTATATTTGTTTTTTGAGCGTTTTTAGTCTACTGAGCGTCGTAAAAGATACCCGAATCCTAAATAGAACTAAATATTTTTATTCACTTGATACATTCATTTGAAAATTAACTCCATTCTTCTTATTTTAATTTGCGAGAAAAGATTAATAATTTTCTCCTTAACCTCTGAATGACTGCTGAGGATTTTTATTTTTCAATTGAAAGCACAGCAAGTGCATTTAGTCTTTCCGAACTCATAGTGCTCCTTAGAAAAGTTTTTATTTATTTCAAGGTTGAAAAGCAGCGTTCTGCTTCTGATGTAGTCATAGGAATTGTCAAGAGGATTTTTATCAGTTTTGTTATTTCACTAAGAACATCATCTAAATTATTTTCCAAGATAAATTTCAGGAGCTCAATTAATTTGCAATATTCATGAATATCTGACCTACTATAGAATATTCCTAGCTCAGTTTCAAGCTTTTCTTTGTCAATCATGGGATATGCTTCAATGGTCACTAGTATTTCTTCTGTAGGTAGTTCTTTCTTAAAACTAGCGAAGCTTTTCTTGTTGAACAATTTAGCAGCTATTAAATGTTTAGTGGAAGAATATCTGTCCATCATATCAACACATATACAGTCACACACTTCTTTAGCTTCTGCCTTGAGAGTCTGTGAACGATTCTCACAGTATTTTGAGTTTATTATTTCTAAAATAGCAGTCTTGAAATTTGTTATGTATTCATTGACTTTATACACACTTATTTCTCGACATTGCATTTGGTTGTAAATAATTTCAACATGAGACAATTTGATGAAAAAGCTCTAACCAAAACATGAAATTATCATCATTCAAGTATTTTAGAATTCCTGTTGCTTCTGCAATACTTTGATGTACATGTGACGTTGACTGAATTTCAGTAAGGCAGTTTTTTAAAGATTGAACATTTTCATGAACTCTGTTTATTGTCCGTATGTTGAAGTTCCATCTTGTACTGGATGGACATGCAATGCTTGCATCCATATGTTTCTTGAGAATCGACACACGTTGTGGTGATCTTGAGAAGAAAGTTGGAATAGCCAAAATCTTAGAAAAAAATATTCTTGCATTTCGTGTAATGCTTGCTGCATTTCTCATTATTAAATTAAGTTGATGTGCATAACAGTGAATGAAATGTGCATTACAATAAACTGCTTTTATTTTTGCTTGAACTCCAGCTTTTTTGCCTTTCATGACATTTGCACCATCAAATGTCTGAGCTATCAGTTTGTGGTCATTTCCTTGAAGGATTATGCCTAATTGTTCTAGAATACGTTTTGATATGCCATCAGCGGTTTGGTTTTCTGGAATAAAGAACCCCCAAAAGCGTTCAAATATTTCTCCATCTAAAACGCACCGTAGAACAATGACCATTGGTGTGTGTTCAGACACATCTGTTGCGTAATCAGCCATGACAGCTACAAAGGAAGCTTTGCTAATTTCTGCCCTTATCTCCTCATGGTATATTTGTAGAAGGCAGTCAAGTATGTCATTCTGAATGGTCTTAGAAACACCTATGAAGACCGTACTGGTTTCTAAGTGATTCTTTAAATCTGGATCTAATTTAGATGCAAAATTTATTAATCCTCTAAATACACCTGGATTTATTGAATCATCTTTTTCATCATATCCTCGTAAGGGAGTTTCAAAGTGGCCACAAATGAAAATACAATCGATTATTTTTGATAAAATTTCACGGTTCTTCTTATGTTATGATGATTGATTGAAAGTTTGTACGCCTCACTAAGTTTCTCCTTAATATTTACGGTTCCTAAAATTGACAGTGAAACCACATTGTCACCATGCTTCTTTGATTTCTCATGCTTTTCAGTTCTATCTTTCATTTTGCTTATAGTTGTAAAACCATCTTTTTTCCACGTTACATCACCTCCAAACAGCAAACACGGGAAGCAGAACAGTGCATGTTTTACTTCAAAGCCGCAAAGCCAACTTTTCCGTTGGTACCATTCAGAATTAAAACTACGAATATATATTTTGTTCTTGCTAATGCCTGGCTGAGATATTTGAATGTCATGTGTTGAACAGCCTCTTTTTTTAACTTCAACTTTCTCATGGAGAGACAGCTGTGAAAACTGAAGTTGGTAAAGTTCACTTATAGTCACAGAACTTATTTCTTGGGGATGCAAGGAGGCCATGGTTACATTTTCTGTAAAATAAAAGTTAAAAAAAATAATGCATCTGGATAACGTGGCTTTTGATATAAATTGTGTTGGGAAAGGTAGGTACAAGGTAGTCTATGAGTAGAATATCAGTGATGGGACGATCCAATATTTTCCCCGATTCGAATACAATTATTGATTCTGTTCTAAATTCCCGATTCCTATAACGAAAGCACCCGAAAGAATGCAGCCACAGCATAAAAAGTAATCACCTGATCAACTACAGACCCCTATTGAAAGGGGTCATTAAATGGCGTTGAATTAAGTTCGTTTATATAGAATTTGTCCGATATTTTTTAGCTTTTCCTATCGCAAACTTTTTCCTGAAAAGAACAAAACTGATTCATGCATAGAATGTATCTCCCATTACGAAAGAAAATTGGTTAACTGCACTAAAAAGTAAGAATGGCCTGTAAATGGTGGATCATTTTATGTTAAAATTATATTTTTAGTTTTACCACCCGGACTTAGGGTTAGTAGTAAAAAGGGTGCATGTTTTTTTTAATGATGTAATCTTTAAAAGAATGCAGTATTTACAAAGTACCGGAAAAATGTTTAAAATGAAATTTAAAACATTTTATCAAGAAAAGAAAATACAGACAAAGAGTTATTGATAATTGTAAAAAAATTAAATATAAAAATATTTTTTTTTTATTTTTAAAAATTAATTTATTTTTGCGTCGGTTGGCTTTTGTCCGTTTTTGAATTATTTTGGTGGGCTTTTGTCCGGTCGACTTTTTCATTTGCCGAATATACCGGGCCCCCCTTTTTTCTTTCAATTTACAAAATATCTATTTCGTACATTGTTTTTAAATATTGGTGTAAAAATATAAATCTCGATGTCTTGCTTCTAAATAGGGGGTATTTAGAAGCAAGACATCGAGACTTATAGTAATTTCTCCTTTCTCAAATAATATTTGCTTAAAAAGAATCTCACAAGAAAAGACACGTTTCACAAGAAATTTTAATCCAGAACTCTATAATTAAGTTTATAATTAATAATTAACATTATGATTAGATTAACTTTATTGTTTGACGTTGTCTTTTGAACTAATTTTGAACATTTTACTTCTTTTTTTTTTGTAAAGACGGGCTACTTTTCGTTAAGTTTTATTTTCTTTAAACAAAAAATGTTAGTTGTGTTATTATTTATTGTTTTATTGTAAAAGTTACAACAATAAATGAATAGAGTTCTTCAAGAAAAATTCCAAACAAATGAGACTAGTTTTTGCCTTTTTTAAAAAGAAACTTAATGTAGATAAATCGATTTCATTTGCTTCAAAACAACAGCGTATTAATAAATACTTATTTAAAAAATATTTATTTACAAATATTGGAGAATGGCATAGCCTCTTTTATCTGAAGCCCACGATTTTCAGTTATTTAAACATGTTGGATCGGGGGGGGGGGGCTTAGCCACTAAGTGGCAAAGATTAATAATTAAAAAAAATGCTATTACTAATTATTTTTTTCTAAAAACACATTTTAAATTTCTTTAAAATAGAGTTAACAAAAAAGAAAAGAAATATATGCACTTACATTTATGTAGGTCAAAATTTCCTCTAGTCTTTCTAAGAGATGTTGTCTCTAAGAAAATGAAAATGTAACTAAACTGTTTCAATAACCAAGAATCTTTTTTATCATTATTTTGACATTTCTTTTCACTATTAGTTCACACAGACATGAAAAATCAAAATCTAAGAAATAACTGACGCCAAAGTCTTCCACTTCCACTTCTCAGATATGTGTGAAAAAACATTGGATTCACTAATTCACTTCCCACCCTACATCACAAGCCCTGTTTTGCTTGCCTCTTGTACATGGGGTTTATACCATACCAATGCTGTTTTTTTCTTTCAACTTCATCTTGGGTGAAATCTGGGATTTTTTTCTATGTTAATTTCAAACATTTTGAATGTAACATTCACAATTTTTTAAATTACAGTTGCAACTGACAACAAAAAGAAAAAACGTATTTGAGATTCGTGATAAAATACAAAAATATTTTTAAAACTAATTCCCAGTTTAATTTGAAAATAATTTAGGTTGCTAGTATTCATTTCTATCTTTTGAATAAAGACAACACTTTCTTTTATAAATTTTTTAAAATATCTTTAAAAGAAGCTGGCAGAACAACAACGTGAATTCATTTTGTGTTTATATTACATCATTTGAATTATAATTATTAAATCGATAATTTATGATATTAAATAGTGTGAATTAACAATATTTAAAAAGTTTGGTAAGTTGACAAAAAAGACAGATACACCGACAATCTCTTTCACCAAGCAGGAAACAGGTGAAAAGCATCGAGGCTTTCTTTCCTTCACCACTTGATCTGAAACTAGCGAAGTTATGTTTGAGTTTGATAACGCATCCATTTTCTTTTTTTCTCTTTTTACAATGTAACATGAATTTAAATCATATTTAGATGTTATTATGGTCGATAGATTTATTTTAACTGGTAGTTTAAAATCCGTAAATATTTGTTATGGTATCATTAGTACCAGGAATGGAAAATTAAGTTTTAAACAAAATAAAATCCAAAGAAGCGTTTTTGAAATCGGAAATTATGTTAAAAATTGATGGGAGGACCCCTCTTGGTGGGTGGCCCAGGGCCCCCAGCCCCTTGGCCCCTTAATCTGGCCATGCTGTAAAATATATTACACAAAGTAAATACTGGTTCATAATGAAGAAGTATAGTTGACTACGATATATAAGAGTATTTATATTTATAATATTTTTTTGGATCACAAATTTCAGGGGGTGCAAATGTAATTGCCCCCGGCACTCCCTGGCTACGTGGGGGGCATAATTTGTCAAAATATATGTTATATTTGTTAGCAAATAAATAATTCAAAGTGTAGTATCTGTTGTGATACTACACTTTATCATTTCTGTCCTCGGTCAGTGAAGGAGAAATCTTTCTAGACTGAGGCAAATTTTATGTTGGTCCCAATCCAGAGTTCCCCTTTTTGGAGAGCTGGATCCCTCACATTAAGAACCGACTCTGCACGGGGGGGGGGACAAGTAAATAGGATTACATGTAATTAATAACACCCTAAACTACCCCCCCCCCCCCCGCCAAAATGAGATTCTACTTTTTGGGGGCGATTACGAGTGAACACCCTGAAAAACTTGGCAGAAAGAAAAAATAAAAACCCAAAACAATTAATTTAGAATTCAAAGTGGAAGATCAGTTTCGTATATAAATTTAACGTAAAATGGTCCTCGTTTCCGAACCATTGTAAATTTTTAGGGCTGTTCATTAAATTTTTTTACACCCAACCCCAATTTCGACTGGTACACAAAAAGAAAACCCCCGCAGAATTTATCTCCTAGCAAATGTTATTTTTGAACTGGCTCGGAAATGGGTGCTCATTTTACGTTAAATTGACATGTGAATCTGATCCCGCACTCTAAATTCATAACTTATTGATTTTTTTTGTTTTTCTTTCGATTCAAATTTTTCAGTGTGTTCTAATGAAGTAGAATCTCATTTTATTTTTACACATTCCTTTTCTAAATAACAAAACACAAATGCTAATTTTAGTAATTTACCTACCAAATGTCTTAAATCACAACCTGTCAAAGCAACTAAGCTTTGAATTCCTGATGAGATCAAACCTCACCCCACACATTCCATTCGCTTAACCTTATTTTGCGTAACTTACTTATTGCCCGTTCAATAGTGTTACACACGTAACTATTTTTTTCTGAAACAGAGCTGTTCAGCCTTTTCTGTAAAATGCCACATTAAAGCTGTTAACTTCTTTGCTTAAAGGTAATTTTTAATACTCCTGTTTCTGAAATTAAATCTATCACGACGCCATTTTTATTTTTGGGGGGTGTACATTTTTCTCCCTCCTCTTTTTTTGTCTTCTTTTGGCGTTTCCTGTCTGGTTTTTCCTCCGTTTGCTGTTGTAACTTTGATGCATTTTCACCCCCTCCTCATCTTTTGACGGTGTGATTCTTTTTATTCTTTACTTTTTATTTGTTTTTTCTTCTCTTTCTTACTCTTTTTTTATTTAAGTTTTTTTTTTTAGAATATATATTTTTAAATTGTTATACATCTCCCTCCTCCCCCGTCCTTCGTCTAAATTTATCTTTTTTGCTACACTTTACATTTCTTTGATTTTTTCTGTTCTTTTTTTTTCATCGTGTTTGTCTTTCATCTTCTTTTCGTTTTTCTTCATTTTTTTTGTTTCCCTTTTATTTCATTTTTTTTGTTTCCCTTTTATTTCATTTTTTTTTCCCTTTTATTTTATTTTTTTCCCTTTTATTTCATTTTTTTGTTTCCCTTTTATTTCATTTTTTTGTTTCCCTTTTATTTCATTTTTTTTTGTTTCCCTTTTATTTCATTTTTTTTTTGTTTCCCTTTTATTTCATTTCTCTCTTATTTTTTGTTTTGTTTAATTTCTTATGACGTACTTTTTATTTCCTTTTCTTCTTTTTTATTTTCTCCGTTTGTTTTTTTTATGCATCTCCAGTTTAGCGGATACTTTCGAAAAAAAGTAAAAATAAAACAAACTGAGGAATATCTGTTTGATGTACGTACCTGTCACGGGCTGAATAAATCCTATACCAAAAAGCATGTAAATTAATCAAGTAGTTTTTATTTTAGAAAAGAAAATTAAATTTTAGCCATGTACGAAGAGAAGTGTAAATATGACAGCCATTTTGATTTATTCAAAGGGAGATAACCGTAAATGAATTACGTTTATCCCGGTACTGTTGATTTCAAATCTATAATTGGTCTCCTTCAACCTCTGTTTATGTCGTCGTTGTGTGACTTTTTGACGATATTTCGATCCGTTGCTATATTTTCATTTTTTATTATTTTTACTAATTTGGAATTTCCACCCGCAAATTCTGGACAAGTAAAAATAGTTTTTTTTTCTCTGTGAATTTAGGTCGAAGTTATGCAGACCTCCGATCGTCTTCTCTTCATCTCCGGCATCAAAGAATTAAAAATTAAGATCGAAAATCTAATAATTAAACATTCTAAAATCAAAAATGACCCCCCTCGCTTCAAAGGAAAAACGCGAGAGAAAAAACGAATTGGGAATCAATAATGAGTGTCAATAGCCTACGATAAATCATGGAAAAAACACCCCGCAGTAAGTAAACAAAAAAGCATTCAAGTTTGATTTTCTAATTAAAAATATTTGCGATGTAAGGAGGATAACTCTTCAACTACCTGATTTAAAAAAAAACCTAGTTAGGTTTAGAATTGAAACTAAAAGTTAAAAATTACAATATTAATTTTTTTTACATTTTTTTTAATTTAAATTTTTTATGTTTTTATTATTATTATTATTATTATTATTATTATTATTATTATTATTATTATTATTATTATTATTATTATTATTATTATTATTATTATTATTATTTATTCGAACAGAATAATAAAATAAAATATATTACAATATAATAAATACAATGAATTAAAAAATAATAGAAAGTAGTTAAATATAAAAGGAATAGAATTTTTTTTTAAAAGTATAAAATCCATAAAGATCAAGTAAAAAATGAAAATAATTATAATAATTAAAATAATAATAAAAACATATAAAAATATAAAAGAAATTAAAAGAAATGCAAAATTTAAAATGAATAAATAAATAAATAAATAAATAAAACCCGTTTTTTAACGAGACATCCAGAATAAATTTTTAAAATCCCTTGTTAATAAGATATGGCGAAGGAGATTTAATGAAGGGGACTTAATGAAAAAAAAAACCCCAAAACACGCAATGCATGGGTGGGCGGATAATTTTGGCGAATAAAGTGGGGTTCAACTTATATGGCTCATCGTGTCGACCCCCCTCCTCCCGGGGTAATTTCTGAAAAAAAAAATTAAAAAAATATATATCCATAAGATAAAATGTTTTCAAAAACTTTTTTAAAAATTGTTTTTTTGGGAGTTGTAACTTTAAAAAAACGTATGGGCACATGGGTATAAGTTTGTTCTACTCTCAATTCTCTCTTATACACACACACACACACACACACACACACACACATATATATATATATATATATATATTGTTCACCCAAACCAAGGCAAGCCACCACTGTAGACGTAAGTGGCTACTGAGAA
>OY744529.1:104861186-104883686 GCA_963556195.1 Sepiola atlantica
GAGCTGCCGTCATCCAGATACTCTATGAGATGAAATCAATCATTACTGACGATATTAAAGATGTCTACATGGTGAGCTGCCGTCATCCAGATACTCTACGAGATGAAATCGATCATTACTAACGATATTAAAGCTGTCTACATGGTGAGTTGCCGTCATCCAGATACTCTACGAGATGAAATCGATCACTACAGACGATATTAAAGCTGTCTACATGGTTATCTGCCGTCATCCAGATACTCTACGAGATGAAATCGATCACTACTGACGATATTAAAGCTGTCTACATGGTGAGCTGCCGTCATCCAGATACTCTACGAGATGAAATCAATCATTACTGACGATATTAAAGATGTCTACATGGTGAGCTGCCGTCATCCAGATACTCTACGAGATGAAATCGATCATTACTAACGATATTAAAGCTGTCTACATGGTGAACTACCGTCATCCAGATACTCTATGAGATGAAATCGATCACTACTGACGATATTAAAGCTGTCTACATGGTGAGCTGCCGTCATCCAGATACTCTACGAGATGAAATCGATCACTACTGACGATGTTAAAGCTGTCTACAGTGTGAGCTGCCGTCATCCAGATACTCTACGAGATGAAATCGATCACTACTGACCATATTAAAGCTGTCTACATGGTGAGCTACCGTCATCCAGATACTCTACGAGATGAAATCAATCACTACTTACGATATTAAAGCTGTCTACATGGTGAGCTGCCGTAATCCAAGTACTCTACGAGATGAAATCGATCATTACTGACGATATTAAAGCTGTCTACATGGTGAGCTGCCGTCATCCAGATACTCTACGAGATGAAATCGATCACTACTGACGATATTAAAGCTGTCTACATGGTGAGCTGCCGTCATACAAGTACTCTACGAGATGAAATCGATCATTACTGACGATATTAAAGCTCCCTACATGGTGAGCTGCCCTCATCCAAGTACTCTACGAGATGAAATCGATCACTACTGACGATATTAAAGCTGTCTACATGGTGAGCTGCCGTCATCCAGATACTCTACGAGATGAAATCGATCATTACTGACGATATTAAAGCTGTCTACATGGTGAACTGCCGTCATCCAGATACTCTACGAGATGAAATCGATCACTACTGACGATATTAAAGCTGTCTACATGGTGAGCTGCCGTCATCCAGATACTCTACGAGATTAAATCGATCACTACTGACGATGTTAAAGCTGTCTACATGGTGAGCTGCCGTCATCCAGATACTCTACGAGATGAAATCGATCATTACTGACGATATTAAAGCTGTCTACATGGTGAACTGCCGTCATCCAGATACTCTACGAGATGAAATCGATCACTACTGACCATATTAAAGCTGTCTACATGGTAAGCTGCCGTCATCCAGATACTCTACGAGATGAAATCGATCATTACTGACGATATTAAAGCTGTCTACATAGTGAGCTGCCGTCATCCAGATACTCTACGAGATGAAATCGATCATTACTGACGATATTAAAGCTGTCTACATAGTGAGCTGCCGTCATCCAGATACTCTACGAGATGAAATCGATCACTACTGACCATATTAAAGCTGTCTACATGGTGAGCTGCCGTCATCCAGATACTCTACGAGATGAAATCGATCATTACTGACGATATTAAAGCTGTCTACATGGTGAGCTACCGTCATCCAGATACTCTACGAGATGAAATCAATCACTACTTACGATATTAAAGCTGTCTACATGGTGAGCTGCCGTCATCCAAGTACTCTACGAGATGAAATCGATCATTACTGACGATATTAAAGCTCCCTACATGGTGAGCTGCTCTCATTCAGATACTTTACGAGATGAAATCGATCACTACTGACGATATTAAAGCTGTCTACAGTGTGAGCTGCCGTCATCCAGATACTCTACGAGATGAAATCGATCACTACTGACGATATTAAAGCTGTCTACATGGTGAGCTGCCGTCATCCAGATACTCTACGAGATGAAATCGATCACTACTGACGATATTAAAGCTGTCTACATGGTGAGCTGCTGTCATCCAGATACTCTACGAGATGAAATCGATCACTACTGACCATATTAAAGTTGTCTACATGGTGAGCTGCCGTCATCCAAGTACTCTACGAGATGAAATCGATCATTACTGACGATATTAAAGCTGTCTACATGGTGAGCTGCCGTCATCCAGATACTCTACGAGATGAAATCGATCACTACTGACGATATTAAAGCTGTCTACATAGTGAGCTGCCGTCATCCAGATACTCTACGAGATTAAATCGATCACTACTGACGATGTTAAAGCTGTCTACATGGTGAGCTGCCGTCATCCAGATACTCTACGAGATGAAATCGATCATTACTGACGATATTAAAGCTGTCTACATGGTGAACTGCCGTCATCCAGATACTGTACGAGATCAAATCGATCAATACTGACCATATTAAAGCTGTCTACATGGTGAGCTGCCGTCATCCAGATACTCTACGAGATGAAATCGATCATTACTGACGATATTAAAGCTGTCTACATAGTGAGCTGCCGTCATCCAGATACTCTACGAGATGAAATCGATCATTACTGACGATATTAAAGCTGTCTACATAGTGAGCTGCCGTCATCCAGATACTCTACGAGATGAAATCGATCACTACTGACCATATTAAAGCTGTCTACATGGTGAGCTGCCGTCATCCAGACACTCTACGAGATGAAATCGATCATTACTGACGATATTAAAGCTGTCTACATGGTGAGCTACCGTCATCCAGATACTCTACGAGATGAAATCGATCACTACTTACGATATTAAAGCTGTCTACATGGTGAGCTGCCGTCATCCAAGTACTCTACGAGATGAAATCGATCATTACTGACGATATTAAAGCTGTCTACATGGTGAGCTGCCCTTATCCAGATACTTTACGAGATGAAATCGATCACTACTGACGATATTAAAGCTGTCTACAGTGTGTGCTGCCGTCATCCAGATACTCTACGAGATGAAATCGATCATTACTTACGATATTAAAGCTGTCTACATGGTGAGCTGCCGTCATCCAGATACTCTACGAGATGAAATCGATCACTACTGACGATATTAAAGCTGTCTACATGGTGAGCTGCTGTCATCCAGATACTCTACGAGATGAAATCGATCACTACTGACGATATTAAAGCTGTCTACATAGTGAGCTGCCGTCATCCAGATACTCTACGAGATGAAAGCGATCATTACTGAGGATATTAAAGCTGTCTACATGGTGAGCTGCCGTCATCCAGATATTCTACGAGATGAAATCGATCACTACTGACGATATTAAAGCTGTCTACATGGTGAGCTGCCGTCATCCAGAGACTCTACGAGATGAAATCGATCATTACTGACGATATTAAAGCTGTCTACATGGTGAGCTACCGTCATCCAGATACTCTATGAGATGAAATCGATCACTACTTACGATATTAAAGCTGTCTACATGGTGAGCTGCCGTCATCCAAGTACTCTACGAGATGAAATCGATCATTACTGACGATATTAAAGCTCCCTACATGGTGAGCTGCCCTCATCCAGATACTTTACGAGATGAAATCGATCACTACTGACGATATTAAAGCTGTCTACAGTGTGAGCTGCCGTCATCCAGATACTCTACGAGATGAAATCGATCATTACTGACGACATTAAAGCTGTTTACATGGTGAGCTGCCGTCATCCAGATACTCTAAGAGATGAAATCGATCACTACTGACGATATTAAAGCTGTCTACATGGTGAGCTGCAGTCACCCAGATACTCTACTTGATGAAATCGATCACTACTGACGATGTTAAAGCTGTCTACATGGTGAGCTGCCGTCATCCAAGTACTCTACGAGATGAAATCGATCACTACTGACGATATTAAAGCTGTCTACATGGTGAGCTACCGTCATCCAGATACTCTACGAGATGAAATCGATCATTACTGACGATATTAAAGCTGTCTACATGGTGAACTGCCGTCATCCAGATACTCTATGAGATGAAATCGATCACTACTGACGATATTAAAGCTGTCTACATGGTGAGCTGCCGTCATCCAGATACTCTACGAGATGAAATCCATCATTACTGACGATATTAAAGCTGTCTACATGGTGAGCTGCCGTCATCCAAGTACTCTACGAGATGAAATCGATCATTACTGACGATATTAAAGCTCCCTACATGGTGAGCTGCCCTCATCCAGATACTTTACGAGATGAAATCGATCACTACTGACGATATTAAAGCTGTCTACAGTGTGAGCTGCCGTCATCCAGATACTCTACGAGATTAAATCGGTCATTACTGACGATATTAAAGCTGTTTACATGGTGAGCTGCCGTCATCCAGATACTCTACGAGATGAAATCGATCACTACTGACGATATTAAAGCTGTCTACATGGTGAGCTGCAGTCATCCAGATACTCTACGAGATGAAATCGATCACTACTGACGATGTTAAAGCTGTCTACATGGTGAGCTACCGTCATCCAGATACTCTACGAGATGAAATCGATCATTACTTACGATATTAAAGCTGTCTACATGGTGAACTGCCGTCATCCAGATACTCTACGAGATGAAATCGATCACTACTGACGATATTAAAGCTGTCTACATGGTGAGCTGCCGTCATCCAGATACTCTACGAGATGAAATCGATCATTACTGACGATATTAAAGCTGTCTACATGGTGAGCTGCCGTCACCTAAGTACTCTACGAGATGAAATCGATCACTACTGACGATATTAAAGCTGTCTACATGGTGAGCTGCCCTCATCCAGATACTTTACGAGATGAAATCGATCACTACTGACGATATTAAAGCTGTCTACAGTGTGAGCTGCCGTCATCCAGATACTCTACGAGATGAAATCGATCACTACTGACGATATTAAAGCTGTCTACATGGTGAGCTGCCGTCATCCAGATACTCTACGAGATGAAATCGATCACTACTGACGATATTAAAGCTCCCTACATGGTGAGCTGCCCTCATCCAGATACTTTACGAGATGAAATCGATCACTACTGACGATATTAAAGCTGTCTACAGTGTGAGCTGCTTTCATCCAGATACTCTGCGAGATGAAATCGATCATTACTGACGATATTAAAGCTGTCTACAGTGTGAGCTGCCGTCATCCAGATACTCTACGAGATGAAATCGATCATTACTGACGATATTAAAGCTGTCTACATGGTGAGCTGCCGTCATCCAGATACTCTACGAGATGAAATCGATCACTACTGACGATATCAAAGCTGTCTACATGGTGAGCTGCTGTCATCCAGATACTCTACGAGATGAAATCGATCATTACTGACGATATTAAAGCTGTCTACATGGTGAGCTGCCGTCATCCAGATACTCTACGAGATGAAATCGATCACTACTGACGATATTAAAGCTGTCTACATGGTGAGCTGCCGTCATCCAGATACTCTACTAGATGAAATCGATCATTACTGTCGATATTAAAGCTGTCCACATTGTGAGCTGCCGTCATCCAGATACTTTACGAGATCGATGAAGTTGTCTTCACCATCGTGTTACATAATATGTACGATAAATTCTAAAGAAACACTATTTTAAAGCATTGGGTGAAGAAGATCCTGAAAGAGGCATAACACACAACGAATAAATAAACGTCAGATAATCTCGACCCAAATTGGTAAACTCTAAATATAAAAATGACTAAATTCATATATTAAACTCTAAATATAAAAATGACTAAATTCATATATTAAACTCTAAATATAAAAATGACTAAATTCATATATTAAACTCTAAATATAAAAATGACCAAATTCATATATTAAACGCGTCTACAGTTGGCGTAGTAGTCCACTTCAATTTTTGACTAACTTTACGATTTGGCTTATGGGATACTCAGTCTATCAAACAAATGATTTCATTTTATATCCGTATTTGTTAGACAAGTAATTTTGTGTCCTTTTTTAACAAAGTATTTTTGTGCCTTTTTCCAGTGGCTCAACCCATAACATTTCTAACTGTACTAACTGTCGCATGCGTATCAGTTTATATGAATTTGATAAGAATACAATATTATTAATCTTTTCTAACTTATGTTGATTTTTGATTTCTATTATAACCAGCAAACTAGAAGTGTGCCTATTATTGAAGAGGGTAAGTCTACAAGAGTCTGCAAAACTCATCTGGGAATTAAAAAACGGCCAACATTAGACGATGGTCATTGAGCGCATCTGTCGTTGTTGGCAGTAGTGCAGTAAGAGACACTCTCTAAGTGGTTGTTGAGCAATAGACATGCGTTAAAGAAACGGATAAAGAGTTCGGATTTAAGGTTTCACATGATGCGAGCGAGTCCGCAGGTGGTGGGAGTAAAGAAGGGTGTGATGGTGGGAGTAAAGGAGAACATAGTGGTGGGAGTAAAGGAGACCGTGGTGGTGGAAGTAAAGAAGGGTGTGATTGCGGAAGTAAAGGAGAGCATGGTAGTGGGAGTAAAGAAGGGCGTGATGGTGGACATAAAGGAAAACATAGTGGTGGGAGTAAAGGAGAGCGTGGTAGTGGGAGTAAAGAAAGGCGTGATGGCGGAAGTAAAGTAGAACATAGTTGTGGGAGTAAAGGAGAGCGTGGTAGCGGGAGTAAAGAAAGGCGTGATGGCGGAAGTAAAGGAGAACATAGTTGTGGGAGTAAAGGAGAGCGTGGTAGCGGGAGTAAAGAAAGGCGTGATGGCGGAAGTAAAGGAGAACATAGTTGTGGGAGTAAAGGAGAGCGTGGTAGCGGGAGTAAAGAAAGGCGTGATGGCGGAAGTAAAGGAGAACATAGTTGTGGGAGTAAAGGAGAGCGTGGTAGCGGGAGTAAAGAAAGGCGTGATGGCGGAAGTAAAGGAGAACATAGTTGTGGGAGTAAAGGAGAGCGTGGTAGCGGGAGTAAAGAAAGGCGTGATGGCGGAAGTAAAGGAGAACATAGTTGTGGGAGTAAAGGAGAGCGTGGTAGCGGGAGTAAAGAAAGGCGTGATGGCGGAAGTAAAGGAGAACATAGTTGTGGGAGTAAAGGAGAGCGTGGTAGCGGGAGTAAAGAAGGGTGTGATGGCGGAAGTAAAGGAGAACATAGTTGTGGGAGTAAAGGAGAGCGTGGTAGTGGGAGTAAAGAAAGGCGTGATGGCGGAAGTAAAGGAGAACATAGTTGTGGGAGTAAAGGAGAGCGTGGTAGCGGGAGTAAAGAAAGGCGTGATGGCGGAAGTAAAGGAGAACATAGTTGTGGGAGTAAAGGAGAGCGTGGTAGCGGGAGTAAAGAAAGGCGTGATGGCGGAAGTAAAGGAGAACATAGTTGTGGGAGTAAAGGAGAGCGTGGTAGCGGGAGTAAAGAAAGGCGTGATGGCGGAAGTAAAGGAGAACATAGTTGTGGGAGTAAAGGAGAGCGTGGTAGCGGGAGTAAAGAAAGGCGTGATGGCGGAAGTAAAGGAGAACATAGTTGTGGGAGTAAAGGAGAGCGTGGTAGCGGGAGTAAAGAAAGGCGTGATGGCGGAAGTAAAGGAGAACATAGTTGTGGGAGTAAAGGAGAGCGTGGTAGCGGGAGTAAAGAAAGGCGTGATGGCGGAAGTAAAGGAGAACATAGTTGTGGGAGTAAAGGAGAGCGTGGTAGCGGGAGTAAAGAAAGGCGTGATGGCGGAAGTAAAGGAGAACATAGTTGTGGGAGTAAAGGAGAGCGTGGTAGCGGGAGTAAAGAAAGGCGTGATGGCGGAAGTAAAGGAGAACATAGTTGTGGGAGTAAAGGAGAGCGTGGTAGCGGGAGTAAAGAAAGGCGTGATGGCGGAAGTAAAGGAGAACATAGTTGTGGGAGTAAAGGAGAGCGTGGTAGCGGGAGTAAAGAAAGGCGTGATGGCGGAAGTAAAGGAGAACATAGTTGTGGGAGTAAAGGAGAGCGTGGTAGCGGGAGTAAAGAAAGGCGTGATGGCGGAAGTAAAGGAGAACATAGTTGTGGGAGTAAAGGAGAGCGTGGTAGCGGGAGTAAAGAAGGGTGTGATGGCGGAAGTAAAGGAGAACATAGTTGTGGGAGTAAAGGAGAGCGTGGTAGTGGGAGTAAAGAAAGGCGTGATGGCGGAAGTAAAGGAGAACATAGTTGTGGGAGTAAAGGAGAGCGTGGTAGCGGGAGTAAAGAAAGGCGTGATGGCGGAAGTAAAGGAGAACATAGTTGTGGGAGTAAAGGAGAGCGTGGTAGCGGGAGTAAAGAAAGGCGTGATGGCGGAAGTAAAGGAGAACATAGTTGTGGGAGTAAAGGAGAGCGTGGTAGCGGGAGTAAAGAAAGGCGTGATGGCGGAAGTAAAGGAGAACATAGTTGTGGGAGTAAAGGAGAGCGTGGTAGCGGGAGTAAAGAAAGGCGTGATGGCGGAAGTAAAGGAGAACATAGTTGTGGGAGTAAAGGAGAGCGTGGTAGCGGGAGTAAAGAAAGGCGTGATGGCGGAAGTAAAGGAGAACATAGTTGTGGGAGTAAAGGAGAGCGTGGTAGCGGGAGTAAAGAAAGGCGTGATGGCGGAAGTAAAGGAGAACATAGTTGTGGGAGTAAAGGAGAGCGTGGTAGCGGGAGTAAAGAAAGGCGTGATGGCGGAAGTAAAGGAGAACATAGTTGTGGGAGTAAAGGAGAGCGTGGTAGCGGGAGTAAAGAAAGGCGTGATGGCGGAAGTAAAGGAGAACATAGTTGTGGGAGTAAAGGAGAGCGTGGTAGCGGGAGTAAAGAAGGGTGTGATGGCGGAAGTAAAGGAGAACATAGTTGTGGGAGTAAAGGAGAGCGTGGTAGTGGGAGTAAAGAAAGGCGTGATGGCGGAAGTAAAGGAGAACATAGTTGTGGGAGTAAAGGAGAGCGTGGTAGCGGGAGTAAAGAAAGGCGTGATGGCGGAAGTAAAGGAGAACATAGTTGTGGGAGTAAAGGAGAGCGTGGTAGCGGGAGTAAAGAAAGGCGTGATGGCGGAAGTAAAGGAGAACATAGTTGTGGGAGTAAAGGAGAGCGTGGTAGCGGGAGTAAAGAAAGGCGTGATGGCGGAAGTAAAGGAGAACATAGTTGTGGGAGTAAAGGAGAGCGTGGTAGCGGGAGTAAAGAAGGGTGTGATGGCGGAAGTAAAGGAGAACATAGTTGTGGGAGTAAAGGAGAGCGTGGTAGTGGGAGTAAAGAAAGGCGTGATGGCGGAAGTAAAGGAGAACATAGTTGTGGGAGTAAAGGAGAGCGTGGTAGCGGGAGTAAAGAAAGGCGTGATGGCGGAAGTAAAGGAGAACATAGTTGTGGGAGTAAAGGAGAGCGTGGTAGCGGGAGTAAAGAAAGGCGTGATGGCGGAAGTAAAGGAGAACATAGTTGTGGGAGTAAAGGAGAGCGTGGTAGCGGGAGTAAAGAAGGGTGTGATGGCGGAAGTAAAGGAGAACATAGTTGTGGGAGTAAAGGAGAGCGTGGTAGCGGGAGTAAAGAAAGGCGTGATGGCGGAAGTAAAGGAGAACGTAGTGGTGGTGTAACAGGACCAATAGAACCGACAGAGATCGTGCACTTTTAGGGCGCACTAGTATGCATCTTGGTGATGGTGGGGCCCTACGTAGAATGAAGGTAGAGAATTGATACTAGTATATATTCACACGGAATCAGCTATAGAAAGCAAGCCGAGAGATGGCGCCGAAAAACCTGGGAAGGTTTCTTAATTTTTCATTACAATTATCCACACAGAATGGGCAGACATTTACCAGAGAGGTGGAATATTGATAACGGCTTAATCGCCAAATACTAAGAAGATATCAACAGAAAAAACATACGGACTACGTTAGTTGAGTACGTGAAGTTGAAGCTTGAACATAAGCCATCTAAGCTGTCATCATTAATTAGGACGAAAGTCCGTGTCACAGCGAGAAGAAAGCGAATAATGGTTTTGTCATGATATAGAGATAACGTTTAATAGAGAATTCAAATTATCTGAATCAGAAAGAACCCCCCTCCCAACAGAGAGAAAGAGAGTAGTCAGCATCGCCCGCCTCAAACCCGGCCCACTCCGAGAGGAAGAAAGTAGGTTGGAGAAAGAAAAGGTGTGATAATATGCCTTTCGGGGAAGAGAAAGGACTTTTGTTTTTGGAACGAGAAGACAGTTACAAGTCAGTTAGATTTGGGTTTGCGGCTTGGACGGTCGTGTTGGCCGGAGCTCAGACTCGAGCGGCCACCAGGCGGGGAGTCGCACGAAAAACTTCTCGTTTGGATGACGTTACCCATAGTGCTCCCCCTCCCCATCGTTTTGAGTGGACAAGTTATGTCTCAATTAAGGCTTTGCAGTCGTAAAAGTGATTCACAGAGAGAGAGAGAGAGAGAGAGGGGGAGAGAAAGAGAGACGAGATAGTTAGTAAACAAAGACATTATCGAAAAGCAGACTTTGATTCAACGTTTAAAAACAGTTGTTATCTTGTTAATAATTATTTGATACAAAAAGAAACCGATGTTGTTGAATTATTCTATTGTCGATTTGTTCTGCTTAAGTAACTTTGCCTTCACAGGACCAACGAAGCTATCATCATTCATCACGACCTAGAGGAGATTCGACACATCTATGTTACAAGTGGTTCAGTGACACCGGAGCAGAGTGAGGTATCCGTTTTACTCGGCACCGCGACCGGGATATCAAACACCTGTGCGTGAGTGGCCGACTATGATACCAACGGGGCGAAGAGTGTAGGGTCTTTCGTTATAGTGGGATTAAAGGAGAGCGTGGTAGTGGGAGTAAAGAAAGACGTGATGGTGGACATAAAGTAGAACATAGTTGTGGGAGTAAAGGAGAACGTGGTGGTGGGGGTAAAGAAGGGCGTGATGGTGGAAGTAAATGATAACATAGTGGTGGGAGTAAAGGAGAGCGCGGTAGTGGGAGTAAAGAAGGGCGTGGTATTGGACATAAAGGAGAACATAGTGGTGGGAGTAAAGAAGAACATGGTAGTGGGGGTAAAGAAGGGCGTGATGGTGGAAGTAAATGATAACATAGTGGTGGGAGTAAAGGAGAACGTGGTGGTGGGGGTAAAGAAAGGCGTGATGGTGGACATAAAGTAGAACATAGTTGTGGGAGTAAAGGAGAACGTGGTGGTGGGGGTAAAGAAGGGCGTGGTGGTGGACATAAAGGAGAACATAGTGGTGGGAGTAAAGGAGAGCGCGGTAGTGGGAGTAAAGAAGGGCGTGGTATTGGACATAAAGGAGAACATAGTGGTGGGAGTAAAGAAGAACATGGTAGTGGGGGTAAAGAAGGGCGTGATGGTGGAAGTAAATGATAACATAGTGGTGGGAGTAAAGGAGAACGTGGTGGTGGGGGTAAAGAAGGGTGTGAAAGTGGAAGTAAAGGAGAACATAGTGGTGGGAGTAAAGAAGAGCACGGTAGTGGGAGTAAAGAAGGGCGTGATGGTGGACATAAAGGAGAATATAGTGGTGGGAGTAAAAGAGAACGTGGTGGTGGGGGTAAAGAGGGGCAGATTGTGATGATTTATAATGGTACTGAGAATTTGAAGATGAAATTCCCGACTAAAGTTTTCATTTGAGTGAATATTCTTTCTGAAGAAGGAAATTATGAAGTCAAAGTTAAAGAGAAAGAAGGAAAGATATAGACAAAGAGGATAGAAATCGAAAGAGAAAGAAACTCTGAAAACAAAGGTGCGTATATATATATATATATATATATATATATATATATATATATATATATATATATATATGTAAATTATAAATAAAAGGTAAACTTTTAAAGAGTTGGACCTAGTGTGAAATAAGGAAAGTTCAATATACTGGATAGAGCAAAAATATGGTACGTCAATGAAAATTAGTAAGACCTACAAATGGAAGCAAATCGGTATTTTCAGTTGTTCAAAACAAGGAGTAGTTTAGTTAATAAAAACATTTATTTTTCATCTCTTTCTTTCCTTAAACCAGGTTTTTCAAAAATACCGATTTGCTTCCATTTGCAGGTCTTACTGATTTTCATTGACGTACTATATATATATATATATATATATATATATATATATATATATATATATATATATATATATATATATATATATACATTAACCTGTATCTCTACAAAGCCACCATCCGCTCATGCATGGAGTATTGTTGCCACATGTGGGTTGGTGCATTATCTACTACTCTCTCCCTCCTTGACAAGGTCAAAAAAAGAGTCGCCAACCTAATAGGTCCCTCACTGTCAAACAAGCTCCAGTCCCTGTCCCATCGCCGCAATGTAGCATCCTTGTGCTTGTTTTACAAATACTTCAATGGATTATGCTCCGATGAATTGGCTACTCTGGTGCCCCCTCGACGTACATTCACTAGACCAACTCGACAATCAACTAAATCCCATTCATTCACTGTGGAGGTCCCCAAATTCCGGAGAGCCTTCTACTCAAATAGCTTCTTTCCTCGCACTGCTGGCCTCTGGAACTCCCTCCCTGCCCCCTGTTTCCCCGACAGTACTGACATGCAGAAATTGAAAACTAATGTAAACAGACATCTCGCTGCGCAGATCCCAATTTAGGTTGAACCCCCCAACCTTCTCCCCTTTTCTTTTTTCTCAGTAGCCCCTTACGTCTACAGTGGCGGCCTGCCTTGTTTGGGGCGAACTATGTTAAATATATATATATATATATATATATATATATATATATATATATATATATATATATATATATATATAAATATCTCTTGGCTTTTCCCTTTTTCATTTCCTATATATATATATATATATATATATATATATATATATATATATATATATATATATATATATATATGGGAAATGAAAAAGAGAAAAGCCAAGAGATATTTTTTTATATATTCATCAACGTTTCGTCTTTATTGTAAGACTTCCTCATGATGATAATTTGAACAGGAAGTCTTACAATAAAGACGAAACGTTGATGAATATATATAAAACAATATCTGTTGATTTTTTCTTTTTTCATTTCCCATTACGTCGGATTACTCTCATCTTTTCTTTCCTATATATATATATATATATATATATATATATATATATATATATATATATATATATATATATATATTATAATATAAAATGAAGTAATAAAATAAGGTGTCAATCAAATTTTATTAGAATTCTAAGTTCAAGCAAAGTATCCTTAAGTCCTTAGCTCATGAGTTTTCAAAGATAATTCTTCTCCTCAGAGGACATTACCGCAGTTATACTACTACAGGTAATAAAATTACGCTTTGAAAATATATAAAATTATATACACAAATACATAAAAATACATAACATCAAACATATCAACCCAAAAACATACTTTTTGTTGAATGCATACAGTCCATCCAGGTCATACAAATTGAGAAACATAATCAGGAAAGACATTACCCCAAGTTATAAACAGCAGTCAATATACGTGAAATTGAAGGCGCTGACAAAGTTATATAGTCGCGAAATATGTCAATATTCAATGTTAATGATAAATAAATCAAATAATATAGAAAGTTCAATTAAAATTCCAAAATCCCGATATGTGCAACCCAAATCAAATCAAAGTTTGTTATTCAATTAGAAACCCCGTTAAATCCGAATTGAGCAAAATAAGACTGAATCCCGGTCGCATCTTGCCAGCATAGCGAAAAAATAAGTAATCTTCTCTTCCCAGCGATTCAACCAGACATGACAAATCCCTAACGAACAGAAGGCGATATTAAATTGTCTACATCTCTGAATGACTTTAATAGATCGGAAATTATGTCTGTGTTACATCCTGTTTGAGCCCACTTGATGAACTCAACAAAGAAAGCAACATACAACCCCGCCATCCATCCCACCCACTCATGAAAATACAGTAAATAGAAATAGACCTGTGAATAGGAATATAAATGGCGCGAGAACAAGAGTAAATCCTAGGATACACACATATATTGGGGTCACAGCAAATTTAATTAAATCCCGCATCTCCATGCATAATTACTCCTTTAATAACGATGTCGGTAACAACAAAACATCCCTGACCACTTTAGTTAAAAATTTAAGATCAAATAATATTCCACACAATATAAAATAGTCCATCCTAAAAAAATCAAACTCCTACAGCCCAGGATCCAGATCTTGTGGTCTATGCAATTCTGAAGCCGTAATGATAGCTACTGCACCTAAACATTTAAATCTGATAAATTCTAGAAATGAATTAGTCTCCAAATGTCGACATGGAAGGAAATTCAAATATGCAATATGGAAATCATCACCAGTCTTACCGTAGCTGTTTGGGCGAGCAATGAGACCGGGGGTGTCCAGTCTTCGAGATGGGTCTTTTTTAATCTTCTTTTCCTAAAGGATTTAGACTCTGAGGTAGTAAAAGTTTATATACCTAAATTTTCAGTTTCTAAATATCTTTACAATATCTTTACAACTTCTTAATTAGGAAAAATTAAACCTTAAATATATTTACAACTTCTTAATTAGGAAAAATTAAACCCTAATTTAGATTAAACTTCTTGATTGGGAAAACCAAACCTTAAATTAAACTTCCTAATCTGATAAAATTAAATCTTAAATTAAACTATTAAATTATTAAGTTCTAATTATTTTGATAACTTCGTAATTGGGAAAATTAAATCTTAATTAGGAAAAATTAAACCTTAAATCAAGTTAAACTTTTTAATTGGGGAAAATTAAACCTTGAATTGGAATTCCTGGGCTGATAGGATTGAATCTTAAATTAAACTATTAAACACTTTAATAATTTCTAACCTGATAAAATTAAATCTTAAATTAAACTATAAAATTATTGGAATTTAATAACTTCGTAATTTTTAATTTCATAAATTTTCTAGATTATTTGATAGGGCGAGATTTGTGAAATCGGTTTTTACTGTAAGCTAGATTTTAAGTAATAATTTTGGATGTGTACGTGATTACACGATCTGACCTATATTTCCTAACTCCCTTTTCATTTTCTTTTAACTTCTTAACCCCTTCCCCTTTGACATAGAATATTCTCACTCGACCCAAATAGGGAGCATCCAATCTGGGTGGGGTGGATGGCGGGGTTGTATGTTGCTTTCTTTGTTGAGTTCATCAAGTGGGCTTAAACAGGATGTAACACAGACATAATTTCCGATCTATTAAAGCTATTCAGAGATGTAGACAATTTAATATCGCCTTCTGTTCGTTAGGGATTTGTCATGTCTGGTTGAATCGCTGGGAAGAGAAGATTACTTATTTTTTCGCTCTGCTGGCAAGATGCGACCATGATTCAGTCTTATTTTGCTCAATTCGGATTTAACGGGGTTTCTAATTGAATAACGAACTTTGATTTGATTTGGGTTGCACATATCGGGATTTTGGAATTTTAATTGAACTTTCTATATTATTTGATTTATTTATCATTAACACTGAATATTGACACATTTCGCGACTGGATAACTTTGTCAGCTCCTTCAATTTCACGTATATTGACTGCTGTTTATAACTTGGGGTAATGTCTTTCCTGATTATGTTTCTCAATTTGTATGACCTGGATAGACTGTATGGATTCAACAAAAAGTATGTTTTTGGGTTGATATGTTTGATGTTATGTATTTTTATGTATTTGTGTATATAATTTTATATATTTTCAAAGCGTAATTTTATTACCTGTAGTAGTATAACTGCGGTAATGGTCCTCTGAGGAGAAGAATTATCTTTGAAAACTCATGAGCTAAGGACTTAAGGATACTTTGCTTGAACTTTGAATTCTAATAAAATTTGATTGACACCTTATTTTATTACTTCATTTTATATTATAATATTATAATATTAATGCTCTATCCAGTATATTGAGCTTCAGTTTTTATCCGGATGTTTCACTAATTATAAGATATTAGTTGACACTTATATCTTTTGTTGGATTGCTTCATATATATATATATATATATATATATATATATATATATATATATATATATATATATATATATATATATATATATATATGGAAATTGACAACATCTTTGAAGCACGCATTAGAATGTATTAAAGTGAAATATTTTGAAAATCAACAATCGTGCAATTTAAATGAAAAATTCATTTATTTAATTAATTTTTTTTTGCAAGCTTTCGTTGTAGAACAACTTTATTAGGCGAGACTGTCTTATAGTTTTTTCTTCTTTTCTTCCTCCTCATTTTGATGGTATTAACCACGAGGGGTCGAATCACGATATGAGCAGAAAGAGACGTCAAGTTCTTAAAGACGTAAGGATAAGTGTAGTCTTGGCTATGTTATGCGCAGATTGGCGCTTTTTTAAGTAAGGAAATTGACAACATCTTTGAAGCACGCATTAGAATGTATTAACGTGAAATATTTTGAAAATCAACAATACAAAAACTGTCTCTGTTTGTGTGTTCCCTATAAAAAAAAGATTAGAGAATCTACATTAAATCTAAAGGCGTATTCTGATGTTAAATTAACTGGGGAAGATACTTTTAATGTTACCGAATCTCTAAATGCACCTTTAATGGGATTATGAAGCAGACTTCGTCGGGAGGGTCGAGTTTTTCAGCCATAATTTGGAAATAAATTATTATAATAATTATAATGTATTCCTTCAGGAAATGACTCGGCATTTTCTTTATTTAACGTTTCTGTAGCTTCCATTCGAACTAGGGGGGATTTGAAAAGAGTGATTTTAGTAGTGCTCTGGAGGCATCCTTAATTTTATTTGGGTGGTTTCAGTAGCGCTCTAAATGGGAGTAATAAATGTAAGATTATAGTATTACATTTGGTAAGTGGCATATAGGAATCCAAAAGTGCTGAATCGAGACCACCGAGAGTTAACTGCAGGCCTGCTGGCTCGAAAATGACGTCATTGCATTGCATTTTAAAAGATGGCCGTCGTAATATTAATAAGAAGGCATTTCGACTTCTCCATTCACTAAATAATCCATCAAAATTCAGGAAATCAACCGATTTTAATGAAATTTTCAGTATTTATTAATTAATGATGACGGAATATAATAAATCCATTACTTTATTAGAAAGCTTGGTGCAAATGTATTATTTCCTGTAAACAAAAAAACACCTTTACTAAAGTTATCCAAAATATCAAAACATTTAATATTTAAAACAAAGCATTAGAAAACTTTAAAAATTGCATGTAAAAAAAGAAAAGAAAGGAACACGATTCGATTTATCCTGAAACTGATCTTTATTCAATATAAATTTAAAGAAAATAATAATTCACGATCAAATACTGCAAAAAAACAGAATTATGAATTTCGGGAACAAACAATTAAATAAACTAACAAATTAAAAACAAACGCTGAATAATGTTAAAAATGTAAACAAACAATAATAAAAACAAACAATAAGTTAGTTTTAAAAATGAAAACAAACGATAAATTAAAAAAAAATAAAACAAAATAAATTCAAACAAATAATGTAAATACAAACAAACAAAGTTACTAATGCAGAATTATTATTTTTTAAAGTCAAACTTATAGAAAATATTTAGTAGAATGTTTCTAATTTTCTTTTTCTGTTTAGCTTTTTCTTACTGATGTGATTATTTTTCATATCACAAAAATTGTTCAGATAATCATTCTTTCTATTTTTTCAATATTGTGACCCTCATCACAAGAGTCAACATGAAAAAGAAGATTAGCATCTGCCAAAACATTCAATGTTAGAAACATAGCTAATTTTCTCTGATGGACCGACTTAAGAAAGGAAGAATTTTTAACAAGTTTACATATAATAATATAATTATAAATAACAACATTCTTTGTTACATCACTTGGATATAACAGAGAACCTCTGTTAATCCCTTGAAAATACAGGTTTACCTCTTCTGCGTCATCTTTTCCAGATACTAAAATCTTGCAGCTATTGCATTTCATTTTCTTAAAAACTGCATAACAGCAATAACCTGCTAAGTATAATATAACAGGGAGTACTTCTCTGCACTGATTAACATCATCATATGTTAAATTTGTAAACATCTAGCTGTTGCTCCCTTGCCATTCCATCCCAGTTAGCTTCTTGTAAATTCTTCAAATCAATTGTTCGGTTATTAAGTGGCAGGCTCAGTTTTAATACTGACAACATTCTAGGTTGTTCTCACATTCAAACACTTGACGTATAAGAGACATTATACTGATCCCTACTAAGTTGCCGGTACTGGCCAAACCTTGCCTCAAGGTTATCTGTTTGAAACTTGCCAGGTAACATATACGTCATGTTCATTTCTTTTATGCAATACTTAGTCAGTTCAAGAATTTCATATGTGGTATGATGTAAAGCAGTGTAAGTTTCCTTTGTTAATTTCCCAGTTTTTCCAGGAATGCTATTCCAACATTCTAACCAGTCACAGAATACAGAGAGAAATCTATAATTTTCTTCATTTAATTTAAGTGGATTAGCATATTTATTGTTAAGCCGACAACCCTTATTTGATATTTTTACATTCATTATTGTCCACCAAATATAAAATATATTTATGTATTCTGAAGTTTCTGCAAAGTTGGCCAAACATTTCTGTTTTACTAAGATCAGCAATCCCTGAATAGTGTATTCATTGAAAATTTGCAGAACCAAATTAACATTTTGCCTTTCAAGATTAGTGGGAGAAAGGGCCTTTGAAGTCAATTTGTAACAATATTTCAAAAGTGATTGAGATTCCAGGTCATAAAGTTTGTGTAAGCTAGAAAATGGGGCGCTTTGGATGTTATCTAATTCATGATTTCCATTATGACAAAACTTTGGGAACATCATGCATTTACTTGCATCTTTTTGGCCAAGCCAGTTGTTTCTAATGCATTTTAATGTATGTACTGAGTCGAATAAGAAGAAAAGAGGTGGGTGTGGATATACACTTGAAAGCTTTGCTGGGCTACAAAAGGAAGACATAGCTTTTTTATTTATTGTATTATTATCTGTTATAACAGATAATACTCTAAAGCCTATCTCCTCTAAACCAATTATTAAACGTTTGATTATGTCAAATAAGTTCTCAGCTCGAAGACATTTAGTTGGCATAACGTGCACAACATCCTTATATTGTGAGAATACACTGCTAAGCATAAAAGCATATGCACTTGTTGCAGCTTCATTGATATTGTTGGCTAAGCCAACAACATTACCACCCTTATAATCAAAATAAGGTTTTAGATGAATTTCATCAACAAGTAAAGATACTGTGATATCTTTCTGAACTAGTAACTTGAACTTACTTTTAATATACATCAGAAAATTGTTATCATGTTGTTCAACTACAGGATTCATAGATGTTGATAAGATTAGTCTTCTGATGGTCGAATAACTTGGTAAAATTATATTTTTAGTATCTCTTAACAGTATGTACCCTCTAGGGGAGCAGTTATATAAAAATTTCACTCGAATAATTAAACTTATTTAGTGTCATTATGTTTATCTGTTCGTATATGAATTTAATTGCATTGAAAGAACAGAAATGACAAGATTAATTTTAATATAGAAATTGCATTTTGAGGTTTAGTTTGCTGTTCTTCTATGTCCATTTTTTCCATGTTCTCCATCAAAATGTGTAGAGTATTTTCATCAGTTACATGTTTAGGAATCTTATACTCCCCTATAGTATTCATTTCCACATCACTGCAGAATACATTTACTGCTAAATCAGATGCAATTACCAGGGACAGTGTGATTTTGGGACATGGATATTTGCTAATATGGCATATAATAAGTCTATCTTTTTGCCTAATAATGCTCCAATTTCGATCCAGAAAATGTAATTAAGAGTTCTGAACGTCTTCTCTCGCGTATACGCTATATCAGCAGCAATGCTTTCACTTAAAGCACGTTTAAATGCAGAATTTTCAAGTCGTACTCTTTGAAGCTTGTCGACGATGTACATAAATAGGGGGGGGGGCAGTTAGGCAGAATTCGAGGGATAGCACCATTTCGGAGATATAGTTTCCGAAGTTTAACAGTAATGGTTCTACCTGTTTTGGAGTCAAATGCGGATGCCTCTCTATTTATGTCCTCGGGTCGAAAATGAAGTTCACAAACCTGAAGAAATGATTTAAAAGACAAACGATCCCATTATTTAAACTCCTAACCCAATCAACCGGAAGTAATTCAGACTTTGAAATTTGTTTAAAAATTATACAAAAAAAAATTCAAATGTTAACTGTTTGTTTGATAATGGAATCACCAACTCCTATCTTGCTATTAAGAGATAGGTACGTGCAAAATCAATGGCCGATCCCCAAAATGTAAAAACAATTTGACCCTCCTTTCACTTAAAAATTCACCAAAATTCAGCAAATCAACCAATTTTAATGAAATTTTCAATATTTATTAATAAACAAGCACAGGAGATATAGTGAAACCATTTTTTAAAAATCTTATTGAAAATGTATTATTTTTTTTAACAAAATACACCTTTACAAGAGTTATATTTTTATATATATAAAAAAATCCATTAATTTTTTTTTAATGAAAATAAAGGTCTGTATATGTTTAAAATAAAACATTTTTTTAAATTATTTCGTATATATTACGAAAAATGCCCCTAAACTCCGTGTTAATAAAATCATTATACATCGAAGAAAAAATAATTTTGTTAATTAACGATATTATCATTGAATAAAGCATTGTTCAATCAATATTTTCACACAAAAAAATATAATTTCATGATATATTTCATGTGATTTACTATTTATTTAAATAACATTGTTCCAAATTGTTCGAAATGCCATAAATAAAACTATTTTTTTTTAAATCTTAGTGAAAATGTATTATTTTTTTTTAAACAAAATACACCATTACTAAAGGTATATTTTTATATATAAAAGAAATCCATTAATTTTTTTTTAATGAAAATAAAGATCTGTATATGTTTAAAATAACATTTTTTTTAACTATTTCATATATATTACGAAAAATGCCCCTAAACTCCGTGTTAATAAAATCATTATAACTCGAAGAAAAATGAATTTTGTTAATTAACGATATTATCATTGAATAAAGCATTGTTTAATCAATATTTTTTTTGGGGTGAAAATATTGATTAAATATGCCGTTATTATTTCATTTATTTAATCTACAAAAGTACAGAGAAAAGATAAAATATACTACACTTAATAAGACATCGAAAAAAGTAATTTTAAAAAAATGGAAACAATAATTATTGGCTATACACTACTTTTTTATCAAATAATGAATAAGTAATTCAGACTTTTGATTTTTTTATATAATTAAAAAAAGAATTCAAACTTACTACACTATATTTAGTAGGTGTAAACATATCTCGATTTATTGCGTGTATCCATATTTGCCGTAATTCTTTCTCTTTTGGAAATCCAAACACTGAGACTTTCCGTTTATTTTTTATAATTGCCCTGGCAATGAGGAACGGCGCATACAGTAGGCATTTTAACTTTGTGAATTATGAAATGAAATTTAAAAAGGCGCGAAATTAAGTTAACCAACGACAATGACGTCAGAGGGGGCAAGAAGTTAGTTGCTTGGCCTGTAGTAACTCTCGGTGGCCATGGCTCAATATCATGGATAGAGCAGGTGTGTTTAAACGCAGCGTTGCCCGGGAGACATAACTTCTCTGTCTTTTGTTAACTCGGTGTTGCCCGGGAGCCATAATAGTAATAATACAGTATTATATTTGGTGAGTGGTATAAGTTAATCCAAAGTGCTCAATATCCTAGATAGAGCAGGTGTGTTTACTCAGTTATTTCTGGGAGTCATCAATATTTTCTAGATAGAGCAATCCTATATACTACAGGTGCTTTTAAACGCTGCGTTGTTCGGGAGAAAGATTTTTACTGTAATTTGCTATACTATGGTATATCAGAAAAGGTACTCTGCGTTGCCCGGAAGTCAGTGCTAAATATCTAAGATCGAGAAAATGTGTGCAATAATACAGTAGTACATTTTCTATGTGGTATATGCTTGATGGAGAAGGGGAAGACAATGAAACTCAGAGTTACCCGATGAATACACTAAAATAACTATAGGTTTCGTTATATTATTAAGGAGAAAAGAGAGATAAGAAACTCGGCGTTGCTCTGGAATAAATTAAAAAACAAATATAGATTTCATTATATTTTAGAAAGGAGAGGAGAACTCGGTGTTGCACGGGGGGCAATAACTTTAAAACTGAAAGCTCGGATAAATGACGTAATATTCTTTTCGATACATTAAAACAAGAGAGAGTAATGGGCTAGGCGGAGATAAAAGAGTGGTGAGGAGAAGGAGGTGAAAAAAACGAGGAAGAGGAGAAAAGAGAGAGACGGATTGAGAGAGGTAGAGAGATATGAGTTTTAAGTAACACACACTGTTTAACCTCTTCTATTTTGTTTCTTATGGACCCTTATATATATATATATATATATATATATATATATATATATATATATATATATATATATATATATATATATATATATAAAGTGGTGTACTAAAAGCGAACTTTTAGGAAAAGTAAAACCTATTGTGAAGAGT
>OY744529.1:104888686-104968686 GCA_963556195.1 Sepiola atlantica
TTTAGGTTTGCGAAAACGTGCTTCGCAAACTTATCTTGTGGGAGTTCTGATAACAGGTTGCACGTGTGCCCGCCTCCAATTCTGGCTCCTGTCGAGATGTAGTAACTTCAGTCCAAGATGGTTGGTAACAGGAAAGAGTAGGGGCTCTCTGCGACTGCCGTCGATGGCTTTGTCTCAGAAGCATCCAGCCGCGGTCCTACCAGATTCAAAAGGTGGGTCGAAAAGAGGCCGGGACACAGCGTGCAAGCGTTTTTATGGGCTGACTCACGTGACTCCCATGGGAGTAGGGGTTGGGATTCCTGCCAACCAATCCGTGAGATCCTTAAGGGACAAGGCTGCAGCCAGTCAGTGCGGGGGGGGGGCGTTAATAAATTCCAATAGTAGTATACGTTATGTACTCGGTCAGAGTAGGAGAAATCCTTCTAGACTGAGACATTTTTTGTCCCAACCCAGTGTGGCTCTATTGGGAGATCCCCCATGTCCTAATAGGCTCCTCCCAATAGGATCCCCCATCTCCAAATAGGCTCGTCTAAATAAAAGCGACTTTTTAATGTGTTTTCTTTCTTTGGGGGTATGGTACGGTTTCGTTGGCACCCCTTAAATGGTAAAGTTTACGAAACAAATCAATAATATGCCAACGTCACTCACCCTATAACCTAAAATACATACTCCATAATTAATACTGATAAGTTAAAGAGTTTATGATTTTCCCAGCACATACATATTATTGACACTCATGTATGCGTACCGATCCTTTATAAAATGTACTACTTCATATAATTCAAAAGTTGATATAGAACAATTCTTTTATTTATAATTTTTTTTATTTAACTTATTTTAAAAAAATTCGGGATCGGGGTCGAGTTTATGTGGGCACACCCCCTAAATGATAAAGTTTACAAAATAAACAATATGCTCATGTTACTCACCGGGTTGCCGAGAATATATATTCCAAAATTCATAATGATTAATTCATGTAACAAAAACTCTTTATATATGTTAACATTTACATGCACAATAATCTGCCCATGTTAATCACCCTGTTAGAATATCCCAAAATCACCCTGTACATATATATATATATATATATATATATATATATATATATATATATATATATATATAAAATTAATTTACGCGTGCATTTTTTAATAAATTAATAACAAATTTATTTTTTTGCTGAGAGTAGCGACAAATAATAAACGCGCTGGTAAAACAGCAGTAAAAACAATAACAAAAAAAATCAGCGTATATATATATATATATATATATATATATATATATATATATATATATATATATATATATATATAGTACGTCAATGAAAATTAATAAGACCTGCAAATGGAAGCAAATCGGTATTTTCAGTTGTTCAAAACAAGGAGCAGTTTAGTTAATACAAACATTTATTTTTCATCTCTTTCTTTCCTTAAACCAGGCTTTTCAAAGATTAAAATCTTATCATCAGAGGAAAAATTATGATTGATAAGTTGACAGGATAGGACTGTCAAAGTTCCAAATTTGAAAAAGTTTTCTTTTACAATTAAAAAATTAAAAAATTAAAAAAAAATTTGTTAAAGTTCAAACGGGCAGGGGAACCACCAATAACGAAATCCAAAAAATGTGGGGCTCAGAAATATTGGTAAATCCAGAGGAATCTGTATAAAAATCCAACGACGGCGATTCCATTCAGGTCTGTTGTCCACGGAGAGGAATCAAATTGACGTACTATATTTTTGCTCTATCCAGTATATTGAGCTTTCCTTATTTCACAATAGGTCCAACTCTCTAAAAGTTTACCTTTTAGTTATAATTTATATATATATATATATATATTCCTTAGGTCAGTCTAAAAAAACTTTGATGCCATGTTCGGATACATAGCTACAGACTCGTGGAAACCGTTCTTCAAATTGGCCACCAGAAATACATTTGCAGCTAAAATATAGGGTGTATGATAATATAGGAAATTAAATTTGGTATTTGTTTATGGTTATATAAAGACGTTTGGAGTGTAAATACAATTAAGTCACCTGTCAGCCATCCGGATGTTAAAAGAAATGGCCGTTTCAAATTACTGCAGACTATCTCTCTCTTTCTTGAAATAGAACTTTCTGTGCGTTCGAATAATCAGAAGGCGGGTAACCAAGTGTTGGAATGGCCGCTGTCTGTTCCATCATATTCCATTACAATCTAATTTAATTACATAACTCAATTATATAGATTAAAAAAAAGAAATGTATTTAATTAATTCTATTTATAATTTTTATTAAGATTATTATTATCGAGGAAAATATTTTAAATACATCTGGAAATCTGAAAAAAAAACAATCATGAGTGTATATATTTTTTTTTTTTTTTAACATAGTTCACCCCAAACAAGGCAGGCCGCCACTGTAGACGTAAGGGGCTACTGAGAAAAAGAAAAGGGGAGAAGGTAGGGGGTGGTCAATCTAGATTGGGATCAGCCCAGCGAGGTGTCTGTTTACATTAGTTTTAAACTTCTGCATGTCTGTACTGTCGGGGAAACAGGGGGCAGGGAGGGAGTTCCAGAGGCTAGCAGTACGAGGAAAGAAGCTATTTGAGTAGAAGGCTCTCTGGCATCTGGGGACCTCCACAGTGAATGAATGAGATTTAGTTGATTGTCGGGTTAGTCTAGTGAATTTCCGTCGAGGGGGCACCAGAGTAGCCAATTCATCGGAGCATAATCCATTGAAGTATTTGTAAAACAAGCACAAGGATGCTACATTGCGGCGATGGGACAGAGGCTGGAGCTTGGCTGACAGTGAGGGACCTATTAGGTTGGCGATTCTTTTTTGGACTTT
Organism: Sepiola atlantica; assembly: GCA_963556195.1. Classification (NCBI taxonomy): domain Eukaryota; kingdom Metazoa; phylum Mollusca; class Cephalopoda; order Sepiida; family Sepiolidae; genus Sepiola; species Sepiola atlantica. The sequence goes on from OY744529.1 coordinate 104,891,512, forward strand.
GTCAAGGAGGGAGAGACTAGTAGATGATGCACCAGCCCAGATGTGACAACAATACTCCATGCATGGGCGGATGGTGGCTTTGTAGAGATACAGGATAATGTCAGGTGTGAGGAGTTTACTAGCACGGTAGAGGGAGCCAACCTTCTTTGCGGCAGCCTTGGCAATGTCTTCAATGTATTTGTTCCAATTCATGTTACCTGTGAAGGTTAGGCCGAGGAGTTTGAATGATGAACTCTCAGGTAGGGTGTTATTTGCCATGACAATCGGTGGTTGAAAAGGTTACTTGTAGTTATTGAAGGAAAGGAGTTTTGTCTTTGCGGCATTAAAAGTTACCAACCATTTATGACCCCAATCCACTACAGCCTGGAGGTCATTTTCTAAAGATTCAGCCATTGCATCGGATATAATTGCGTCGGTTTTGCCAACATGGCGAGAGTAAAGGGTGGTGTCATCAGCAAATAAACCAATCTCAGACTCTATGCCATCAGGGAGATCGTTTATATAGATCAGGAACAACAAGGGTCCAAGGATAGAGCCCTGGGGTACACCAGCATTTATGTCATGTTGCTTAGATGAACGGCCATCGAGGACAACCTGGATTTTTCTTTTGGCTAGGAAGGATCTAATTATATTAAGTAATTGCCCAGTAATACCGTATGATCGTATTTTCAGGAGGAGCCCTTTATGCCATACCTTGTCAAAGGCCTTGGATATATCAAGCGCTACTGCCCTAGCTTCACCTGCCTTGTCGAGTGTATGATACATGCGTTCAGAGATGACCGTTAGAATGTCTGCAGTAGATCGTGATTGTCTAAATCCATACTGGCGGTCAGAAAGAAGTTTAGCATTAACTAAGTGTCGTACTATTGCTAGATTGATTAGGGATTCAAAGATTTTAGCAAAGATCGGAAGCAGACTGATTGGGCGATAGTTCTGGGGATCGGTTCTATTTCCAGAATTCTTGTAGACTGGTACCACAGAGGCAATTTTCCAGCTATCGGGGAAGCAAGATTCAGCTAGACACTTATTGTAGAGTTTGGAGAGAACAGGGGCCAGTTCAGCAGAGCATTTCTTTATTACTATTGTGGGTATAAGATCAGGCCCACAAGCTTTGGAGGTGTCAAGGTTTTTTATGATGTCTCTAACCTGGGATGGGGTGATGACCAGGTTATCAAGTGTGGCTTCGGTCAGCAAAGGGAATTCGGGGAGGGGGTGGTTATCTGAGTCCAAAGTAGAGTTAGAAGCGAAGCGCTGGGCAAGTAGTTCAGCCTTATCAGTGGCCGTGCAAGCGACATCATTGTGGTTTGATAGTGGAGGAATCGTTGATTGACCATTATTCACTACACTATTGTAGATTTTCCAGAAATCACGAGTACCTAATTTCTGTGTCTGGATGCGTTTTTCTGTTAACTCATTAAACCTTCTCTTCGCTTCACCTATCACGGCCTTGCAATTATTTCTTGACTCTATAAATTTATTTCTATTAGTAGCTGACTTATGTCGGCAAAATTTACGGAATGCTTGTTGTCTCTCAGAAATGGCAGCTGCACATTCCGAGGTGAACCATTGAGGAGAGTGAGGCTTGCTAAAGTATTTTCGCATGGGGACATAGGCTTCAATGCCTGCTTTGACCCATTCAGTTAATTCGTTTGCACACTGATTAGCAGGGAGTCAGAAGGTTTCCCTCCATGGGACATCACTGATGTGATCTCTGATTGACTCAAAATCAGCCCGCTCGTAGTATCTTATTGTTTTGAGCAACGGTTCATCAGCTTTTGGACGACTTCTTAGGGTGATATGTATCATTAGCACAATGTGATCAGCATTCCCGAGTGGGCTATGAGCTTTCGTCACACAAGCCTCGGGCATTAAGGTCAAGAAAAGGTCTAGAAGTGAGGCTTGTTGATCTATTCGATCGGGGATGCGGGTCGGAAAATCGACAGTCTGAGAGAGGGAGTGAGCTAAGGAGAAATTATACGTAGAGTTGCCGGCTGCGTCAGTAAGGCTGGAGAATCCCAACCAGTCACGGTGGTGGGCATTAAAATCACCAAATACATGTATGTGGGCATTCGAGTCAATTAAGAGTGCTCTATCTATGCTTACAGAGACAGAGTTTAACAGAGTACAGTCCTGGGTCGACGGGGAGCGGTATAAGAAATATAAGTAACTGATGCTGTGATGTAAAGTCAATCTAAAGCACATGTAGTCGTGGTCATCTGATTCAAACCTATGTTCTCTAGTCAGGGGGAGGGTGTTCCGAACATAAACTCCTAGCCCGTGCATATGTTTGTCAGAGTCTTTACGGTAGAGTGGGAGGTAGTCAGTCATGTCAAAGTGGTGAGAGGAGATTGAGGATTGGAGGTTAGTTTCACTTAGAGCTAGGATATCCGGGGAGTTTTTCAGGAGAAAGGATTCTACGTCGTTGATATTGGTTCTAAGTCCCCGGATATTTGTGAATGCGAGCCTCAAGGGTGGAGGCGAAAGTGTTTTTTGTTGGGTGTCTGGTTTAGGTTTGCTTTTATTTTTTTGTAATGACATGTTTGTTTTGATCATAGAGTGGGTTGGTCAAGGTGGGTACTTGTTTGGTGCCAATAAGCTCACACAACCAGTCCATTAGTCTGAACCTGGTCCATGGGGTTGTGGCCTCGGGAAAGCCCACCGGAGATAATTGCAGGGTCCCTTTCCATGCGCGACATGGCACATACAACTACCCACGGTATTATGCAACTGATGATGGAGCAGCCGTTCTTGGCGCTACCCAAGAGTTTGGGCTCCTGTCCTGTCAGTCGGAAACAGCAGCCAGACAAGCTGTCTAACCTGTACCCTCAACCTGCGAATATTAATTTATTAGAAACTTTAAAACAAATTAATTATGTAAATTTGAAAGACGCGTGCTTTAGAATGGGTATATATAAAAGTTAATAAGTAGATATAAAAAGAGAGCGATCAAAACTAATAATATAGTGTCGGCTTCAGACAGAAAGATACTGTAACAGCAAGCAAACTGGAGCAAAATCTCAGACATGAATTCTACTGATGAATATGTATTTATTTGCGCGCACGTGGCCAACGCTGAACTATGACATCTTTTCACCGTAAAATTGGAAATACATGAGAATAAACAAGTCTTACAAACATGTTCTAAGACAAAACAAAGCAAATTATAAAAGAGTAAAAATTCAAATAGATTTAGAGAACTAAGCGTTGCTTACCTCTATTTTTGCCAAGCTACTTGCCCCAGAGCCAACGTCCATCACAAGCGGAACAAACGTCCGACTCTCATGTTGACTGATTCGAAAAAAACGCCTCTGGGCAAGCAGGCGGTGTAGAGGCACGACCGTTACCCCGTGCGCATGTCTTCCGGAAGAGGACGGTGCTGAATACAAAATGTTCCCTTCCTGAATTATGACCGGCCAACATGTGAAACTCCTACGTTTACAGATACATAATCACCATTATTAATAGATAAGTATTTGTAGCCCTTCTCTGTTTTCGAAAGAGGTGTAGAATACTGAAAATCAGGAGAGACTTTTTTTGCCACTTAAACTCCAAGAAACACCATCGGTTATTGTCAGTGAGCAATCACTGATGATGACCTGTGTGAGAACTCCTAGTGAGTTGTTGTTGATGATGATGTTGATGACGACGACAACAACAACAACAACAATGTAAAGATTGTCTTATGTTGGCCTTACTTCTCCATATTGTATGAAGTATTCCCGAAGTTATATCATGGAAAAGTTGATAACTCACAAACTATTTATCTCATCAGGCTGATGTTTTTCATGGTAGGTTAGGGTTATCAAAGAGTGTCAGATTCATACATGAAGTTTTTTTTTTACATTGGAAGTTGAAATAGCATCAACATTTCGACATTGGTCGAACTTTTAAGGTCAAGGTCATATGCGATTCGGGGGGTTTATTGGCTACAATATGGATCAAGTACTGTGTCTCTATGATGAACAGAACCGAAGTGATACTGCTACCTTTTCCGCAACCTTGACCTTAACCTTTGACCTAGATATTCCAAAATTGTTCTAATGTTGACCCTGACCGATATTTTACCAAGTTTGGTGACGATTTGTCAAGCGATGGGGACGCTACGCTGTAACCAAAACAAACACGCAAACATAGTAACAAAACAACAATCTCGACCGAAAACATAACGCCCTTGGTGGAGGTAAAAACATAACGCCCTTGGTGGATGTAAAAACATAACGCCCTTGGTGGAGGTAAGAACATAACGCCCTTGGTGGAGGTAAAAACATAACGCCCTTGGTGGAGGTAAAAACATCACGCCCTTGGTGGAGGTAAAAACATAACGCCCTTGGTGGAGGTAAGAACATAACGCCCTTGGTGGATGTAAAAACATAACGCCCTTGGTGGATGTAAAAACATAACGCCCTTGGTGGAGGTAAAAACATAACGCCCTTGGTGGAGGTAAAAACATAACGCCCTTGGTGGAGGTAAAATATGTTTTGAAACGATTGGCGTACATATTGTTCGGATCGAGGGTCGTGTCCCCCGATTATTTACGTGTTCGTATAATCAAGCAATTGTTGCATGCAAAGACAGAGTAATAATTAATAAACAAAAATGAAGTAGTTCAAATAACGTTTATTGAACGTGTGTGTACGTGGAATGATGAAGTGTGTGATGTATGCATGTGTGTCGATGGAAAAACAGTTCTTGAAAAGGTATAAGAAGAAATGAATCCGGCGTAGGAAAAGTCTTTGAAAGCCGTAAGAAAATGAGTTGAGAAACTCTTACCGTTGTTTGCCCACGTGTGTTGGTAGTCGTTATGCCGATTGAGAAGAAAAGCGTGAGACGAAACGCTAGTGTATTAGCGTCGTTCTGTTGACCAGAGAAGAGTGAAACGGAACGCTAGTGTCAGCGTCTGTCTGCCGAGGCAGGTCGGTGAGGAAGAGACGGATTTTCCGTTATGCACCGGTTTTTATAGTCAGAAGGGCAGATAACTCTGGTGTCGCTTTACAGTGCCACCTGTCGGTGAAAAAGCGACACCTACCGGCAAACCGGTGTAGTTATGTTTTGAAAGGAGGAGGTAACTGCTACAAGGACTCCCCCCCAGATTGAAAAATATTGAAAATATTATTCAATATGTACAGTTGTAGATGAGAAGCATTCTTTGTGGGTATGTCTGTTTTGCTGTTGAAGATTAGAAAAAGTAGTGTGCACGCTACTTATTTCTGTTTCTGCATCTGTATTGAATGATTGATCGCAAGTACGTCTGCGGAATTGAGTGTTTGTAACGCATGTGGATCTGCGTGTTGTTTGCATGCAATTGGGTCTGCATCAAGTTTGAGCGCAAGTGAGTCTGCGGTCGAAAAATGCTGAGTGCAAGCGAATTTGCACTTGTTGGTGGCGTTGTTCATGTTGATTAGTCTGCATGATGCAGAGCTGATGAACAAACGTTGAATTGTCAGTGTTGTCCAGGAATGTTCGGATCGAGGGTCGTGTCCCCCGATTATTTACGTGTTCGTATAATCAAGCAATTGTTGCATGCAAAGACAGAGTAATAATTAATAAACAAAAATGAAGTAGTTCAAATAACGTTTATTGAACGTGTGTGTATGTGGAATGATGAAGTGTGTGATGTATGCATGTGTGTCGATGGAAAAACAGTTCTTGAAAAGGTATAAGAAGAAATGAATCCGGCGTAGGAAAAGTCTTTGAAAGCCGTAAGAAAATGAGTTGAGAAACTCTTACCGTTGTTTGCCCACGTGTGTTGGTAGTCGTTATGCCGATTGAGAAGAAAAGCGTGAGACGAAACGCTAGTGTATTAGCGTCGTTCTGTTGACCAGAGAAAAGTGAAACGGAACGCTAGTGTCAGCGTCTGTCTGCCGAGGCAGGTCGGTGAGGAAGAGACGGATTTTCCGTTATGCACCGGTTTTTATAGTCAGAAGGGCAGATAACTCTGGTGTCGCTTTACAGTGCCACCTGTCGGTGAAAAAGCGACACCTACCGGCAAACCGGTGTAGTTATGTTTTGAAAGGAGGAGGTAACTGCTACAATATTCTCTTATAGAGAAGGGATCATTTGTAGAAGAAAAAAATAAATAGCTCGACCAGTCATTCGCAGTGTGCAATATGAGCCGGGTTAGAGTTAAAGTTAGAGTTAGGATCATGTTTAAGGTTAGGTCTCTACGTGGAAGTCGATGAAACCCTAATTTCTTGCCGTACAAAATGCAGAATAAACGCCACTCTGGAACGCATCGCTGAATGGTGGATAGCTATCTGTGTGAGTTCATGTGGAAGCAAATACTGCAAATACTTAATGATCTGAATGGACTCCATCCTCCTGAGTAAATAATAAAACGTTTCTTTAATACAACCCGCATTTTGTTTTTCTTTTGTAGGAATATTTTATTATTGGGTGAGGCAGAGTTCTGCAAATGATCCTATAGAAACACATGAAAACTAGTTGAAATGACAAAAAAAAAACGGACTGGTTTAATTTATTGACTGTTTAATTAGTAAAAACAATTGGTACAAGAACGGCGGAAAGAACGAAACAGGAACTTTCTATTTTCGTGAAGAATTCAAAAAGTTTGGCATCGATTTCTCTGGTGCGTATTGGCGGATCGGCATGATTGGTTCGTGGTTACAACCAGGAGTCTGTATTGTAGAAAGATGTGTGCATACAGTAGCAAGACTCGAACGGGTAGAGGCAGTAACTTTGTAGGATATTTGTACAGGCAAGGGCACCACAGCAATTGCTTCGACCGGGGATGCACTCTTTCGTGTATGGTGTGCACTGGAAATAGACAAAATAATCGTAGATATTGCAGTATCGTATGCAAGCAATAAAAATATCCGTTATGGCTACCCTAATGAACTAGAATATTTAATATATGCTGAAATTTTGGAAATAATAAAAAGAAATATGTGACCAAATTGTGGTGACGGGGCGGAGAGGCCGTCGGGTAAGCGGCCACGGTTGGCGGGTGCTCGTCAAAAAAAAAAGCAGAAAAGTGGCTGCACACACAGGCGAACCTTGAACTCTCAGATTTCAAAAGCAATGTTCGAAGGTGTGTGACTAGTCAAACTGGTTACTGTTTTCGGCAGTCGAGAAAATGCGATACAAAGTGATACACCATCCCTCCTAAAATCTAAAATAATAAAAAAAATTTAATAATTCTTTTTCATAGTGGATATTTGTTATGGTTGTTTACTTGTAATTTGCCAAAAAAAAGATTTTTTTAAATTTATTTAGAGGGAAAAATGTGAGGGCTGAGATTCCGTGGCCAAGAAATTATTTTCGAGTCTGTCGATCTGATTCTTTTTTTTTTTTACAATGACCGACCATCAAGCGTTAAGAACTATCTTCAATCCTAAAGGCAACCCCTCCGCACGAATTTTGCGATGGATTTTACGTCTACAAAAATATGACTACACAATAAAACATTAACGGAAAAGATAACCCGGCGGACATAACTCTCACCAATCAGGCAAAAAGTTTATGTTCAACCGAACTGTATATTCTAATAGCTGTATTTTTGGTTTAATTTCGACTTGGGGAAGATTCTCGAAGCATCATGTTGTCACCCGTCGCCATTTTCATCTTTTTTTCCTCATTCTAACGTGATGTCTTCGAACCGACATTTTTTCCTGGAAGTTAAAAACGCTTTAAAATCACTTAAAACACACAAAAAAAATTAGCCAGGTAGGTAAAAGAGTAATTTATCTTGCCTTTGGTAACATTTATTTGTTGCATATTTGTTTTTGACCCCTTTTTCGTTCTGTTGTCTTCAGTAAATAATTGCCGGATTTTCGTACTTATTTCTGAAGATAAGTATGTGTATGTTTTTTCCAGTTCGATAATTTAATATTTAAATAAACTATTTTTCTTTGAAACAACTTCTTATAAATATAACTTTATTTGGGGGAGATTTAAAAAAAAAACAATGAAATGAAAACAATTGTTCAAAATCAGTAATGTGCGCACAAACTGATGACGTCGACGGTGCGCTTGGAAGGTCCCTTCAGTATGCGGATAAGTTGAAATGAGCGTCAAGATTCTGATAATTAGAAAAACAGGATTCAGCAGAAGTGTCGATGGAAGAGGAATTAATTAATGTTATGTTTGATGTTACATGCAAACTTAAAATTCTAGAACGATTACAAGTATTACATAAGAGCCGCTCGCCAATGAATTGACCGCACGATTTAACCGGAACCGATTCTTGTCTGACGACGGTCTCCCAGTCCGCCAACTTTAATTCGAATAGTGTTCGTTGATCCGACTGGAAAGGAAAACTGTCTTCAAATAGATCACAAAACAACACAGATAAGTTCACTCTTTGTATTGGCTGTCCGAAAAGAAAACAAAAAAAACACACACACAATTTCAGTGTCCGAGAAAAAATTAAAAATAAAAAAAGGTTCAGTGTCCGGAAAAAAACAAAAAAAAAACACAATTTCAGTGTCCGACACAAAAAAAAAAAACAAACAATTTCAGTGTCCGAAAAAAAAAAAAAAAAAAAAAAAAATGTTCAGTGTCCGACACAAAAAAAAAAAAAATTTCAGTGTCCGAAAAGAAAAAAAAACACAATTTCAATGTCCGAAAAGAAAAACAAAAAAAATTTCAGTGTCCGAAAAAAAAAAAAAAAAAAAACAATTTTACTGAACTGTGGTTGTTTTAAGTGCTCACGTTCCCCTCTCTCCCAGTAGTCAGCCGAGGGTAAGACTAGCTCGCACAATCTTTCCCTTTCTCCAAGTGGTCGGCAACGGAATCTTACGGTTCTATTGTAACAGATTTCAGAAAACTAGAAGAATGAATGAAACAAACAACGTGTGAAATATTTTCTGGTTGAACTATCCCAAGAATATATAGATCAGGAAAGTTCTGTAGACTTGCTCAAAGGAGGATTGCTCCACTATGATCAGGAGAGGATTATAATGGCTGCCTAAGACCAACGCTTGATGATCTATGCTTTTAAGAAGAAGAGTCGTCTCAGCAACAACAAGTGCAGATTCTGCCACACAGAAGTAGAGGTTAGGGTGAGACATCTGATATCCAGTTGTAAGGTTCTGCTGAGGGACGGCTACTATACAATGCGACACAATGAAGTGTGTACATATCTCCACTGTACCATCTAAGTGAGGAGGCACTTAAATAGTATTTGGTCTAACGAAAAAAAGTCTGGCGGACGAGTTAATCCAGTGGGGGGGGGGATTAAAATATAATTAACAACATTTTACCCTTCAAGTTTTATGAGAAAGGGTTAATAATGCCCCCTTTCGGTCATAAAATCCTTGTACTTTCAGGAAAGTTTTGTTTACCTTATTAATTTTCTATTTATTTATATATTTATTTTGTTAATAGTGTCCTATTTACTAAGAAAATCCTTGTATTTATCAGGATATTTTCGTATGTTGCCACATCTTCGTAGTGGCTCGGTCGGAACTTCGCTCTCAACTGGTCCTCCACGAAGGTTTGTTTGCTTGTATCGGTTCAGAAAGTTGCGGCGCATTTTCCTTTTCACGCGTAGGGATTACTGGCTCACAAACAGATGGCATTCGGGCATCCCCTCGACTTATAGTATTATCTCCATTAATTGATTTGGGAGCCAAATCTCTTACGCTGACGGTAGTTTCGATGCCAGAAGGTAGACTTACATGTGCATAGTGAATATTGATGTTCAGTAATATAGCAGGTGTAACCGGAAGTCGACCTGGTATGTATATACGTATACTTGACCTGGTTTTGCCCATAGAGTAATTGAAGTGCTAGAAGTGGATTTACGACTGTACTTAAACAGTCTATCGTGAGGGGTCGTATTCATAGCTGTGCAGAGCAACGATCGAATAGAATGTAGAGCATCAGGTAGACTATTTTCTTAGCAGGATAGCCCCATATTGCGAGAATGTAAAGTTACTTGTATGGCCTTCCATAGTGTGCCATTTAGTTTCTCAATTTACCCATTGCCTTCCGGGTGGTATATACTCGATTTTGAAGTTGCAATACCTTTCACGTGTAGGTAGTAAGTAGTTTCCTCTGATAGAAAGTCAGTTGCTCTCTCTGTGTGAATCATATCGGGCATGCCAAATATCGCAAATAGTTGATTCAGGCATTGTGTGATAGTTTTGCTTGTCATATCTTTACATGGGAATGGAAAAGGGAAAACGTGTGTATTCGTTGATTAGCGTCAGTAGGTATTTGTTACCATATATGGACGTAGGCAGTAGTCCTTTGAAATCCAAGTTTAATCGCTGGAAGGGTAGTATTGCTTTTATGGGAGTTCACTTGTTATCGGTGATAAATTTAGGTTTTAGATGCTGGCAAAACAAGCGCGAATTAGTTATGCCTTTTATTTGGTTGAGTGAGAAATGGAATGTTTCTTTCCTTGGGAAAATGAAATAGTTGTGTAATGCCAGTGAAGGTTGTGAAGATCTTCTAAAGAATGAGTGAGTGTAGATATTCGAGAAAACGTATCAGCAACAGTATTTTTTTTTTCTATAACGGTAGACGATGCTAAATTTAAATTGTGACAGTTCAATGAGAAAACGGCATATTTTGTCGTTTTAGAATTTTGATTTCTCTGGAATTATCAAACATGAAACTAATGCTTTTTTGGTCTGTAATTAAAGTAAAGTGTTTGACAAGTAGGAAATGGCTCTACTTTCGTAAAGCTTCGACGGCTTCCTCTTTTTCAACTGTATGATGCTTACTTTCACTGGGACTCGATGTTCTAGAATAGAATGCAACCGGACGGTTTTGTTGATGATGGGTAGCCATGATGGGTAGCCACTAAACAATTGTTAATAGCATCGGTTTCTCCTGCAAATTCTTTACCAGATTAGCATCTTTCAAATGGTTCTTTAGCCTTTGGAAGGAGGGCAATGCCAAATAAGATAATAGGAATTCTCTATAGCGATTTAGTGCTAATATTTTCTCTGTAGAATTTTTGGATATATTTGCTGTAATAAGAGAAAATCATCATAATACTCCGTCTTTGTGATTTCCGATTTAGAGAAAGTGGATCTCAAGTAGAGGTTTAAGGCGATGGTAGTCAGGCGATATTTGGTTGTTTTTGATAGTGTACCCACGTAAGGTTATGGACAAAATTGAAACAATGCTTTTATTCGTATAAAGCGTGATGTTGTACTGTTTAGCTACCTTATAAAATTGTAGAAGATTGTAGTCAGGCGATATTTGGGGTTTTTCCACAAATGATAACACAAATGATACATAGACATATGGATTTGATGATTTCTCCCTGTCGACAACCCTAGCAATGCTTCTTTGGGGTGCACTTACTACATTTGTTAAACTGAATGGCAGACGAGTAAACTGCTACAATTTGCCATCTACCTCGAAGGCTGTAAATTTACGATCCTCGTTACTGATAGGGGTTTGATGGTATGCTGATTTAACATCAAGGTAGTGAAAGTATTAAACCGTTCTATTTCTTCGACCATTTTAGATACATTCGGCAGAAGGTAAGAATCTAATTCCGTTAATCTATTAATGGCGTCGCTGTAATCGATCACAAGTTTTTTTTTCTGGTTTTCATTTCATGTTACTTGAATCTGCGCTCGACAAGGTGAAATTGAGGGCGCCATTATATTTTCCTCCAACAATTTTGCAGTCTCTATTCTTATGAATTTAGTATCAGCGATTGTGTAGCGGCGTGACTTTGTGTTGATTGGAGTTTTGTTCTTAGAGAGATGAGAAAATAATGGGGAAGGAGAAACGTTTATGGATGGAAAACGATTATCTTTGGTCACTACCAGAATCAAACATTGCATTTATAGTGCACACATCAATATTGCACTTAGTCAATGTAATGTTTTTTTTCTTCTCTTATTAGTCACGTGAGATTTGGGAATTCATAGTCTCTATTTAACACTGCCGATACAAAAGATCTACAGACTTCGGTACAATGTCCTTTTTTCGAACACTTTTTGCCGTTTGCCTCACGGACCGGACAAAAGCGACACGAATGAGTTGAATTCCCGCAACAGAAACAAATTTTGACTTGGTGTTGATTGAAGCTTTGCTCGTAGAGAGATGAGAATATAATTGGGGAGGAGAAACATTTATGGATGGAAAGCGATTATTTTTTGGGTGACTGCTGCGATAATAATTCGTACTCCGGTCCATCAAATTTGAAGGTTACCTTGTTGTATTTGCAAAGAACGTCTTTCCCTATGATAATGTCGACAAATAAATTCGTAATCACCGGCACTTTCATGTTAGAGTGTGTACTATTGTTTAGAGAGACATCGACTTTAGCTTCTTGAACAATTTTCGCACACATGTTAGAGTCGGCCAATGATATTGCTTTTTGTTTTGGGATAAATAATTTTAAGGTACAATTTTTTTACAGTATTGTCGCTACCAGAATCTATCATAGCATTGACAGTGCACCCATTTATTTAATACCCTTTTCTTTTCCTAGTCTCGCGAGACTAGGGAATTCGCGGTCTTCATTTAACGCTGCTAAAACGGAAGATGTTCAGACTTTGGTCCAATGTCCCATTTTCGAACACTTTTTGCAGTTTGAGTCACAGACAAACAAAGGCGACGCGGATGACCGGAATTCACGCAAAAGAAACCAATTAATATCATTGACAACACTAATTAATCTTAATTAAGCATTTATGACTCTTAACTGTTATTTCTAGATAGTTCTTCTTGTATACACATTGGCAATATTTTTGTGAAGAAAATATTTTTTTAATTTGGTTAATCAAATTAATTAAATGATTTAATGAGGTTAATAATTCTCGCCAAAACCTTCATGGTCTGTACCTGATTAACCTCATTCCCCTGAAGATGGACCCGGATGGGTCTGAAAGTACTTGGGACACAAATCTAAACTATGGCAAATTCATCAGCCAATTCCCCTCCGAAACTAAGATCCTGATTCGGACTATTGAAAGGATCTACCAAAGGATATCTAGACATGAGTTGTCTCTTATATTCAACAATACTTGCCTGCAAGAGAAGATGCTGCACACACACACACACACACACACACACACACACACACACACACACACACACACACACACACACGGGGGGGGCAAACATTACTAAATAGCACGGCGTGTTTTTGCTTAATAAGACTTTTTTATTTTTTCAATCTTCCGAATGGTCCATTTAGTGTTTCGGTCAAATTGCTGTAAGTTCCGTGGGGTTCTTGTTCCATTTTCTTTATGAAAAAAGAAACACATGGTACTTACATACAGCAATTTGACCGAAACACTAAATGGAATATTCAGGAAAATATATATATATATATATATATATATATATATATATATATATATATATATATATATATATATATAACAGATTTTGTTTTTATTTCATCATATATGTATGTTTACTATTTAATCATTTATAAACGTATGTACATCAGTAAGTTCACTTAAATTGTTATCATGTCATTTATACGCAGGGCAGATATGATATATAAGTAAAGCGTCAGTGGAATTGTATACAAAGAATTAGAAATAATTAAAAGTCACAGTTGTTATCTACGCTGAATTTCAGACGAATTTCCATTGGGTTCAAATCAAGATTATCCCCCCTTACACCTAAAGTAAAACATTATCGCTTACAGTTACCTCCCTTGAACAGTTTCTACAGAGAAACAAGGGAGGTAACTGTAAGCGATAATGTTTTAATGTTTTAGAAAGAAAAAAGAAGAACTTGTGTTTGGTAATGCCGCTTAAAAGCTTTGGTTACGCAGTCAATTAAGAGAATCCAAATGTTTGCTTTATTTATCCAAAAAGCAAAAGGGAAGTTTGGTAACGGTTCAGACACACTCATTTGGAGTTCTACTCGCTGATATTGCACAGTGACGTTTCCTGGAACCTGAGTGGTGGTGGTGGTCATCATCATCATCATCATCATCATCATCATCATCATCATCAAAAAAATGATTTACTAGTTCTCACACAGGACATCATCAGTGATTTTCGCACTGTCAATAACAAGTAGCGTTCCCTAAAGTCTGAGTGACAACAAGTCTCCCCAGATTTCCAGTATTCTCCACTTTTTTTTCGATAACCATTGCACATGATTTCGCATTATCGTAACAGCCGCTTACCATGGCAACGACAATTGGTCTTCTCTAGGAGTTCGGTGGCAATATGCCTCCCCAATGTCCCAGTACTCTCTGCACCTTTTCAGTGGAGGTCTGGTTAGTGCTCTCTTGATTGTTCACGACTATTTCGTGTCGTATCAGCTTAAAGCTGGTGTTATCACATTGTGTTTGTTTTTCGGAGGGGGGGGGGTAGTGTATGAGACCTCTTGCAGGATCAACTCCCTCGAGTTCATGTGGTGTTCCTTCCATGTTTTTGTTTTATCTTCTATGTGGGGGGGGGGGGTGTTAGTGTTCGTAGTTTATATGGGTTGGTTTACGCACTCAAGAATTTTCCTTGCGATTTCAGCTGCTTTCATCATTGCCGTCCGTTATATAGTTTCAGTCTTCCATTTGATTCCAATTTCATCTATTTTTTTTTTTCATCCAGATTTTTCAGGACTGTTCCTAGTGCTCCTGTGATTACTGGTATTATATTGATCTTCTTCACGTTCCATATTCCTTTCAGTTCCGTGTATTTGCTTTGTTTTATTATTGCCCACTGGTGATAACAAGCAGTGTTCCCTGGAGTCTGAGTGTCAACAAGTCTCCCCAGATTTCCAGAAGTCTGCATTTTTCCATAATCGTTGCAAATCAGCTTGCGTTATCGCAACAGCCGTTTACCATTGATTTCTCGCTGGTAACGACCATTGGTCTTCACTTGAATTTGAGAGGCACTAAGCTGCTTCAAGGTTCCAGCGGCAGTCTGGTTGGTGCTATCTCTCCTTGGTCTTTCCATGCTCCTTAACCCTTCACGACCACTTTGTGTGGTGCCACAATGTGTGTGTGTGTGTGTGCGGAGGAGTTGGGGTTCAGATTATGGGAATTTTCGTAGTTTCAGTCCCTTTGGGCTCGTGTTCTTTTTATATTTGTTGCTCTATTTCTATTTCAATTTATCTGTGGTTGGTTGGCGTCATCTGGTCATGTGGATTAGTTTCTGTACCCAAGGATTTTCATTAATTATTATTATTATTATTTGGAAGTTGCGATGACGCGTTTGTTCCCATTGCTTCCCGTACGTTTTGCATACCCAGTTCTACCTACCTGTACCTGTACCTGATGTGGCGGGTTTAGCCGGCTTCCTCCAAAGGATTTAGTTTCTAGGGAATATTGAATTCACAAGTCGAATGTATATCCCGATCAGTTGAGATGACGATGTTTGATTTTGCAGTCTTTTGCAGGAAGGTATCGCCGTCCTCCGACATACAGCGCCTGACATTCCCAAATGGTCACCCATCTGGGACTGACCAGGCCCAACGTCGCTTAACTTCGTTGATCTTATTAGAACCTGTATGTCAACGTGATATTGGCGTATATCAAGTTCTACTTGCTGTAACTAAACCGTTGGGAGGGGCAAGTGGGGGGGGGGGGAGTTAATCACTATTAATATTCTCTTGTCGAAGGTATCCAGTAATAGTCAAAATCGCTGCCACCTAGTACTTTTCCGAAATGTAAGAACATTTTTAAATCTTAAATGAAAAACAAACTAATTGTTTGTTTTCACTATAATTTTTAGAATAATAATTGTTGCTGTCCCGTATTAGAATCCTATTTATTATCTTTAGAAGTGTGAGAGAGAGAGAGAGAGAGAGAGAGAGAGAAAGAGAGAGAGAAAGAGAGAGAGAGAGAGAGAGAGAGAGAGAGAGAGAAAGAGAGAGAGAGAGCACCGAAGCAAAAATAACTAGTTTTGAAAATATAAAAGAACATATTCAGTATCTACGCGTGCCCTAAAAAAAATAGCAAATTGAAAAAAAAAAAGAAGCTCAATTTCAAAAACAAAAGGAAACAATAATTACAAGCTTTAAAACTTTGATTTTAATAGTTTTTGTTTTTGGGGATGGAAATAAAAAGGCACAAAAATCTTGCGTAATAAAAATAATAAATCAACTTCACTTTCACGTTAATACTAAACAAATAGGCAGATTATCTCCCTTTATCACAACGCTGTAATAATAACATTGTCCTTATGGTGAAAATACACACAACCTTAAAGGTTGTTCGTGAACCTCGAGCATAATTAAATATAACCCTTCAATACCAAAAGCTTAATAGTTAGGCAGGAGTTACTGCCCTTTACTTGCGTTTGTACACAGTTCTTGGATATTTGTGCCCAGCTCACGTTTGGATAAACGTCATAACCATGTTGATACAAGGACGATAACTCTGTGGTAAATTAGATATGCAGGACGGAATAATGTAAACCAGATACTAGCTTGTATACGCCACTCTCTTTCTTTTTGATATAAGCTACTCTCTTTCTTTCTCCGTACATTCGGCTTACTCTTACCTCTTCTTTCCTTTTTACTTCTTCCTTATTCTGTACGGAAGGGGATGGGCTTCACTAAAAAGAGTCGCTTTCTCTGAGGTCCACACAGACGCAGGGGGTGTCCATGAGATAGAAAACCTTATTTCACATAAATGTGTGAACTCAACATTTTTGACTAATGAAAATTATTCCTGCTTATTCGAAACGATAAAGTCTGAAAGCCCGTGTGATATGTCAATTTCTAATAAAACAGCCAACCCAAAATCAGAGTTCGTCTGGCCGACACAACTGCGCCTCTCGACCCCGGAAGATTGCGACAACAACAACAACCAGCGCCCAACAAAGCTTGACGACGCAGCCCAATAAACACGTCTTGTGCCAAGCTGAAAATCCCTTAAGCACGCCTGAATTCAGCCGAACCCAAAAAGGTAAACACACACCCATACACACACAAGATGTATATAAAAGTCTATAAAAACTAAAACGCTTATGGCCCCCACCTCTTTTTCTCCCTTTCACTACTGACGTGGGTAAACAACCTTACAAACAAAAGGTTGGTAAACAACCTTACGACAAAAGACCCTGACGACTGTCACAAAGCTTTTCTCCTACGACAGAAAAGTCAATAACTGATGGGCCTCAAAGCATTCGTACTTGTAAACAGAACACATAAGTTCGGCAAAAATACGAATTTACAAACCCTCATTCTGTATATTTACCTTTTGACTTATATTTCGCAATTTTTTAGATGAGGGTTGATCATTCGTAGAATTTGGTATATTCGGACTGCTGTTCTCATCTTGGGTGTTTTTATCACAACGTTTCGGCCGATGTAACCTCCGACCTTCTTCAGGTGTACTTTTTCCAATCATCCGGACAAGTTTATTATGTAAGATAGAAATTTGGAAATGGCATAACCTTATTGTGTAATGAATGTAATGAACTAACCCTAACCCTAACCCTAACTCTAACCCTAACCAGAACCTTATTGTGTAATTGACTAAAAGATCTCAATTCTAATAACTAATCGTTTTGAAATAATTGTTCGAAATTTTTGTATAGAAAAGCGAAAATCCAATGAAAATATAAGTAAAACTTTACTTATTTTGTGAATTTATTATTATACTAAATATGAGTTAATCAACTTTTGTTTCCCTAAAGCGATTTTGCCTGTATATTTCATTGACCATTATAGCTTTAAAACCCAACTCTGCATATGCTTATGCGTTCCGACAGCCACTTAGCCCAATTCCTGATGCGTGTTTGCAGAATATATGCGATCGTTTCGTTACCTTTCAAAATTTCTTACATTTTTCCGGGTATGCTCCTTCTTCCAACACGGTAATTTATAGAGCAGGTCGCACGCATTTCCACTCTCGCGCTAATATCTATTCCCACAGCCCCAGAACCACCGTGAACTGTTCTTACTAAGTGACTTTTTTGATAAATCGCCGCTATTATTTCATATTTTTCTTTTTACTACTGTCTATATACTACACTAGATTTTAAATCTAAATATTGATCGCTCCATTTAAGTACCATTTCTTCTTTCCGAGTGTATTTCAGAATGATGGAATACAGGAATAGTAGTTTACCATTAAAAAATATTAAAAGTGCTTATTGAATTTTCTTTCACATTTCTAATATGATATAATTCATATCACAATTCCCGCGTTACATTAGATATTTTTCCATTTTTTTCATCTTTACTTCTCAATTTTAGCCTATTTACACATATTTAAGAACAAAGGATCACCGGAATCTAATTTACGAACACATAACGAAATAAAACGCGACTATGCAACATAGCCGCTAATTGCGCTTTAATTCACTTTTTAAATCATAATTTTCATTTGTTTTCTTTTACTTTAACATATCTATTTCATAGGTTCTGTTTGGAGATATACTTCACTTACAAAGAAAATCAGCGCCATATAAAGAGTTAAAAGGCTCGGTATTTACATTTTTCAGATCAAGCTACATTAAAAATGGCAAAGTTGTATTTTTCGAAATGTTTTATTTAAGGTATGTTTACCTAGCGAGATAATCTCTGGAACTAACGTCGCTGTTGATTTTTCCGTGTTCATAGCGTTCACGTGAACCGTAATTTGGGCAGCTGATCATAGCGTTCCTTATTTGGGCATGTTGGCAGTTGTTTTTACGTAGATACGACTATTGTCTCCTCGAAAATTTGTCTGTCCAGCGTGTATAATGAGAGGATGGATAAGCGAGAAGAGCGTGCTGGCATGTATTCGGTGAGAGGGCGTGGTTATAGGGATAGTAGATCGGACGTACGCTAAGCGATGCGTGGGAGTTACATAGAAAAGGACTAAATGGGTTTGATTACTAGGTGTGCGTGTGTGTGGCTAAGTTTTGTTTTTTTTGTTTATTATTATTTTTTATAAGACGGGCTGGGAATGTCACATCTACCCACCTAAAAATAGAAAAATCTTAGTTTTTCTTGAAACGGACGCGTGTTTTAAGTGCAGGAAATGTAACATCTTGAGGGCGTCTGCACATTTATTTTCGACACCCTTAAGATGTTAGATTTCTAAGTTATATTCTTGTAGCGCTAAGCTCCAAGATAAAAGTCTGAGGTTTTTATTTTACATTTTACTTACAAAAACTAGTTGGTTGTGGTCGGTATACACAACAGTAGGTTGCAACGAAGCTGAGATATAAATCCCAAAGTGTTGTAGACCGAATAACAGAGATAAAGCTTCCTTTTCTATCGTGGAGTTCCCCCCCCCCCTCTGGTGTTGATTCAACTTTCGGGACGAATAGCTAACCGGGCGCGTATTACCTATTCCATCTACTTATATTCCCTAACCCTAACCCCAATTCCTTGGTCGCTTGCATCAACTGAAAGAGAAAATGGTTTGTTCAAATCTAGAGCTTTTAACACCGGCTCCGAAATTAGGCTATTTTTTTAATCTCCTCGAAGAAGTTTTGCAATTTGGGAACCACGAGAACTTATGTTTCTTTACCAGCAAGTTAGTCAGAGAGGAGGCGATGTCAGAAAACTTTTGCAAAATTTCCGATAATATTCATATCATTCACAGGAATCTTCTCAACCCTCGGACATTACTCAGAACGGAATACTGCACGCTATCACGAATTTTCACCTGAAGTGCTGATACCCGATCGTGCCCCTCTACGTGTCCTAAGCATTTTAGTTCGGTCTGGAAGAACTCACTTTTCACTAAGTTTATAGTGAGCTTAGCGGTTTTAATTCGGTCAAACACTCTCTGCAAAGAAAGGATTTGGTTTTCCCAGTTTTCGCTAAATATCACGATGTCGTCAATATAGACAAGTAAAAATATCTCAGGATTTTCTCGCTTGTTTTATTTAGCCCTAAGTGACCTGCTAAATGGATTTCGTGGGCTGTGTTGGGTATATTAGAGCGATAGACCCTTGATATGACTATGTGATCGTTCATAGTCCTTCCGAATCAGATATGGGATGCTTTTTCATCTTCTCATTAGCACTTCATCTTTGACGTAGGAGATTATCTATACCATTTTCGATTTCTCGTATTTTCCTAATCGAGCGTAAAGTTGCTTCAGCTCAGCGTCTTCCATCTGTTCGACTATGGGATATCCGGAATGGGTCTGTCTGAACTAGAAATCCTTCTTTCATTAAAGTTTAACTCATGTTCGCCCCTGTTGTTCCTGAAAATCTTATGGGACAGATCGACTATGGCGTTGTCTTACCTATCAGATTGGTCTATTCTTTCTGTCCGCGCACGTGTTATAACGCACGACGGTTGTTGTTCGGATTTCTCTTTTCAATCTTTTTTTCTTTCTTTCTTCTTTTTTTTTTAATGGAAATCGCTCCAGACAAGGCATGAAGCCACTTGATGTAAGAAGCTAAGAAAAAAAAATACTACTTCAAGGTAAAAAAAAAAAAAAATAGCCAACGATAAGTGCTAGATAGATAGATTTTGACCCAGAAAACAGCAAGGGAAGCGAGAGTTAAAAAGCTGCCGAAAGTAAACCCAGGGTTCACTTTCTATTCTCCTATTTATTATCATCATCATCATCATAATAATAATAATAAAAATAATGATGATGATGATGATCATCATCATCATCATTATTTTTATTATTATTATTATTATTATTATTATTATTATTATTACTACTACTACTACTACTACTACTACTACTACTACTACTACTACTACTACTACTACTACTACACTGGGTAAAATTCTGCAATTTGTTCGAAAATAGTTCCCATTGCAGTGTCCTATCTCTGGTTAAATGTAAAATATCTTGCAAATTCAGAGTGTTAAAATCCATACCGTGGTTAGTATCAAAGTGTAGTATCTGTTCCGATGTATACTGCACCCCATAGACTGGTATTGTCTTGGCCTTCGGGGCTTGATTTACGCCGGTCTATGGGACGGTCCTGTGCAGTTCTAGGAGGTCCACCCTCTCAGGCTTTGCTTTCCCTCTTTGGGGAGGAGTAAGTTTATTGCTTACTGCCTGAGACGCCCCTACCGGGGAATGCTGATGAGGCTGCCCAGGCAAATTATTATTATTATTATTATTATTATTATTATTATTATTATTATTATTATTATTATTATTATTATATTTGTGTTGTCCCCACGGACCTTCTTTTTTTCTGCTCGGTCGGTAGAATGACAGACACCTTCAAGTCGGTCGTATACCACTACCACAACTATCGGTCCTGAAACGACATCAGATTCGATATTAATTTTGTGAAGGGGGATGTGAATATATCTGCGTGTCATGGTTTTCGTCCCTCGTGGCATACACCTTGTAGGGACTGACTTCGTGGAGTGAAGTCATGCTCTCGTCGGCTCCTCAAAAACGAACTCCAACTCCAACTCCAACTCCAACTACTCGACAATCAGCTAAATCCCATCCATTCACTGTGGAGGTTCCCAGATGCCGGAGAGCTTTCTACCTCAATAGCGTATTTCCTCGTGCTGCTAGCATCTGGAACTCCCTCCTTACTCCCTGTTTCTCCGACAGTACCGACATGCAGATGTTTAAAACTAATGTAAACAGACATCTCGTAACACTGCTACCAACTTGGGATGACACCCAAAACCTACACCTTAATTCTCAGTAAACCCTTACGTCTACAGTTGCGCCTTGCCATGTTTTGGGATGAAATATGTGTTTTTTTTTAAAGTAGACTCTTTTGTGTATTTCACACGACTCCTTTATTTGAATAACAACTATGTGCATTCAATTGTTTCGGGACTTTTAGTAAATGCTTATTTCTTTATATTTGACCGTGCCAACGTTTGTTAAAATAAACGTTAAATAAACGCACATGAGTTTAAATTGTGGTGATCTTAAAGAAGGGGACGCGTCCCTTCCTCATCCTCTTTTTCCCTCAGCATTCTGAGAAGAACGCACAAATAACTCTCGGCGATCCCCCCCCCCACCACCACCACCAGCTCGAACGAGCTGTGTGGGGGAGGAAGAGAAAGGTAACCCTTTTCGATTCAAGAAATCTATCTATCTTTCGATTTGATGAACATTCTACAATCTGGTAATCTTTCAATCCCAACGAACTCTTATGTCTTCAACACACATTGCATTCTACACACAAAAAGACATTTCAACACGCATCGCATTATACGCCCCAATTATGAAACTTACACTCTCTTTTAAATATTAAATAAATAAATTGTTTTGTTAATAAAAAAATGTTATTCCTTTCCTTTTTTATTAACCATTATAAAAGGCCTATTCGTATATGTGTATAGCTTACTCATTCCTTCGTTTTCTTTAAGGTAAGTTTAAATAATATTTTCTTCCTTTCTCTTTGTTGTCTTAAACTGTTTTATTTAATCTCCACGTGGTCCGATGGTGGAAGCCTAACGGTGTGATAACATGCAGTTATAAAGCCATCTATCACACTACCTATGGTTGGGGAATTCATTATCGCAAAACCATTAGCGGCATCCTTCGCGACTGTGGTTAAAATCTCAAATCCATTGTTCCCTTTTGAATCACCCGCCATTAAACAAAGACTTCCACCCCGGCCATAAAATCACTTTTATGTGTTTCCTTTTATTTACATATTGTTCATCTTTTCCCTGGTATCCACGGCTTGTTTCCGGTAGACTAAGAATGCAAACCACTCAACCGAACAACCTGTTTAATAGAAGGGATTGCGACGCTCCTGTGTCTCTCGTTTGGTAAGATCAATCCCCCCTCCTGCCGCTACTCTGCTAGCAGTTACGACGCCCTGTTATTTGTTTTGGAGTGTGTCTGCCTATTCCAGCGGGACTAACACATCATTCGTCTTCTTTCTCGCCCGTATACAGGTCGATTTATTGTCTTTAAATTTCGGCCTCGTCGGTTTAAATCTTCGGTGCTTATGTAACAGAAATAGCAACAGACGACAAACACAGGGTTTAAAAAACGCAATTTATTTAAATAACAGACGAAAGAGATCATATGCAAATAAACAGGAAAGTATGTATGGGTGTGTATGCGTGATATTTTTAATGATAAAGAAAACTTAGCTGGACTGATGTCAACTTGAAATAGAAAGAAGGTGGAGGTCCATATCTTTTTCTTTTCTTCTTTTGTCCATTTCTTTTCTTCTGTCTGCTGTGTTAGCGTCGCTTCTCCCTTTTTTAATGTTGTTTCACAAAGTTCTTTTGTTTTCCTGACTTTAATTATCAGATAGTGTAAGGTTTTCTTCTCTCAAAATCGCATCCGCTTCTCATCTTATGAAAATAAATAATTGCTCAGTGCCGGTTTATTCTTTTTTCTGGCGCCCTGTGAATTTTCTTTTTCCGGGACATAGATTGAATAGATACAAAGCTTTTTCTGCGAGTTGAATTTCTCCGTGACGAACAAAAAGCAGTTTTTCCTCGATTTTGTATCGGAATGGCCACGATATTTTTAGTTGCTGTTTTCTACTTGGTTAACATTCTGTCAAGCGTTAAAACGATCGGTATTTACATCACCATATTTAGTTTTAGACTACATCACATATGGCAAAGCTGTATTTTTCGAGACATTTTATTTAAGGTATGTTTACTAGCGAAGTGATCCTAACTAACGCCGGTGTTGATTTTTTCCGCGTTCCTAGCGTTCACGTGAACTTTAATTCGTACGGTTGGCGACAGCGTTTATTTATTTGGCCATGTAGACAGTTTTTTTTCTTTCTTTTCGTAGATGCTTCTATCATTGTCTTTTCGAAAATTTGTCTGTCCAGTATTTATAATAAGAGGGTGGATAAGCGAGCAGGACGTGACGGCATGTATTCGGTGCGAGGTTGGGTTCATAGGCATAGTAGATCGGACGTACGCTAAGTGAGAGTGAGAGTTATATAGAGAAGGACAAAATAGGTTTGATTACTACGTGTGCGTATGTGTGGCTAACTTTGTATTGTTTTGTTTATTGCTTTCTTTTAAGACGAGTTGAGAATGTTACTATATATATATATATATATATATATATATATATATATATATATATATATATATATATATATATATAAGTTAGTAATCCGAAGCAGGAGCAATGTGATATAGGTACCGGAAGGTGGAACAGATTAACAAAAATAATTGAGAAGAGAAAATATGAATGGAATCTCAAATCAATTTATTAATATTTCACGGTTTAAATACCAGAGCAGTAAATAGAAAGAAGTTTACTGTCAAGTAATTTAAAACGGTCCGGAAAAGGTAAACTTTAATTTTCGAGAGTGGAACCTCTCATTATCAAAAGTTCAAAAATATGACAGAGTGGTCGACAAGGCGAGATTGACACAACTGTTGACGAAATGCCGCAGAGAATTGGTGGCAGATTCGCAGAAAATGAGTATAGATAAGCTAATTGGATATCAATATTAATTGTTCCTATTATAATTTATTTTTTAATTTATTGTATAATTATTCAGCTTAAAGCTTGTCATCTTATTAATATTTATTTATTTATATACTTTATTATTTATCATTATTATTTTTATTTTTTTATTTTTTATTCAATTTTAATTTGATAAATTTTAGTTAGCGAAAGTCGTTAATATGTTACTAGAAAATGAACGGTCAAGGGGAGGCAACTGTAAAATCAAAATCTGGTTAGAATTAATTTAAATTCAAAACTGAAATCAATTGTGAAATAAAAGGTAACTTTATAGTAATATGAATTATGAAATCTAAAGAAGATCAGGACTCAGTTGAATCAAAAGGGATGGTGGGGGAAAGTTTAGAGATTATAAATATATATATATATATATATATATATATATATATATATATAAATATATATATATATATATTTATATATATTTATAAAGTGTATATTTCTGCATTCTTATTTATTTTATTAATATGTAATGTTATAGGGTATAATTACTCCTAAAATTAATATATTTAAATTTTATTTAGAGATTATAAATATATATATATATATATATATAAAGTGTATATATATAAAGTGCATATTTCTTAATTCATATTTATTTATTCATTTATTTTTTTTAATTAATATGTAATGTTATAGGGTATAATTATTCCTAAAATTAATTTATCTAAATTTCATTTATTTTATGTAAAATTAATTATGTAATTATAAGTGATTATAAATAAGCACAGAATAAAAGGCATCGAGGTGTGGGGTGGATTGGTTCTGGGCAGATAGATGGTAGGCGTAGATGGTAGGCGTAGAAGGCGTAGATGGTAGGTGTAGAAGGGTTGAGCAGGGAAGGAAGGGGGAGAGGCAAGGAGTGTAAGCATCAGAAAATGAATGGAGAAAAAAGTTCGAATCTGTTATTAAAAAAGGGGCTATATTTAGATATTAAAATGGCTTCCGAAATTTGAAATTGACCAACATTGCGGACCGAGTTGAGGATGCGGACATTAATAGAGCGATGTGTGTTGCCACATGATATTATGTGTTTGTGAAAGGAAGAAATGTGGGTGTTCAAATGTTCTTTGATGCGTTGGTGCAGAGGCCTGACGGTGCTACCGATAAAGAACTTCCGACACTTAGCGCATTGTAGGCTGTACACCGTATAGGTGCGGAAGCAGAGACCAGAGTTGGGGATGGGGCAATTAACTAAAGAGCAGGGTTCCGGGGTGTAGTGGCTTTTTTTTGGCCAAATGTTGTCGGAGAGAAGTGCCTGTGTGGAAGAGCTGTATGTCGAGGTTCTCACTACGTATGGCTTTGCGGATAGCCGAAGTGATGCGGTCGCTAAAGAAGGGGAGCTTAAGGAAGCAGGTGTTGGTGAGAGTGTGGTGTCTACGTCTTCTGGTGTTATTGAGGCTGGATATAGTAGTGGGGGGGGGGAAACCGTTGGTTAAGAGGGTCTGGTGGAAGGCTTTGGTGTGCGTTGTTTTGTCGGTAGTAGATGAGCATTTGTTCTGTATGCGGGTGATTTCGGTGTGCGCATAACTAATTTTAGCTTTGAGGGGTAGGGCGGATTTGTAATGGATGAAAAGGTTCCTGCAAGCGGGTTTTCTATAGAAGGTTGTGTGAAGGGATCCATCGTCATTTATGCTAAGTTTAAAGTCTAGGAGTGAGAGAGAGCCTGAGGTGTTGGGATGTTCGATGGTGAATTTAATGTGGGGGGCAGTATTAGTAAAGGTGTTAACTTCTGTTGGATTATGAAGGGGCTCTATAATTTGAAGAAGGCTTAAGTTAGCTAGTATGAATTGTGACCTAGGTGGAATCCGCGAATTAAGTGCAGGTTGAGATGTGTTTTGGAAAGGGTAAATTTGGTTCTCATGAATGATCCATGCTCAAAATCCTAAACACGCTCGGCAGTGATGGGCCGACATGAAAGGGCTCGGGTTGAAAAGTCAAACATAAAGCGATATTGAGGCAGTTGTGTGAATGGTTGACACGAGACAAGGGGACTGACGTCACTTGTTTTTTGGTCGAGACGGGAGATTTTAGATCAGTCGGTTGTGGAATCTGGTGCCAACCGGACAAGCAATTATGCCTGTTACATAAAGATCAGTCCGCGATGGAAGAGCGAAGTGTGCAGATGCCTGTTACCTAGGAGCTCGCAGATGGATCCTCAGCGATGCGGACCGTATGCGATATGGGCTGAAGTGTGATCGGGGGCCCCGAATGAGACTCGAATAAGTGACCCGACCTGCATCCGTCATCATCCAGCTAGAATAATTGAGTTAGGGTGATTGGAAATAGCCGCAAGTCGAGTTTGAATGGAAAAAGAGATATGTGAACCCTCTCCCAGATTTAATAGGAAAGAATAAAAGCAATTTACGTGACGCTCTCTCAAGATGTGATCGCCGAGTTTTTTCCCTTTGCATTAAAACAAAGTTTATCTGCAGAACAGGTACACCACCTTGAGCGATCACGACCGAGAAGGGATAGAAGAACGCCGAGAAGAGATATAATAAAAACCCACAGCACAGCATCTATACGACGATCGAGGGGTCAGAACACGAAGACGACTAGCGAAGAGTGAGGAGAAATCGAAGGTTACTTTTGTACCCTATTTTAGTGAAGAGACATTTAGACGTTTGGTGCATCATCGCGTGTCGATGGGCTGCCCCGTAGGAAACGCACACCCGCATGAATTCCCATCCCCAAGGAAAGGAGTCTCCCGTTAGAGACGACACCGAAAGCCCCATCGTGACACGAGTAATGAAATGTGCCAGTAAAATGCAAGGACGCTCTCACGGGTCCTGATCGGATACAGTGTTGAGAAAAACTTTAAATGTATAGAAGTTGTTTAAAAAAAATGTATAAGTCGGAGAAAACCTGTAAAGTGTTCAAAAGAGTCGAGAAAAGTATAGAAGTTAATATATGCCCTATTTTTATTGAAAAATAACGTTACACATAATTGTTATAAAAACAAAATAAATATTAAGACAGATACAGACATAGGTAGATAGAGAGGGGGAGAGAAAGAAAGAGAGGGGGGAGAGTGAGAGAAAGAGAAGCAAAGAGACAGATACAGACATAGGTAGATAGAGAGGGGGAGAGAAAGAAAGAGAAGCAAAGAGACAGATACAGACATAGGTCGATAGAGAGGGAGAGAGAAAGAAAGAGAGAGTCAATAGATGACGATTAGAACGGAAGTGACACCGCTGTTACTGACATAGCGTTGCCACGAACGATAGCCAGGGAAATGCGCTCGAACAACCAGGCTGACTCACGGGGCTCGTGCCTAGACGTTGAAATCCTCCGTCCAATGTCCTGAAAAAATTTAACAGTCTCGGGGGGAAGCACACCCGACGTTTCCACTGAAATTGGTTGGAAAACGACACGGTTAGTGAGCGAACTGTATTTTTCGCGCTTCCTTGTTTCGGCGAGCAGAGCCGCCGTGTTGGGCTTCACCGCGGATTCCGCAATCCTTGCTGGTGAAAAGGAGTCAGAACAAGTGGCGTCCCAGATCAGCGGCTTTCCGGCTCGGAAAGCAAACATAGTCATCCCGTCAGGCCTGCGACCGTCGCCCCTGTCCAGACCGACTGGTTCAAGGACTGATGCAAAACCTGCCGAGAGACCTCGCCTGACTACGTATACAAGTTATATACGAAAAACATTTTAATAACATTATAGGTTGATCAGTTTAAAAGCTTAAGAACTATTGTTAAAAATTGAGATACAACTTGTGTGAACAATTGTGCTTTGTGTAGTAATTAAAGGAGTTCTAAATTATTTCGAGAAGCTTTGTCAACGTTTCGAATGACTTTCGTATTTCGAGAAACGTAATAACGTTTCGACTTGTTTCGTTTTCGGGAAACTTTTAAGAGACATTCGTAACGATATAAACAATCATATCGTTACACCCCCCCCCCCCCCCCCCGTCAAGCAAAAGTGGTGGTGGGGGGGAAGCGATAAATAAAATAGAAAGTCAAATAAATAATTTAGACTTACCTTAGACTAACCCTGACCCTAACCCTAACCCTAACCCTAACCCTCCGCCTGAAATGAATTTGAGAAGATAATTTCCACTCAATGATAAAAAGTCAACAGTGCGCATTGTTTAGAGAAATGGTAATAACAATTTACACATAAAAAATTTAATTAATGACGTAGTTCTATGATTTTCTATTAATATTTTAGCAATATATCTAGATAAATAGTGAGTGAGAATACTCGCAAAGCATAATTTTTTTCGTTAGATATAATAACAATAATAACAACAATAATAACAATAATAATAATAACAATAATAATAATAATAATAATAACAATAATAATAATAATAATAACAATAATAAATAATAAATAATAATAATAATAACAACAACAACAATAATAATAATAATAATAATAATAATAATAATAATAACAATAATAATAATAATAATAATAACAATAATAATAATAAATAATAATAATAAATAATAAATAATAAATAATAATAATAATAATGATAATAATAATAATAATAATAATAATAATAATAATAATAATATAATGAATGAATATACAAACGATAGTACTTTTGTAATGTAATCGATACTCAAATCGATATTGTTGTGATTGTTACCTTTTTCCTGGCTTTGATGGGTTTGATAGGCATCGTGATGATCATTACATAACCGAACACATTCTCCAGTAAAATGAAAGCGGTAAACAGCAGCCACAAGGAACAGTTCAGGGCTGGAAAATAAAGGAAGACTAGAGAGGACTCGTATAACAACATCAATTCTAAAAATAATCTTTTCTTATGCGTTTTGGTCTTCATTAGAAAATGGCAAATTATATTCTGAACGCAAACATTATCTTTTGTAATGTTGGAATTTATTAAAGCCCCCCTCACTGATTGGCTGTCGCCATGTCCCTTAAGGGCCTCACGGATTGGCTGTCAGGCATTGCAACCCCTTTTCCCTTAGGTGTCACGTGAGCCAGCCCTTAAAAACCCTTGCACACGGCATCCCGGCCTCTTTTTCGACAACTCTGCTCAAGTCAGCAACACATCGGCTGGTCCCCTCAGTGACAACAGCCCACGACGGCAGTCACAGAGAATGACCTCCTGCAGTTACCCGAACTCTATACAGATAAGTTTACGCGAACCACGTTTTCGCACACCCTTTCTCAAATTCACCAATGCCTAACTGAACTTTTAAAACTCTGTAAATATTCTATGACTGCACCTTTCTCTTTCTTAGTAAAATTGCTGTGAAACTACATTCTGGTGTTTTGTGTTCCTTCTCTCAGGCTTCCGTCCTATATCTCTCTTTTGATGATTTATCTGCACATTGTTACCCCATTCTCACGTGCGAGAATTGAACTTTATTTTCAGGATTATTTCAATCCCAACAGTAAAAAACGATAGACAGGAATTCAATTGTCTTGGGATACGGGGTTCGTCTACATTAATACTATTGGGGAAATGTATGAACCCACAATTTTACTCCAGTTAACTTTACTATAGATATTTGTTCCGACATTAAATGGTTCAAAAATGATTGAAATGCAATGAAACAGACAGACCAGAATAAACAATCAGGGGATCGGTCCATCGCATCCATTTTTTTTTTACTTCCATTGAGGAGGTTATGAATCCGGTCGAATATGTCACTCTTTTTGTTTGTATACAGCCTAGTGTCCACATTGCTTGACCAATCGTAACCTGTCGGAATATTCCAACGAAACGGCTGTAACTGCAGAAGTACCAGAAAAATAATATTATTGTTGTACGAGTTACCTACCCTTGCTAAGATTATTCCGCCATCTTTGTTTTGTATCACGTGTGCTTTTTTTTTTAGTTGAAAAAAACTAAAACGCCCAAACGTATCATCTTTAGTGTTTTCATTCACCACAATTCATTCAACGTTAAAACGATTGTTTTATTTATTTAAAAGAACATTTAGCTGACATCTACGTTTATAGTGAAAAAGTAGACAGTAGTTAAGCAACCGTGGACTTTCCACGAGGTCCCGCGTTAGCACCGTCCATTGAAAATGTCCGACTTTCTTGTTCGTTTAATGTTCACCCGAGTTAAGAATCCAATTGTTTTAACATCAAACGCATATTATATTAATGTAGGTAGTTGCTTGAGAACTTAAAACCTAAACGTGTTTACCCGTCTAAAACTTAACATTTATTGCAGGACAATATTTTAGAAGAATTTTCTATATACTCCTCTCTCCTCCCTTCCTCTTTCTATTCTCTCTCTCTTCTCTCTCCTCCTTTCCTCTCTCTCTTCTCTCTCCTCCTTCCCTCTCTCTCTTCTCTCTCCTCCCTTCCTCTCTCTCTTCTCTTTCCTCCCTTCCTCTCTCTCTTCTCTCTCCTCCCTTACTCTCTCTTTTCTCTCTCCTCCCTTCCTCTCTCTTCTCCCTTCCTCTCTCTCTCTTCTTTCTTCTCCTTTCCTCTCTCTCTTTTCTCTCTTCTCCCTTCCCCTCTCTCTTTTCTCTCTCCTCCCTTCCTCTCTCTCTTCTCTCTCTATCTCTCCCTCTCTCTCTCTGTTAAACTTTAGTTGGAATACAAACCAACGAATATAGCCTTTAAGGAGTCAATAAAAAGATATCAATTTATGTTCGTAATCCTAATCTCGCGTGATTCTTTCACCCTGCACAAATCACGACACGTAAAATATTGAATGGCCTTATGCCAGACCAGGCTGCTCTAAATGTCGAGTGTTTTAGGGAAATTAAAAAAAATGTGGCCCTGTAAGTTGAGGAAAGAACAGCTGATTTTTTCGCTTTAAAATAATACATCAGGAGAGAATATTTCGGATCACGCTCTATTAAACAGGAGACGAACGCACGCAAGGAAACAAAACCGCATAAGACAGGTGTAAGAGCGCAAATTCATTGTGATTGACAAACCAGCCGATAGCACCATGTAAACTTTATCCTCGTCCTCTCTACCCAACTTTAACTGGAAGGGGAATAAAGAGGGACTAAAGAAGTACTTGTATTCGGATAAAGTTGTGTTGTGTCTGTTTATTCGTCAAAGACACTTTCCTCTGTGTTCGGGTTAGGATCAAAGTGTAGTATCTGTTCTGTCCTTGGTCAGTGAAGCAGATTTCTTTCTAGACGGAGGCAATTTTGATTTTTGTCACAATCTAGGGTTCCCCTTTTTGAGGAGCTGGATTTGTTGAGGAGTTGGATTTCTAGGTATTTATTTAAGTAACCTACGTTGGGTGAAGGTTACTTAAAGTTAAGAGAGTCAGAGTGAAGAAAGGAAGTAAGAAAGTTCGTGGACTTCCGCTTTTTCCGAGCTGTATTTCTTCCAGTTGAGAATGGCCTTGCTCGGCTGTCTAGTTGACAAAGGCAGGAGAGAACGTCTTTCTTCGTTGGTGTTGGGAAGCTCCCTGTTGACTCTCAATAATTCCATAAGGGTCTGGAAGTAGTCCTTCAGGGGTCGGTTGAAATTAGTACGCCCTGTCGGTTGATTAATCATCGTCTGACTAAATCACCTCGCAGGGGTTGATCGCCGCAGGGAGAAAGACATTTTAATGTTTATGGCTGCTACATCATCATGTCAGTAGAAATTGGGTCATTCTGTAGCCCTCTCGTCCACAACTTGTGTTCAAGTAATCATTTACAAGAGATCGTCTCTAATAAGTTCTGTTTTTCAGCATTAAGTAACTCATAAATAGTTGATTTGCCGTAAAACAGACATTCTGCTTTTAAATATGTCGTCCAAGATGGGAGGAAAATGCATAAAAATGCTTTTTATTCCTGTATTATTTGTTGTGGGTAGGTTTTCTCATCGTCTTTAATAGAGTTAGATGTAGTTGACATTATTATATCCAATCCCTACCGCCCCTGTAAAACATGCATCTAGCCACCACAATAACAAAGAACTCTATCTCTCTCTCTCTCTCTCTCTCTCTCTCTCTATATATATATATATATATATATATATATATATATATATATATATATATATATATCCTGAAGACGGTCGAGAGACCGAAAGCGCTCGATGAATGGCCCACGATACAACGCTAAGTGCCATACTCCACCGGTCAACACCTGAGAACCGCAGAATTACTCACCGCGTCGAGAGATTGACACAAAAGATCGTGAAACGAGAGAGGTCTGCGGTCTTCAATGAAGCTTGCATAAACAATGACTTTCTGCCGAACTATATATATATATATATATATATATATATATATATATATATATATATATATATATATATATATATATATATATATATATATATATATTAACATAAAGATCGAGGCAAAATGCCTTCAAAGAAACCATATAATTTTTTTTCTTCATCTTGACTTTTTTGATCTAATATTTCGCTTGATATAACAAGCCTCGACAGAGCTTAAACAAATAAAAGGTATAAACCTTTTATTTCGTAATAATCCTTCTTGGTCTTGTAGAAGTGTCTCGTTCGATGATGTGGACTAACGGTGCAAATGTCTGTTTTAAATAGAACGTAAATCGCGCATGGTCGCTGGTAGTTATAAATTTGGGAAAGTTCATTTTTTTAAACATCTTTTGAATTTTAACATAAAGATAGAGGCAAAATGCCTTCAAAGAAACCATGTGTTAGATACAGATATATTTTATTAAATCAAAATAAAAATAAAATATATTTTCTTTCTTTCATTTTGATTTTTTTTAGCTAATATAAAGATAGTCAAGATGAAGAAAAAAAAATTTTTTCTACAAGACAAAGAAGGATTATTACGAAAAACAAAGGTTAATACCTTTTATTTGTCTAAGCTCTGTCGAGGCTTGTTATATCAAGCGAAATATTAGATAAAAAAAGTCAAGATAAAAAAATATTTTTATTTTTATTTTGATTTAATAAAAAAATATCTGTATCTAACACATGGCTTCTTTGAAGGCATTTTGCGTCTATCTTTATGTTAACATTCAAAAGATGCTTAAAAAATGAGCTTTCCCAAATTTATATATATATATATATATATATATATATATATATATATATATATATATATATACTCGTAAAATATTATAAATAAATCAAAAAGATATCGCTAGAGAGAAAACTGTGTGAAAATAGTGATCACATTACTGAAGTTTTCAACGTAGAAAAGTGTGTATATTATGGAGTTGTCACCCATTAGAGTGTCTTAAAATGGGCGAAAGGTGTTCAACTTTGGAGAAACTGCATAATTTTTAAATCTCATTAAAATCAGAGTTAAATATTTCAGGTGTGGGAGTCAAGCTCCTTGGAAGCCCTCTTTAAATGGGTCACGTGGTCGGTCTTCAATAATACTTCAGACCCATCAAAACATACTGCGTTGGTCAAATGTGCGCGAAGTATTTTACATAACTGAAGTTATGGGTTTAAGAAAGTTTTGTTTTTATAATTTTGTGGAGTGAAATCACCCATAAAGGTTGCTAAATGATCAAACGTTGCTAAACTTTTAAGAATAGTTTTAATATTGAATATTGAGAAACTGAACTAGGTTTTAAATCTATCCAGTTCAGAGCGATTTAGAACGCCCGCCATTTTCTTTTTTTTTTGCCGTCTCAGCACGCCAGGACACATGTGACCGAAAAACTGAACGCAAACATAGCACCGGAAGTGTAATAACCGCAATTTTATGCGGGTTTCCGGTGACCAAATTCAGGTTCTCTTGCTTTAATAGGTTTAAATAACACGATTCCCTCCGCGCCCTTTTGGTTTTAATGTTGGACCGCAATCATTTGCTTCGCTCCTTGGTTCAGTCTCTGGTGTGTAAGGAACCTCTCAATTCTATTAACATGGGACAATGATAAAATAAAAAATGTCGCAGCTTCTGTTTTCAGAATACATATGTACGTAATTTAAGTTTTTTTCGTAAATCTTTGCAGACTACGCGTTTTTGTTGTTGTTGTTTTGTTTCGTTTTTAAAATGGAAAATACGATAAAATCTTTGCTAAAATAATTCCTCAATGCGAACGGATCCCACGCTTTTACAGATATGTTTCTCTTTGGATACCAAGTTTTATTTTTCATCTCTACAATGATATCTTCGTCATTTTAAATGCGCGCGCATTTTCTTTGCTTTTTCTTTCATTCGGTATCATCGCCCAAACGCGCATGCGTGCGGACATACATAGATGCACGCGCATGCGCGGCCTAATGACTTCTACAGATACGCGACAATTCTCCTGGGAACAGGGTGTCAACGCCAACTCTATTTTCCGCCTATCAGATTTAACAACAAAAACATTCCACAACAATTACAGTAACGTCAACTGACAGACGATAATATATACGAGGTTTATTCTATTAATTTATTTTTCATATATTCTAACCGAATGAAGTGGGGAGTTGAGGTAATAAATATATATATATATATATATATATAACATTATATATATGTATATATATATATATATATATATGTATATATATGTATGTATATATATGTATATATGTATGTATATATGTATATATATGTATGTATATATATGTATATATATATATGTATATATATATGTATATATATATATGTATGTATATATATGTATATATGTATATATATATGTATATATATGTATGTATATATATGTATATATGTATATATAT
Source organism: Sepiola atlantica (assembly GCA_963556195.1). NCBI lineage: Eukaryota > Metazoa > Mollusca > Cephalopoda > Sepiida > Sepiolidae > Sepiola > Sepiola atlantica. The sequence goes on from OY744529.1 coordinate 104,926,346, forward strand.
ATGTGTATATATATGTATATATGTATATATATGTATATATATGTATGTATATATATATATGTATATATGTATATATATATGTATATATATGTATGTATATATATATATGTATATATGTATATATATATATATATATATATATATATGTAGGTATGTATATATATATTTATGTATGTATATATAGGTATGTATATATATATTTATGTATGTATATATAGGTATGTATGTATATATATGTATGTATATATATATATATATATATATATATATATATATATATATATATATATATATATATATATATTTGTGTTATAATGGAATAATTCCAAGAAGAAATCCGGGTAAGAGAGCTCAATGTGGTAAACAGAGCAAGAATAACGTAAAATATAATAATACGAAATTACATAATTGTCGATGCAATAATTTATTTCAACCTTGTGGTTTTATTCAAGCATCAAATTAGACAATTACATTTTTGAAACTGACAGAAAACTGAATTCACCCTCGACAATTCAAATACAACCAGAGAGAGTGGTGGTCGCAACCAATCCGAACACCTATTACAGAGCGAGTAGGAATTAACATCTTATATTTAACTAAGACAATCGAAAGCGATCTTATTGTTTTTTTTGTTTGTTTTTATTAAAAATATAACTCTGTGTTAAACGCACATATTCTTTCTACACATTACGACTTGGTGACATTGAACATTCATACGCCTCTATACACACGCACACATATACCTATTCTTACGATCACACACACACGCCACACAAGTTTTTGGCTAGCTAAATTCGGTCGAACTTATGTTCTCGGCCCGATAGGAAAAAGAAAGGAAGAAAGAGAAGAAACTAACACAAGCATACGTTAGCGTGTCATCGACCGATTGACACTTGTCATGCTTTCATTCTGTCTAGATCCGAATGATAAGATCTATTTGAAAACTAAAAATTATTTAAGATTTTATTTTAAATGTAATATTTTAATACTCTGAGTTTTACAAAAATTCATCTTACATTAATTTTATAATCTATGGAAACCTATAATTATAGCCTAATTCCAATCTAATAATGTCTAGTGATAATATTAGACACTATACTTAATTTAATTCAATGATTAGTGTATTATCAGTCGAAAAATTTACTAAAGCTATCTTATTTTAAGTAAATAATCTGAATAAACGAATATCTCAAAGTACAATTGTATATGCATACATCCCAAAAACACCTATAACGAATGTCACCAAGTCAGTAATTACATGTCCATAACAGATATTATTATAATAATAAGCTAAATAATTCCCACTACATAAATCTATTCTATTGTAACCAAATGCATCCAAACTTTAAATTGGATGAAAAAAGCTCTTAAAAATATAATACATCGCTATATATCCCCCACCAATTCTGATGATAAAATACGATTTATCATTTATTATAAAAAAATGAAAACATCAAACTATGTTGTTAAAAATAACACTTCTCAAACCCAAAATACATTAGGAAGAACCAATGTAATATATCAGTTCCAATACCCTATGAGAGAATGTATCTCCGACAACAATTAAAAAAAAACTAATTCTTACATAGGTTTCACTTCAACAACACTATCCCGAATACTCACCCTACATCTCTCCGACACTAGCTCTATATGCCAACACCTAAAAATACATAATTGCACCCCCTCCCAATATAGAAACATCCTTGTTAACAATACCAAAATAATACACCACGATACCAATATCAAAACATTAAAAATACTCGAAGCTCTTTACATAAAAACTAAACATCCCACAATTAATAATGTCAATTATGAAACTAGTCGCAATATTTTAAAGTGTCTAGCCTAATAATTGACATTACCAAATTCTTAGCCATTAGGTAGTTATGCATTTGAATTGTATGCACTTTCTTTAACGTCATCAATTTCTTAACGGTTTAAACAGTCAAACTTTTAAATCTCTCATATGTGTAGAACGCCATCACGCTCTCATGTACATTTCAACTTTACAGACGCTTTTTCAAGTTATAAACTACTTGCCGTTATAATTCAAAAATGAGCACAACAGTAAAGTCATAATTTGTAAAGACACTAAAACTAATACCGCCTGAAGATGATTTGACGATTCAAATCGAAAGTACTTGCAAAAAGGAAAAAAAAGAATGGAACAAGAAACCCATGGATCATATTTACATCAATTTGACCGAAACATTAGATGGACAATTCGGAAAATTGAAAAAATGAAAAAAAGACGCATCAAACAAAATCACTCTGTGTTATTTAATAATGTTTGCCTAAATGAAAATATGCTCCTAAATACACACATATATATCTATGTATACATATATGTATATATATATATATATATATATATATATATATATATATATATATATATATGTATATCTATGTATATATATATGTATATCTATGTATATATATATATGTATATATATATATTTATATATATGTATATATATATGTGTATATATATATATGTATGTATATATATGTATATGTATATATATATATGTGTATATATATGTATGTATATATGTATATATATATGTGTATATATATGTATGTATGTATATATATATATATGTATATATATGTATATGTATGTATATATATATATGTATATGTATGTATATATATATGTATATGTATATATGTATGTATATGTATGTATATATATCTATATATATATGTGTGTATTTATATGTATATGTATATTATATATGTATGTATATGTATGCATATATATATGTATTTATATGTATGTATATGTATGTATTTTCGTAATTTCGCGATTGTTAGCAAAATCCGAATTACTTGGTAACAAAATGGTGATAACACAGCATTAAAAAAAACACGACAAGGGGAAAAGAAAAAATAAGAGGTTCGATAGAGTTAAAAATAGAGTTTTATTAACATAAAAATGGGGCTGGCTGCTTTTAATTCTCAAAGCTGGATTAATAACATTAACCCTAGTAACCAAGATAAATTTAAAAAACTTAAGACATGAAAATTCACAAAGGGGTTAGTTCGTTGGCACAACGAAACTGGAAACAAATTAATTCTTTTCCTTTTTTTGTTCATATAATAAAGACTGAAGAAATCTTCTACTCTTTTTTTTCTTTCTTTCATATAAAAACATACAATAAAGACCAAAGAAGTCTTCTGATAAATTTAACAACGAGGTCTCAAAGGGCACAAAACAATAAAAAATAATACTCAAATATACAGGACCGTAACCGTTGTTTGCTGAATCTTCTCAGGCACATTTTTTTCTTTTCTATCGAAATGTCCGTTTTAAAAGTCCCTCTTTGTCCTTTTCTCAACATTTTTCATTCCAAGGGGCTCAATCCTCGAAATTACTTCATAAATGAAATTCTCCAAAAATGTTCTTCGTCAATCCTTCACATTTTCATTCCAAAGGGGCTCAGTCTTCGAAATTACTTCATAAATGAAATTCTCAAAAAACATCAAACACCTCTTCGTCATAAGGTGTTTCTTCCAAGGGGCTCCAAGTCTTGAAATTATATTCCTTAAAATCAGGGTCGGTCTGATACCCTGAATTTCATAATAAATCGTTCTTGCTCCAAGAACGAGGAGAAATCATCCAAACATTTCACGTCTATTCTCAAAAATAGACGGAGACAGCTGAAAACAGAACCTCTCTCTCGAGCTTTCAAGCTGGAACTGTTCAAAAAGTGCGCCAATTAGCACCGGTTCGACACCGGTATGACGTCACCTCTAGACTTCATTACATCGATGATGATGCTGAAAGGAAACAAAAGCGGGAAGAGGTCACCAAAAAAATAACCTTGACCTTGATTCACACAGTGGCAATATGTTGACCTCCCCACACTTTCATGCTCAAAACAGAAATAAATTGCCGAAAGTATATATATATATATATATATATATATATATATATATATATATATATATATATATATATATATATATATATATATATAGTCTAAAGAAGCTTTGAGTTATTTTAAACAAAAAGACAAAAAAAAGGAAAATGCAGTTTAAATTCCCACAGAGACTAACTAAATCCAAACTAGTGCAGACTTAACATTCGTTGGAAAATTCATAAAAAAATAAAATATATAATAGTAAGTAAATAAAATAAAAAGGGGGATTAAGTATCTAACAGTGAAAAAAAAAACAGGAGACCTTAACGTAAGCATCTAATATTAACACGGGGATCATCAGCTGTTTACCATGAAACTGTTTCGGAGATTTAAAAACAGGACAGTTATATGCATGACTCTCCAATGGTACAGATCAAACTACCATTTCCCCAATCAAGTGTCGAAATAATTCAGCTTAAAATGTTACTTATATATAAATAAATAATAATAATAATCAAAATAATAATAATAATAATAATAATAATAATAATAATAATAATAATAATAATAATATACTACCCTTAAGACTACCGTGCGATATGGTAATTTGCATATCAAATAAAATTCTTTATAACAATAGTAATACTAGTAGTAGTAGTAATAATAATAATAATAATAATAATAATAATAATAATAATAATAATAAATTTTTTTTTTAAATAAACACTACACGCAAGAACCATTCTGCGATATGGTAGCTAGAAATAAAATTATATAGGAATTAAAGTTGCATTAAAAAAAAAAGAAGCTTTAGTATATATATATATATATATATATATATATATATATATATATATATATATATATATATATATATATATATGTCGGACGGAACATCACTTTACGCATCAAATTTGAGAGCCTAATTATAATTCTCTTTAAGTGCCTGTCCTAACATTAAGGGACTATAAACAGTATTATGATCAATATTTTTAAATTCTTATTCACATACACATACGTTTCATCCTTTTCGGAGAATCATCAGTATGGAGTATGATTGTTCTCTCGGTAACACGATTCGAATCCTAGACAAATCAACATTCTAACTTTTGTCTAAACCCATACGGCAAACCTAACAACCAAAATATATATAAGAATATACAAACAATCTCTCTTTCTCTCTCTCTCTCTCCCTCTCTCTCTCTCTCTCTCTCTCTCTCTCTCTCTATATATATATATATATATATATATATATATATATATATATATACATATATATAACATAGTATAAAAAAGAGAAAAAGCGAAAGGGAATAATATCAAAAAAGACCCCCGGGTAACGCCGGGTAGGTACAGTTAGTTATTCATATATAAACACCGGAAACAAATTTAACAATATATTTTTTAGATTCGCTATTAGTAAATTATTTTTCCAGAGTTTTCATTAGCTAATGCTTAAATTTCATTCTAACATTTCTAACATGGCCGCTATGAATTCCTGCGGTGTCTGTTTTGTGTTTCGTAGAGGCGATAAACTGTCTCTCTCTCTCTCTCTCTCTCTCACACACACATGCATGACAGTCTACGTTTTATTTATTTATTTTGTAACATTAAATCCTTTTTCACAATTATTTATACAAACAAAAAATCTATGTCATTTCGTTTAACTTTATTTCTCACATTTCCAACATAGCCGCCACGCACCCAACAAGGTCTGTTTTGCGTTTCGTAGAGTCGGTACGGAATAGTCACGTTGACACGCCGGTTCCCGTTAGATCACCGAAGTTGAACCTGGTCAGTACTAAAATGGGTGACTATTTGGGATTACCAGGTGGTTTATATGTTCTCTCGGCATTGTTTCCAGTCGTCCTGGACTTCTCCTTGCTTTCTCAGGAGTGGAATGGTTGTATATTGCGCAACCTCGACTTCCCCTTACCTATTGACTGACTGAACGGAGGTCATGAGTTGAGAGTCGATAAACACATGCATATACACAGAGGCTCGAGAGGTGGTTTGACAATTTGACACGGACAATGTTCAATCTTTATTTATTTATATTTCTGAATGTTTGAGATGAGGATTGATAATTTGCATAATTTTTTTAGGTTTAAGGCTCCCAAAATTCATACTAGAACTGTCCGAAAGTATAATTCAGTTCCAAGTGATAGTCATCTGAAGATTGGAGGTTCAATCCTCGGTGCGGGCAATACGAAGAAGTGCGAATTACCGAAGACTTCTCCCAGTCATGGCTGACGGAACAAGAGCATGGTACCCTCGTGGATTAAATAAAGGGTTCCGTTCGAAATTTCGTCCATATTCCCGAGTTCGACAGAAATATTTCCGAGTTCGAAGAGAATACACCTGAAGAAGGCCGGAGGTTACAGCGGCCGAAACGTTGTGATGATAACACTCAAGATGAGAAATGTAGTCCGAATAACCAAAATTATGCAAATTTTATTTATTTGTTTTGCAACATTAAAAGCCCTTTTTGTATTTATCCCCCCCCCCCCCCCACAGCGGTAAGATGTGACACAATGTCGGAAAGTGGGATTGAAAAAACAGCGTCCTAGAGGTTGAGCACTCTGGCCTACAAAAAATGCCTTTTGCCCAGTAACTTTTACAAACAAAATATCTATTTCTCTTCATAGAAATGTGATACTTAGAAAGCAATACAATGCAGAGGTGTGACGGATAGACACAAATTGGAGCAAATAACATATATAATGGTGGAACAAGTTAAATAGTTTCGCCCTTAATACAATGTATACATACACATATATTTATTTATTTTTTTTTTTTTTTCACAAACAAACATATATCTGTCTATCTACACAATGTTACAATGTTATGTAATACCTGTATCAAAATGGTCTGGTGGAAACTCCGTATGATATAATATTTCGGGAACTCTTCCCTTCTTCATAACCGTGCTCAACTCAAGTTCAAGCATGCATATTTCTTTTCGTTTGACTTTCTCTACGCCTTTTTCAACATGGCCGCCACGAACCTTTCATATTTTTCTTTTAATTATTTTCTATTTGTCCAACGCTTCGGAAGTTGTTGTCGAAGAATGTCAACTATTAGTTACCAAATTGATGGCAGAGTACGAGTAAGTCAAATATTCTATTTATTCATAACCATATTTTCTTCTTCCATTTAAACAATGTTTTAGTAAAAAATGGGGAGCGTACATTAAAAACAATTAGTCTACTCTTAGATAAAAAAAAAACAGTTAAAAACACAAAAAACGGCACATTATGTCTGTTGGATAATGGCCCTATGGGAATGGACGTATCTGTTGGGAATCGTTGGTTTGACTTGCGCGAATTAACGCCGGTGCAGTCGAGTGCAGATTAGGGCCTGTTCTCACAGTCAGAGCTAACAGACGTGACAAGGTTACCGTGTGACGAGACCCCAGATCAAGGGTCAGTCTGCACCTGCGAGAGGGTCTGCACAAGGCCTTGCGTTGGAAACAGAGGATCCGTGACGTCACTCGTTCTCGTGATAAGCGAGTTTTCGTCAGTCTGATTCGGAAGGCGAACCGGAGAGCGTACGATTCACGATGTAAAACTAAGAGAAATATTTCCCTTAAGGGAAGACAAGCGCGAGAAATTCTCCCCCCCTCTATGAATGGTTAAGAAACATTGTTAACTAACTACGATAAAGTAGGATTTGCTCTCCCCCTCTCTCTCGACGTGGTGAATGACTCTCAGTTAAAATAACAACTCTTGTAATAGAATGAATGAAATTTAAAAACAGAGTTTGTCTTCGGAGTGTGTCATGGCTTTTGTTGCAGACAACGGACGGCGTGGTTCATGGCAGAGAAGAAAGAATTCATCCATTAGACGACCCGACCGCCCTCTACAAGCGAGGGAGAAATCTAAGGTATGCAACATGTCTTCTCAACAACCTTGTCTTTTTGTAATTTGTCTCATTAAAAAATATCCCCGGTGTTTTAATACGACTGTGCTCCGTTCGACAATTAATGCTTTCATTTTGGGTTAATTCCTATTTCAGTCACCTAAATTATTTAAAGTGAAGTCGTTTTCGCCATTTCTTCCCAGAAACTTTTCATACACCAACATGGTGGTGGTGGTGGTGGTGGTGGGGGGGTATTATACCTTTATTGGAAATATATACACTTACTTTGTAGCCGATGTAATAGACATCACTAATTTCAAGATGTAGAACGTCGTTTTCACATAGAAATTAAGGATTTGGGTAAAATGTTACGTTTTGCTCCCACGCTGTCAACGAATAAATAAAAACATTTAAAAGAAATATTTTACACTTTAGAATAGGTGTTCGTTTTACTATATAAATATATGGTAAAATAAGCATCCTCATAGCGTAGGGCAGAACAAGTAACCATTTTAGTTGCACCGGCAATAAACTAATTCTCCTCTTCTCTAGGTGCATAGGAAGAAATCAATAGTTTAAGATTTATTTCTGAAAATCGCGCTCTAAACGTGATTATCGATAAAAATCTGCATTTTTTTTTCAGCTAAATTTTTTAAAATTAAATTTTAAAAAATCATCAAAAACGAAGCAGCGTCTGTTCCGAAGTACCGTTTAAAATAATTAAAATGTATCGGCTGTTATATATGAAGAAAAGACGCCGTAATGTGAGCGTCTATGTGCCTGTGCGTGTGGCTAAAAGTCAGAAACGACACCAGATACATTTACAGATCTTACATCGTATGATCCAGTGCGACCATGATTTGTTTATGGTAAAAAAAGAGAAAAGAAACAACACTTTTTATCATCATTCATTTGGCCTCCAAGACTCAACATTGAAACTAGGTCAAACAGTCAGTCGGTTTTAATGACCATTTTTTTTCTTTTCTGCTTTATTGCTTTGTTTTTTTGTGTGTCTTCTTTTCTATTGTATTGAACCAGTTGCCAAAGATAGAGAGTAAAACAAAAGTGCAGTGGGGGGGGGCAAATGTTACACACTCTTTCTTTTTAGCTCTTCTATTTTGATATCCATGCCCCCCCCCCAACGCCGGGTAGCCATGCTAGTTATTTTTTTTTACCATTTGTTTAATGTACAACTAATTTTGTCCAGTGAGTTTCTTTTTTTTCTCTTTTTTTTTTTAAATCTCCCTCCCACAGCGGTAAGATGTGACACAAGGTCGGAAAGTGGGATTGAAAAGTCAGCGCCCTAGAGGAAGAGCACTCTGGCCTACAAAAAATGCTATGGCAGCCTCGTCAGCATTCCCCGGTAGGTGCGCCTCAGGTGATTAGCAATAAACTAACCCCTTCTCAAAAGGTGAGAAGGCAAAGCCTGGGAGGATGGCCCTCCTAGAACTGCACAGGATAATCCCTAAGACCGGCGGAATCAAGGCCCGAAGGTCAAGACGGTATCGGTCTAAGGGGTGTAGCATCTATCGGAACAGATACTAGACTTTGATCTCAGCCAAAAGGAGCTTTTGTCCTACAACCAACGTCGACATGATGGTGGTCTGTACTGAGGAGTCAACATATCCGTCAAAAAGTAACCGACCTCCCCCTTGGCGCTGTTTTTTCTTTCACATTTTCTATGCTGACTTGGAAAAAAAAAGCAACAAAAAAAAAACAGAAGAATTACAACAAATAAAAAGTTATATGTTGGATGGAAATTGAGAAATTAATTCACAGAGTATCCAGAAAAAAAAGCAGTATCGCTTATTATTTTGATGGGAGTCAAGTTCGTGGGCGTCAGTGCCAAGTGTTATTTTCGGACGGGGCATAATGGTAGCTGGTGTTTCAGATACCCTGAAAAACTATGCTTCAACTTTTTAGTCAGATTTCGTTGCAATCTATGCGACATTCATAAGTCGAGTATAATAGGCTGTTTAGTTGAAACCCTTCTTTTCTCTGTGAGTTCAGGAACGAACAGCTTGTTTTCGCATGAGTAATTATCATGCGACATAAGAAGGATATTTTGAGAGTTTTCACCGACACTAGAGATGAGACAGCGGGATATGCCCCATCCTCTAATTCCATAAAGAACGTATCTGTATATAAAATTAAAATAAAAACTATACTTACGCAAAATTAAAATACCGTTATTTTAATCGACGAACTTAAACGACAAAGAAACGTCGGACGAAGAAAGTTCAAGAGAAAAAAATCAATTATCCGGAAAGATAGAATCTGTTGATTCTATCTTTCCGGATAATTGATTGACCTCAATTTCTCGCCGCTTTCTCGAATGCATGGAGTATTGGTATCACATCTGGGTTGGTGCATCAACCACTAGCCTCTCCCTCTCAGACAGGCTAAAAAAAGCCTCTAATCTAATAGGTCCCACACTGGCGACTATGCCCCAGTCCCTGTCCCATCGCCACAATGTTAAATCCCTGTGCTTTTTTTTTCAAATACTTCAATTGAATGTACTCCGATGAACTTGCTGCACTTGTGGCCCCCCTCGACGTAAATACTCTCAATCAACCCGACAATCGGCGAAATCCCACCTTTCACTGTATAGTTCCCCAGATGCAGAAAGGCTTTTTACTCTAATAGTTTATTTAATCGCACTGCTAGCCTTTTGGGATTCCCTCCCTTTTCCTTGTTTCCCTGACTGTACTAACATGCAGAAATTTAAATGTAATGTTAATAAACATCTCGCTACACAGCTACCCACTTAAGATGCCCCTATAAATATGGCTCCTAAATCATAGTAGCCCCTTATGTCTCAGTGGCAACATGCCTTTGTTTTGTTTTTTAAAGTATCAAAGAATTCATGGCTATTTGGGAAAACTGCACCAAAGCATAACTACTTCAATAAGTTTGACAAAGTTCCAAACGAAACGAAAGACATTGACAGAAATTATTTATTTATTCATATATTTTACATGTTCACACACGCACGCATATGGACATACGCTGGCTCATACGAGGAATGGTGCACCTTCTCCTAGTAATGTTACCTCAAGTAACAGCACTTAGTTGGATACTCCACCAGACCCAATAACATATATATATATATATATATATATATATATATATATATATATATATATATATATATATATATATATATATATATATATAATACAGTATCGACAGACACGTCTTTCGTATTTTCAATGTGGCTAGACGTAGAGAATGCATTAACCCCTAATTTTGAACCATGGAACTTTATCACTACCGACCGTAACAGTCCAACGTCATTTCCCTCTGTGCCTACTTGCCTGCTGCAGAAAAAATATAGATCGTTTAAGTGGTAACTATCATTTTCCCATCATATATATATATATATATATATATATATATATATATATATATATATATATATATATATATATATATATATATATATATATATATATATATATATATATATATATATATATATGTGTGTATCGAGGCAGTATTTTTTCTTTAAGACACGTATTATTAAAAATAACCGACAATTTTTGTCTGGCTATTTTAGTGTTGATCCCTTCAATTTTCCGGATTAAAATCTTAATCTCGGAAGGAAATTGGCTGATGAAACTGCCATAGTGTAAGTGTTCCCGCCATAATTAATTATAAATCTCACTCCAGGTCTTTACCTGTTTGTCATTATTCCACTGACGATGGACCCAGACGGGTCAGAAAGTTCTCTGGACCAACATTTACACTATGGCAGTTTCATCAGCCAATTTCCTTCCGAGATTAAGATTTTAATCCGGAAAATTGAAGGGATCAACACTAAAATAGCCAGACAAAAATTGTCGGTTATTTTTAATATATATATATATATATATATATATATATATATATATATATATATATATATGATGTAACAGAGGCAGGAGCAATGTGATATAGATAACAGAAGGTGGAACAGATAAATGAATGAGAAGAGAAAATATGAATGAAATCTCAAATCAATTTATTAATATTTCCCGGTTTAACGGTTTAAATACCAGAGCAGTGAATAGAAAAAAGTTTACTGTCAAGCAATTTAAAAAGGCCCGGAATATATATATATATATATATATACATATATATATATATATATATATATATATATATATATATATACATATATATATATATATATATATATATATATATATATATACATATATATATATATATATATATATATACATATATATATATATATATATATATATATATATATATATATATATCATATACTATTTAAAGTATCCACATAAAATCTTGTTAGGAGATATAATTTTTATGTATCAATTTTCAGTATTTACTTCAACAGTGCCCGATACGTAGTAGAGCTAGGTAGTGATCTATAAAAATATATTTATGGCAATTAAGCTACACAGAGGCTCCCGCGTTTCATCTCTGGGGTGAATCTTCACGCTATATATGTTCACATAGATATGCTGCGAAAATTTGTACCTGTCAATTTCTTGTTTACATAGATATACTTCGAAAATTTATACATGCACATTTCTTATTCACATGGATATGCTGCGAAAATTTGTACCTGCCCATTTCTTGTTAACATAGATATGCTGTTAAAATTTGTACCTGCCCATTTCTTGTTCGCATAGATATGCTATGAAAATTTGTACCTGCCCATTTCTTGTTAACATATATATGCTTCGAAAATTTGGACCTGCCCATTTCTTGTTCATATAGATACGCTTCGAAAATTTGTACCTTCCCAATGCTTGTTCATATAGATATGCTTCGAAAATGTGTACCTTCCCAATGCTTGTTCATATAGATATGCTTCGAAAATTTGTACCTGTCCATTTCTAGTTTGTATAGATATGCTTCGACAATTTGTACCTGCCCATTTCTTGTTTACATAGATATGCTTCGAAAATTTGTACCTTCCTATTTCTTGTTCACATAGATATGCTTCGAAAATTTGTACATGCCTATTTCTAGTTTACATAGATATACGTCGACAATATGTACCTGCCCATTTCTTGTTCACATAGATATGCTTCGAAAATGTGTACCTTCCTAATGCTTGTTCATATAGATATGCTTCGAAAATTTGTATCTGCCCATTTCTAGTTTACATAGATATGCTTCGAAAATTTGTACCTGCCCATTTCTTGTTCACATAGATATGCTTCGAACATTTGTACCTGCCCATTTCTTGTTTACATAGATATGCTTCGAAAACTTGTACCTGCCCATTTCTAGTTTACATATATATACGTCGGAAATTTGTACCTGCCAATTTCTTGTTTACATAGATATGCTTCGAAAATTTGTACCTGTCCATTTCTAGTATACATAGATATGCTTTGAAAATTTGTACATGCCAACTTCTTGTTTACATAGATATGCTTCGAAAATTTGTACCTACCCATTTTCTGTTTGCATAGATATGCTTCGAAAATTTGTACTTGTCCATTTCTTGTTTACATAGATATGCTTCGAAACTTTTTACCTGCACATTTCTTGTTTACATAGATATGCTTCGAAAATTTGTACCAGCCCATTTCTTGTTTACAAAGATATTCTTCGAAAATTTGTACCTGCCCATTTCTTGTTTACAAAGATATTCTTCGAAAATTTGTACCTGCCTATTTCTTGTTTACATAGATATTCTTCGAAAATTTGTACCTGCCTATTTCTTGTTTACATATATATGCTTCAAAAGTTTTACCTGCCCATTTCTTGTTGATATAGATATGCTGCGTAAATTTGTACTTGCCTATTTCTAGTTTACATAGATATGCTTCGAAAATTTGTACTTGCCCATTTCTAGTTTACATAGATATGCTTCGAAAATTTGTACTTGCCCATTTCTAGTTTACATAGATATGCTTCGAAAACTTGTACGTGCTTATTCTTTGTTGATATTCTTTGTTGATATTCTTTTGTTGATATTCTTTTGTTGATATTCTTTTGTTGATATTCTTTTGTTGATATAGATATGCTGCGTAAATTTATACCTGCACATTTTCTGTTTACATAGATATGCTTCGAAAATTTTTACCTGCACATTTTCAGTATACATAGATATGCTTCGAAAATTTGTACATGCACATTTCTTGTTTACATAGATATGTTTCGAAAATTTGTACCTGCCTATTTCTTGTTTACATATATATGCTTCGAAAATTTGTACCTGCCCATTTCTTGTTCACATAGATATGCTTCGAAAATTTGTACCAGTCCTTTTCTTGTTGACAAAGATATTTTTCGAAAATTTGTACTTGCCCATTTCTTTTTTACATAGATATGCTTCGAAAATTTATACATGCTTATTCTTGTTTACATAGATATGCTGCAAAAATTTGTACCTGCCAATTTTTTTTTGTTTACATGGATATGCTTCGAAAATTAGTACCTGCCCATTTCTTGTTAATATAGATATGCTTCGAAAATTTGTACATGCACATTTCTTGTTGATATAGATATGCTGCGTAAATTTGTACTTGCCTATTTCTTGTTCATATAGATATGCTTCGAAAATTTGTACCTGCCCATTTCTTGTTTACATAGATATGCTTCGAAAATTTGTACCTGCCCATTTCTTGTTCACATAGATATGCTTCGAAAATTTGTACATGCCTATTTCTAGTTTACATAGATATACGTCGACAATATGTACCTGCCCATTTCTTGTTCACATAGATATGCTTCGAAAATGTGTACCTTCCTAATGCTTGTTCATATAGATATGCTTCGAAAATTTGTATCTGCCCATTTCTAGTTTACATAGATATGCTTCGAAAATTTGTACCTGCCCATTTCTTGTTCACATAGATATGCTTCGAACATTTGTACCTGCCCATTTCTTGTTTACATAGATATGCTTCGAAAACTTGTACCTGCCCATTTCTAGTTTACATATATATACGTCGGAAATTTGTACCTGCCAATTTCTTGTTTACATAGATATGCTTCGAAAATTTGTACCTGTCCATTTCTAGTATACATAGATATGCTTTGAAAATGTGTACATGCCAACTTCTTGTTTACATAGATATGCTTCGAAAATTTGTACCTACCCATTTTCTGTTTGCATAGATATGCTTCGAAAATTTGTACTTGCTCATTTCTTGTTTACATAGATATGCTTCGAAACTTTTTACCTGCACATTTCTTGTTTACATAGATATGCTTCGAAAATTTGTACCAGCCCATTTCTTGTTTACAAAGATATTCTTCGAAAATTTGTACCTGCCCATTTCTTGTTTACAAAGATATTCTTCGAAAATTTGTACCTGCCTATTTCTTGTTTACATAGATATTCTTCGAAAATTTGTACCTGCCTATTTCTTGTTTACATATATATGCTTCAAAAGTTTTACCTGCCCATTTCTTGTTGATATAGATATGCTGCGTAAATTTGTACCAGTCCTTTTCTTGTTGACATAGATATGCTGTTAAAATTTGTACTTGCCCATTTCTAGTTTACATAGATATGCTTCGAAAATTTGTACTTGCCCATTTCTAGTTTACATAGATATGCTTCGAAAACTTGTACGTGCTTATTCTTTGTTGATATTCTTTGTTGATATTCTTTTGTTGATATTCTTTTGTTGATATTCTTTTGTTGATATTCTTTTGTTGATATAGATATGCTGCGTAAATTTATACCTGCACATTTTCAGTATACATAGATATGCTTCGAAAATTTGTACCTGCACATTTTCAGTATACATAGATATGCTTCGAAAATTTGTACCTGCACATTTTCTGTTTACATAGATATGCTTCGAAAATTTTTACCTGCACATTTTCAGTATACATAGATATGCTTCGAAAATTTGTACCTGCCTATTTCTTGTTTACATAGATATGTTTCGAAAATTTGTACCTGCCTATTTCTTGTTTACATATATATGCTTCGAAAATTTGTACCTGCCCATTTCTTGTTCACATAGATATGCTTCGAAAATTTGTACCAGTCCTTTTCTTGTTGACATAGATATGCTGCGTAAATTTGTACTTGCCTATTTCTTTGTTCATATAGATATGCTTCGAAAATTTGTACCTGCCCATTTCTTGTTAACATAGATATGCTTCGAAAATTCGTACCTGCCCATGTCTAGTTTACATAGATATGCTTCGAAAATTTGTACGTGCCTATTTCTTGTTTACATATATATGCTTCAAAAGTTTTACCTGCCCATTTCTTGTTGATATAGATATGCTGCGTAAATTTGTACATGCACATTTCTTGTTGACATAGATATGCTGTTAAAATTTGTACTTGCCCATTTCTAGTTTACATAGATATGCTTCGAAAATTTGTACTTGCCCATTTCTAGTTTACATAGATATGCTTCGAAAACTTGTACGTGCTTATTCTTTGTTGATATTCTTTGTTGATATTCTTTTGTTGATATTCTTTTGTTGATATTCTTTTGTTGATATAGATATGCTGCGTAAATTTATACCTACCCATTTTCTGTTTACATAGATATGTTTCGAAAATTTTTACCTGCACATTTTCAGTATACATAGATATGCTTCGAAAATTTGTACATGCACATTTCTTGTTTACATAGATATGTTTCGAAAATTTGTACCTGCCTATTTCTTGTTTACATATATATGCTTCGAAAATTTGTACCTGCCCATTTCTTGTTCACATAGATATGCTTCGAAAATTTGTACCAGTCCTTTTATTGTTGACAAAGATATTTTTCGAAAATTTGTACTTGCCCATTTCTTTTTTACATAGATATGCTTCGAAAATTTATACATGCTTATTCTTGTTTACATAGATATGCTGCAAAAATTTGTACCTGCCAATTTTTTTTTGTTTACATGGATATGCTTCGAAAATTTGTACCTGCCCATTTCTTGTTAACATAGATATGCTTCGAAAATTTGTACATGCACATTTCTTGTTGATATAGATATGCTGCGTAAATTTGTACTTGCCTATTTCTTGTTCATATAGATATGCTTCGAAAATTTGTACCTGCCCATTTCTTGTTAACATAGATATGCTTCGAAAATTCGTACCTGCCCATTTCTAGTTTACATAGATATGCTTCGAAAATTTTTACCTGCCCATTTCTTGTTAACATAGATATGCTTCGAAAATTCGTACCTGCCCATTTCTAGTTTACAGAAATATGCTTCGAAAATTTGTACTTGCCCATTTCTTGTTAATATAGATATGCTTCGAAAATTTATACCTGCCCATTTCTAGTTTACATAGATATGCTTCGAAAATTTGACCTGCCCATTTCTTTTTTACATAGATATGCTTCGAAAACTTGTACGTGCTTATTCTTTGTTGATATAGATATGCTGCGTAAATTTGTACCTGCCCATTTCTTGTTCATATAGATATGCTTCGAAAATTTGTACCTGCCTATTTCTTGTTCACATAGATATGCTTTGAAAATTTCTACCCGCCCATTTCTAGTTTACATAAATATGCTTCGAAATTTGTACCCTCCCATTTCTTGTTTACATAGATATGCTTCGAAAATTGTCACCTTCCGACTTTTTGTTTACATAGATATTCTTTGAAAATGTGTGCCTGCCCACTTCTTGTTTACATAGATATGCTTCGAAAATTTTTACCTGCCCATTTCTTGTTTACATAGATATGCTTCGAAAATTTGTACGTCCTTATTCTTGTTTACATAAATATGCTTTGAAAATGTGTACCTGCTAATTTCTTGTTTGCATAAAAATGCTTCGAAAATGTGTGCCTGCCAATTTCTTGTTTACATAAATATCGTTCGAACATTTTTACCTGACAATCTCTTGCTTACATTAATATGCTTCGAAAATTTGTACATGCTTATTCTTGTTGATATAGATATGCTGCGTAAATTTGTACTTGCCCATTTCTTGCTCATATAGATATGCTTCGAAAATTTGTACCTGCCCATTTCTTGTTTACATAGATATGCTTCGAAAATTTGTACCTGCCCATTTCTTGTTTACATAAAAATGCTTCGAAAATTTGTACATGCTTATTCTTGTTAATATAGATATGCTGCGTAAATTTGTACTTGCCCATTTCTTGCTCATATAGATATGCTTCGAAAATTTGTACCTGCCCATTTCTTGTTTACATAGATATGCTTCGAAAATTTGTACCTGCCCATTTCTTGTTTACATAAAAATGCTTCGAAAATTTGTACATGCTTATTCTTGTTAATATAGATATGCTGCGTAAATTTGTACTTGCCCATTTCTTGTTCATATAGATATGCTTCGAAAATTTGTACCTGCCCATTTCTTGTTTACATAGATATGCTTCGAAAATTTGTACCTGCCCATTTCTTGTTTACATAAAAATGCTTCGAAAATTTGTACATGCTTATTCTTGTTAATATAGATATGCTGCGTAAATTTGTACTTGCCCATTTCTTGCTCATATAGATATGCTTCGAAAATTTGTACCTGTCCATTTCTTGTAAACATAGATATGCTTCGAAAATTCGTACCTGCCCATTTCTAGTTTACATAGATATGCTTCGATAATTTGTACCTGCCTATTTCTTGTTCACATAGATATGCTTCGAAAATTTCTACCTGCCCATTTCTAGTTTACATAAATATGCTTCGAAAATTTGTACCTGCCCATTTCTAGTTTACATAGATATGCTGCGTAAATTTATACCTACCCATTTTCTGTTTACATAGATATGCTTCGAAAATTTTTACCTGCACATTTTCAGTGTACATTGATATGCTTCGAAAATTTGTACATGCACATTTCTTGTTTACATAGATATGTTTCGAAAATGTGTACCTGCCTATTTCTTGTTTACATATATATGCTTCGAAAATTTTACCTGCCCATTTCTTGTTTACATAGATATGCTTCGAAAATTTATACATGCGTATTCTTCTTTACATAGATATGCTGCGAAAATTTGTACCTGGCAATTTTTTTGTTTACATGGATATGCTTCGAAAATTTGTACCTGCCCATTTCTTGTTTACATAGATATGCTTCGAAAATTTGTACCTGCCTATTTCTTGTTTACATAGATATGCTTCGAAAATTGTTACCTGCCCATTTCTAGTTTACATAGATATGCTTCGAAAATTTGACCTGCCCATTTCTTTTTTACATAGATATGCTTCGAAAATTTGTACATTCTTATTCTTTGTTGATATAGATATGCTGCGTAAATTTGTACCTGCCCACTTCTTGTTCATATAGATATGCTTCCAAAATTTGTACCTGCCTATTTCTTGTTCACATGGATATGCTCTGAAAATTTCTACCCGCCCATTTCTAGTTTACATAAATATGCTTCGAAATTTGTACCCTCCCATTTCTTGTTTACATAGATATGCTTCGAAAATTGTCACCTTCCGACTTTTTGTTTACATAGATATGCTTTGAAAATGTGTGCCTGCCCACTTCTTGTTTACATAGATATGCTTCGAAAATTTTTACCTGCCCATTTCTTGTTTACATAGATATGCTGCGAAAATTTGTACGTCCTTATTCTTGTTTACATAAATATGCTTTGAAAATGTGTACCCGCTAATTTCTTGTTTGCATAAAAATGCTTCGAAAATGTGTGCCTTCCCATTTCTTGTTTACATAAATATGGTTCGAAAATTTTTACCTGACAATCTCTTGCTTACATTAATATGCTTCGAAAATTTGTACATGCTTATTCTTGTTAATATAGATATGCTTCGAAAATTTGTACATGCTTATTCCTGTTGATATAGATATGCTGCGTAAATTTGTACTTGCCCATTTCTTGTTCATATAGATATGCTTCGAAAATTTGTACTTGCCCATTTCTAGTTTACATAGATATGCTTCGAAAATTTATACCTGCCCATTTCTTGTTTACATAGATATGCTTCGAAAATTTGTACATGCCCATTTCTTGTTGATATAGATATGCTGCGTAGATTTTAAATTAGAATTTAAAATTTAAAAACAGTTATATACATAAATATAAAAAAACAATCCATAATTAAAACATGCAATAATAGAAGTCTAGTTTAAGGCCACAGTCGGGATACCATATAGTTCAATCCGATTTTGTTGTTGTTTTCTACTTTCAAATATGAGATCGTGAATGCACACGAGATAGGTATAAAATTTAACGTTCATATTTTTATTTTAAGCATCTAATTGAAATGTAATAAGGAATAAGGTAAAATAAATACCTTTGAAGCATTTAAAGATGTGATATCAATTTTAAAAGAAAAATAAATTGAAACCTTGGCTTTTTCAATGTATCTGTATAATTTTATACCTATCTCGTGTGCATTCACGATCTCATATTTGAAAGTGGAAAACATCAATTTTAAAAGAAAAATAAATTGAAACCTTGGCTTTTTCAATGTATCTGTATAATGTTATACCTATCTCGTGTGCATTCACGATCTCATATTTGAAAGTGGAAAACAACAACATCCCTTAAGCCCGGTTGCACAAACAGAAGCCGGGAAAATCCAAATCCGATAAGATAAGAATATACAGACAGATTGAAAAAGCCAATGTTTCAATTGGCGAAATATTTGTATCACTATAAACTAATAAAAATGAAAGTTTATAAAAGGAAAAAAAAATCGGTTTCGATTTATTTTTCTTTTAAAATTGATATCGCATCTTTAAATGCTTCAAAGGTATTTATTTTACCTTATTCCTTATTATATATATATATATATATATATATATATATATATATATATATATATATATATATATATATATATATATACATATATATATTATAATATAAAATGAAGTAATAAAATAAGGTGTCAATCAAATTTTATTAGAATTCAAAGTTCATGCAAAGCATCCTTAAGTCCTTAGCTCATGAGTTTTCAAAGATAATTCTTCTCTTCAGAGGACCATTACCGCAGTTATACTACTACAGGCAATAAAATTACGCTTTGAAAATATATAAAATTATATACACAAATACATAAAAATACATAACATCAAACATATCAATCCAAAAACATACTTTTGTTGAATCCATACAGTCCATCCAGGTCATACAAGTTGAGAAGCATAATCAGGAAGGACATTACTCCAAGATACAAACAGCAGTCCAAATACGTGAAATTGAAGGGGCCGGCAAAGTTATCCAGTCGCGAAATGTGTCCATATTCAATGTTAATGATAAATAAATCAATCAAAATAATACAAAAAGTCCAATCAAAGTTCCGAAATCCCGACATGTGCAACCCAAGTCAAATCCAAATTCGTTGTTTAATTAGAAAACCCGTTAAATCCGAACTGAGCAAAATAAGACTGAATCCCATCACATCTAGCCAGAAGAGCGAAAATTATATAAGTGATCTTCTCTCCCTTGCCATTCAACCAGACATGACAAATCCCTAACGAACAGAAGGCGATATTAAATTGCCTACATCTCAGAATGACTTTAACGGGCCTACAATTATGTCTGTGTTGCATCCTGTTTGACGCGTTCATTTTATATTATAATATTAATGCTCTATCCAGTATATTGAGCTTCAGTTTTTTATCCGGATGTTTCACTAATTATAAGATATTAGTTGACGCTTATATCTTTTGTTGGATTGCTTCATATATATATATATATATATATATATATATATATATATATATATATATATATATATATATATATATATATATATTATATAATTGTATATATATATATTATATAATTATATATATATTATATAATTATATATATCATATAATTATATATATATTATATAATTATATATATATATTATATAATTGTATATATATATTATATAATTATATATATATATTATATAATTGTATATATATATATATATATTATATAATTGTATATATATATTATATATATATTATATAATTGTATATATATATTATATATATATTATATAATTGTATATATATATTATATATATATTATATAATTATGTATATATATATATTATATATATATTATATAATTATATATATATACAGGGTGTTTCAAAAGTCTTGGGAACATAACGATTTTTAATAACTCAAAAACTATTAGGAGTTGAAAAATGAAATTGGTACCGTTGGAAAGGTTAAAGTTTCAAGTTTTGTGGGGAATCTTCAAAGTTGCTCAATATGAGCACCATTTGTCACACGGCAAACATCTAGTCGATAGTCCATTTCTCTGCCAAACGCGTTCCAGCATCTTGACGTCAATGGTTCCCACAACTGCCGTTACTCGAGCCTTTAGTTCGTCAATATCTCTTGGAAGGGGCGGCAAATAGACTTGTTGCTTGACAAAGCCCCAAAGGAAAAGGTCACACGGGGTAAGATCTGGAGACCTAGGAGGCCAGGGCATGAGAACGTCATCACCTCGCCCAGATCTCCCAATCCATCTACCAGGCAGCCTTGTGTTAAGAAACTGCCTTACTCTAAGACTCCAGTATGGTGGTGCACCATCTTGTTGAAAAATGAAGTCATCAGATTCTGCTTGTTCCAACTGAGCCATTAACCAGTCTTCCAGCATGTTGAGATAGGATTCACCAGTGATAGTTGCCTCTTCAAAGAAGAACGGTCCATAGACACCTTTCTTGGAAATTGCACAAAACACGTTCACTTTTGGTGAATCTCGCTCGTGCTCAAGAAGTTCATGAGGATTCTCAGTACCCCATATGCGAGTGTTATGCTTGTTAACTTTGCCATTCAGTCATTCGGTCATCAAAGCCGTTATCTTCCAACTTCTCTTGCATTGCAATGCAAAAGTCACGGCGAAGTGGCTTATCAGTGTCCTTCAACTTTTGGACCAACTTGAGCTTGTAAGGTACCATTTGCAGTCGTTTCCTTAAGACACGCCAGACAGTTGCTGGAGCAAGCTGAAGTTCCCTGCTGGCTCTTCTCACTGATTTACGGGGGTTCCGCTGAAAGGCTGTCCGAACTTGCTCAACTGCATCTTCTGAAGTTGAAGGGCGACCTGTTCGCTTACTTGGGCACAAACACCCATCTTTCACAAATTTAGCATGCCATCTGACAATGGATTTCCTTTCAGGGGCTTCTTTTTTAAATTTCCTGCGAAATGCACGCTGAACACATGTCCACGATTCAGTCTTTGCAAATTGGAGGACGCAAAATGCCTTGTCTTGTTTAGAGAACGCCATTACTGCACCTGGAAAGATAACACGAAAATCATTAGTATGACCAAAAACTTGATTAAGCAAGCTTTAAAATGGCACCAGTTTCATTTTTCTACCTGGAATAGTTCATGAGATATACGCATTTGTAATGTTCCCAAGACTTTTGAAACACCCTGTATTATATATATATTATATAATTATATATATATTATGTAATTATATATATATAGTACATGTATTGTTGAAACTCAAGTGTTTATAAAAAGTGCTCAATAACAAGTAGAGCTGTTTATAAGTATACATTTTTATTTATAAATTGTTATTTATTTATTTTTATTTATACAAACATTATGTTTGTATAAATAAAAATGTATACTTATATATATATATATATATATATATATATATATATATATATATATATATCAGGACCGGCGGGACAGTGGGGGGGGGCAAGTAAAAAAGTGGGGCGGGGGCTTGAGCCCCCCTCCCCTTGCCCCCCCGGTGCCACCGTCCATATATATATATATATATATATATATATATATATATATATATATATATATATATATATATATATATGATTATAAAATTGTTGGTTTAGTTTAAGACTTTTGAAAAGGCGTCAACTTTTAAAAGTGAGTGAAATTGGGCGGGTCTCCCACGCGGCTCCCTTCATGTACTCCATTGGTGTTTACCTGCAACTACTGCGCAACATAAAGCAGTTCTTCGCTTGTTATTCTTTCATTAATTCGTTTTCCCCCGCGATTAAGAAGATCCAATCAAGAGACGTAATCGTCAATAGTTTCTTTTTGTTAATATAGTTTTTTCCCATCGTGATTTTCTCGACACCTCGGCGTGAAAACCGAGAATTGAAATTAGCTGTTAATAATCGAAGTTGTTGAGATTATTAACTCCCCCCCCCCTACACACACATCTGTCCTTTTTTTCCTAGGGCGAATTTCACAGAGAGTGGGGGAGTCTGATACGGATTCACAAGCAAACAAACGACAAAGAAAGAAGAGCACTGGAAGAACAAAGATGGTTCGTCATATTTGTAACGATGGCAATGTGACGTCGAAGCACAATTTTAAAATTGATTGTCATCTTTTCTTAGTGATGAGTCACCACTTATCAAGGCACGGGGGCCACTCGAGGATAAGGATTAAAGAGATCGTCGGTTGGACTATG
This sequence comes from Sepiola atlantica, assembly GCA_963556195.1. Lineage (NCBI taxonomy): Eukaryota > Metazoa > Mollusca > Cephalopoda > Sepiida > Sepiolidae > Sepiola > Sepiola atlantica. Next base: position 104,950,378 of record OY744529.1, read on the forward strand.
ATCGCCTTCACGTGAGGATCAAAGCCAATAGAGGGGGGGATGGTCAGAATATTACTAAGAGGAATTGATTATACAAGGTGACGGATCAGCAAGTATTTGTTCACATTAGACTTGAAGACGATCATGCTGTAGTCGGTGAGAAAGCAGACTAGTGGTATCTTGTTCCACCGATGGGGTGTTCTAAGAAAGAAACTTTGTTCGTGGAAGTTTCCCTTGGTTTATTGTAGAGAGAGAGAAAGATAGATAGAGAGAGAGAGAGAGAGAGAGAGAGAGAGAGAGAGAGAGAGAGAGAGAGAGAGAGAGAGATAGATAGAGAGAGAGAGAGAGATAGAGAGAGAGAGAGAGGAACATTTCTTGCTGTTGGTGTAGCTAAGCGAGTTCTTGTGAATGTTTTACAGGAGAAGGGGCCAGGGATTAGATCTCAGCCGAGTACCCACCATGAACATATCGATACAGTAGAGAGAAGCTAGCAACATCTCTTCTGTGTGAACGAAATTTATTTTTAACAAATAAAATTAAATGAAATCAAAGAATATTTTTATTTAATTTTATTTTATTTGTCAAGAATCTGTCGTAGAATCGAAACCGCACACTCGATGTTTTCAGTCTGATACTTCCCCAACTAAACAATTCAGAGATTCGTTAAGTCGACATTTAAAATAACACTCATAAGAAAAATCGCATCTACGCATTTGAAGTTTTAAGGGGGTTCTTTCCGAATGGGTCACTAATCTACGTGCCCAAGCACGTAGTTATTTGGCACAGTGAGGGTAACGTAGAGATCCGTGACCACTTCCATTGTCTTCCCCGAAGAATTTTATACATATGATATAAATTTCATCTTCAGGTTGGGTTTCAAGTGTATTTTTTTTATTTAGCGATAGTTTAGTGATAGTTTAGCGATAGTTTAGTGATAGTTTTGTGATAGTTTAGTAATAGTTTAGTGATAGTTTAGTGATAGTTTAGTGATAGTTTAGCGATAGTTTAGTGATAGTTTAGCGATAGTTTTGTGATAGTTTAGTGATAGTTTAGTGATAGTTTAGCGATAGTTTAGTGATAGTTTAGCGATAGTTTAGTGATAGTTAAGTGATAGTTTAATGATAGTTTAGTGATAGTTTAGCGATAGTTTAGTGATAGTTTAGCGATAGTTTTGTGATAGTTTAGTGATAGTTTAGTGATAGTTTAGCGATAGTTTAGCGATAGTTTAGTGATAGTTTAGTGATAGTTTAGTGATAGTTTAGCGATAGTTTTGTGATAGTTTAGTGATAGTTTAGGGATAGTTTAGTGATAGTTTAGCGATAGTTTAGCGATAGTTTAGTGATAGTTTAGTGATAGTTTAGCGATAGTTTAGTGATAGTTTAGTGATAGTTTAGTAATAGTTTAGTGATAGTTTAGCGATAGTTTAGTGATAGTTTAGCGATAGTTTAGTGATAGTTTTGTGATAGTTTAGTAATAGTTTAGTGATAGTTTAGTGATAGTTTAGCTATAGTTTTGTGATATTTTAGCGATAGTTTAGTGATAGTTTAGTGATAGTTTAGTGATAGTTTAGCGATAGTTTTGTGATAGTTTAGTGATAGTTTAGTGATAGTTTAGTGATAGTTTAGTGATAGTTTAGCGATAGTTTAGTGATAGTTTAGCGATAGTTTAGTGATAGTTTAGTGATAGTTTAGTGATAGTTTAGTGATAGTTTAGCGATAGTTTAGTGATAGTTTAGCGATAGTTTAGTGATAGTTTAGCGATAGTTTTGTGATAGTTTAGTAATAGTTTAGTGATAGTTTAGTGATAGGTTAGCGATAGTTTAGTGATAGTTTAGTGATAGTTTAGTAATAGTTTAATGATAGTTTTGTGATAGTTTAGTGATAGTTTAGTGATAGTTTAGTGATAGTTTAGCGATAGTTTTGTGATAGTTTAGTGATAGTTTAGTGATAGTTTAGCGATAGTTTAGTGATAGTTTAGTAATAGTTTAGTGATAGTTTAGTGATAGTTTAGTGATAGTTTACCGATAGTTTAGTGATAGTTTAGCGATAGTTAGTGATTGTTTAGCGATAGTTTTGTGATAGTTTAGTAATAATTTAGTTATAGTTTAGTAATAGTTTAGTGATAGTTTAGTGATAGTAAGACGATAGTTTAGTGATAGTTTAGCGATAGTTTAGCTATAATTTAGTGATATTTTAGCGATAGTTTAGTGATAGTTTAGTGATAGTTTAGCGATAGTTTTGTGATAGTTTAGTGATAGTTTAGTGGTACTTTAGCGATAGTTTAGTGATAGTTTAGCGATAGTTTAGTGATAGTTAAGTGATAGTTTAGTGATAGTTTAGTAATAGTTTAGTGATAGTTTAGTGATAGTTTAGCGATAGTTTAGTGATAGTTTAGTGATAGTTTAATGATAGTTTAGTGATAGTTTAATGATAGTTTAGTGATAGTTTAGCGATAGTTTAGTGATAGTTTAGCGATAGTTTTGTGATAGTTTAGTGATAGTTTGCTGATAGTTTAGCGATAGTTTAGCGATAGTTTAGTGATAGTTTAGTGATAGTTTAGTGATAGTTTAGCGATAGTTTTGTGATAGTTTAGTGATAGTTTAGGGATAGTTTAGTGATAGTTTAGCGATAGTTTAGCGATAGTTTAGTGATAGTTTAGTGATAGTTTAGCGATAGTTTAGTGATAGTTTAGTGATAGTTTAGTAATAGTTTAGTGATAGTTTAGCGATAGTTTAGTGATAGTTTAGCGATAGTTTAGTGATAGTTTTGTGATAGTTTAGTGATAGTTTAGCGATAGTTTAGTGATAGTTTAGCGATAGTTTAGTGATAGTTTAGCGATAGTTTTGTGATAGTTTAGTAATAGTTTAGTGATAGTTTAGTGATAGGTTAGCGATAGTTTAGTGATAGTTTAGTGATAGTTTAGTAATAGTTTAATGATAGTTTTGTGATAGTTTAGTGATAGTTTAGTGATAGTTTAGTGATAGTTTAGTGATAGTTTAGCGATAGTTTTGTGATAGTTTAGTGATAGTTTAGTGATAGTTTAGCGATAGTTTAGTGATAGTTTAGTAATAGTTTAGTGATAGTTTAGTGATAGTTTAGTGATAGTTTACCGATAGTTTAGTGATAGTTTAGCGATAGTTAGTGATTGTTTAGCGATAGTTTTGTGATAGTTTAGTAATAATTTAGTTATAGTTTAGTAATAGTTTAGTGATAGTTTAGTGATAGTAAGACGATAGTTTAGTGATAGTTTAGCGATAGTTTAGCTATAATTTAGTGATATTTTAGCGATAGTTTAGTGATAGTTTAGTGATAGTTTAGCGATAGTTTAGTGATAGTTTAGTGATAGTTTAGTGATAGTTTAGCGATAGTTTAGTTATAGTTTAGTAATAGTTTAGCTATAGTTTAGTGATAGTTTAGCGATAGTTTAGCGAAAGTTTAGCGATAGTTTAGTGATAGTTGAGTGATAGTTTAGCGATAGTTTAGTGATAGTTTAGTGATAGTTTAGTGATAGTTTAGCGATAGTTTTGTGATAGTTTAGTGATAGTTTAGTGATAGTTTAGCGATAGTTTAGCGATAGTTTAGTGATAGTTTAGTGATAGTTTAGCGATAGTTTAGTGATAGTTTAGTGATAGTTTAGTAATAGTTTAGTGATAGTTTAGCGATAGTTTAGTGATAGTTTAGCGATAGTTTAGTGATAGTTTTGTGATAGTTTAGTAATAGTTTAGTGATAGTTTAGTGATAGTTTAGCTATAGTTTAGTGATATTTTAGCGATAGTTTAGTGATAGTTTAGTGATAGTTTAGCGATAGTTTAGTTATAGTTTAGTGATAGTTTAGTGATAGTTTAGCGATAGTTTAGCGATAGTTTTGTGATAGTTTAGTAATAGTTTAGTGATAGTTTAGTGATAGTTTAGTGATAGTTTAGCGATAGTTTTGTGATAGTTTAGTGATAGTTTAGTGATAGTTTAGTGATAGTTTAGTGATAGTTTAGCGATAGTTTAGTGATAGTTTAGCGATAGTTTAGTGATAGTTTAGTGATAGTTTAGTGATAGTTTAGCGATAGTTTAGTGATAGTTTAGCGATAGTTTTGTGATAGTTTAGTAATAGTTTAGTGATAGTTTAGTGATAGGTTAGCGATAGTTTAGTGATAGTTTAGTGATAGTTTAGTAATAGTTTAATGATAGTTTAGTGATAGTTTAGTGATAGTTTAGTGATAGTTTAGTGATAGTTTAGCGATAGTTTTGTGATAGTTTAGTGATAGTTTAGTGATAGTTTAGCGATAGTTTAGTGATAGTTTAGTAATAGTTTAGTGATAGTTTAGTGATAGTTTAGTGATAGTTTAGCGATAGTTTAGTGATAGTTTAGCGATAGTTTAATGATTGTTTAGCGATAGTTTTGTGATAGTTTAGTAATAATTTAGTTATAGTTTAGTAATAGTTTAGTGATAGTTTAGTGATAGTAAGACGATAGTTTAGTGATAGTTTAGCGAAAGTTTAGCTATAATTTAGTGATATTTTAGCGATAGTTTAGTGATAGTTTAGTGATAGTTTAGCGATAGTTTAGTGATAGTTTAGTGATAGTTTAGCGATAGTTTAGTGATAGTTTAGTGATAGTTTAGTGATAGTTTAGTGATAGTTTAGCGATAGTTTAGTGATAGTTTAGTGATAGTTTAGTGATAGTTTAGCGATAGTTTTGTGATAGTTTAGTGATAGTTTAGTGATAGTTTAGCGATAGTTTTGTGATAGTTTAGTGATAGTTTAGTGATAGTTTAGTAATAGTTTAGTGATAGTTTAGTGATAGTTTAGTGATAGTTTAATGATTGTTTAGTGATAGTTTAGCGATAGTTTTGTGATAGTTTAGCGATAGTTTTGTGATAGTTTAGTAATAGTTTAGTGATAGTTTAGTGATAGTTTAGCGATAGTTTAGCGATAGTTTAGTGATAGTTTAGTAATAGTTTAGTGATAGTTTAGCGATTGTTTAGTGATAGTTTAGCGATAGTTTTGTGATAGTTTAGTGATAGTTTAGTGATAGTTTAGCGATAGTTTAGTGATAGTTTAGTGATAGTTTAGTGATAGTTAGACGATAGTTTAGTGATAGTTTAGCGATAGGTTAGCTATAGTTAAGTGATAGTTTAGTGATAGTTTAGCGATAGTTTAGTGATAGTTTAGCGATAGTTTAGCGATAGTCTAGCGATAGTTTAGCGATAGTTTAGTTATAGTTTAGTGATAGTTTAGCGATAGTTTAGTGATAGTTTTGTGATAGTTTAGCGATAGTCTAGCGATAGTTTAGCGAGAGTTTAGTGATAGTTTAGTGATAGTTTAGCGATAGTTTAGTGATAGTTTAGCGATAGTTTAGTGATAGTTTAGCGATAGTTTAGCGATAGTTTAGTGATAGTTTAGTGATAGTTTAGCTATAGTTTAGTGATAGTTTACCGATAGTTTAGCGATATTTTAGCGATAGTTGAGTGATAGTTTAGTGATAGTTTAGTGATAGTTTACCGATAGTTTAGCAATAGTTTAGCGATAGTTTAGTGATAGTTTAGTGATAGTTTTGCGACAGTTTAGTGATAGTTTAGTGATAGTTTACCGATAGTTTAGCAATAGTTTAGCGATAGTTTAGTGATAGTTTAGTGATAGTTTTGCGACAGTTTAGTGATAGTTTAGTGATACTTTAGTGATACTTTAGTGATAGTTTTGCGATAGTTAAGTGATAGTTTAGTGATAGTTTAGCGATAGTTTAGTGATAGGTTAGTGATAGTTTAGCGATAGTTTAGTGATAGTTTAGTGATAGTTTAGCGATAGTTTAGTGATAGTTTAGCGATAGTTTAGTGATAGTTTAGTGATAGTTTAGCGATAGTTTAGTGATAGTTTAGCGATAGTTTAGTGATACTTTAGTGATAGTTTAGTGATAGTTTAGCGATAGTTTAGTGATAGTTTAGTGATAGGTTAGTGATAGTTTAGCGATAGTTTAGTGATAGTTTAGCGATAGTTTAGTGATAGTTTAGCGATAGTTTAGCGATAGTTTAGTGATAGTTTAGCGATAGTTTAGCGATAGTTTAGCGATAGGTTAGTTATAGGTTAGTGATAGTTTAGCGATAGTTTAGTGATAGTTTAGTGATAGTTTAGCGATAGTTTAGTGATAGTTTAGTGATAGTTTAGCGATAGTTTAGTGATAGGTTAGCGATAGTTTAGCTATAGTTTAGTGATATTTTAGCGATAGTTTAGTGATAGTTTAGTGATAGTTTAGCGATAGTTTAGTGATAGTTTAGTGATAGTTTTGTGATAGTTTAGCGATAGTTTAGCGATAGTTTAGTGATAGTTTAGTGATAGTTTAGCGAAAGTTTAGCGATAGTTTAGTGATTGTTGAGTGATAGTTTAGCGATAGTTTAGTGATAGTTTAGTGATAGTTTAGCGATAGTTTAGTGATAGTTTAGCGATAGTTTAGTGAAAGTTTAGCGATAGTTTAGTGATGGTTTAGTGATAGTTGAGTGATAGGTTAGCGATAGTTTAGTGATAGTTTAGTGATAGTTTAGCGATAGTTTAGTGATAGTTTAGCGATAGTTTAGTGATGGTTTAGTGATAGTTTAGTGATAGTTTAGTGATAGTTTAGCGATAGTTTAGTGATAGTTTAGTGATAGTTTAATGATAGTTTAGCGATAGTTTTGTGATAGTTTAGTGATAGTTTAGTGATAGTTTAGTGATAGTTTAGCGATAGTTTTTGATAGTTTAGTGATAGTTTAGTGATAGTTTAGTAATAGTTTAGTGATAGTTTAGTGATAGTTTAGTGATAGTTTAGTAATAGTTTAGTGATAGTTTAGTGATAGTTTAGTGATAGTTTAGTAATAGTTTAGTGATAGTTTAGTGATAGTTTAGTGATAGTTTAGCGATAGTTTAGTGATAGTTTAGTAATAGTTTAGTGATAGTTTAGTGATAGTTTAGTGATAGTTTAGTAATAGTTTAGTAATAGTTTAGTGATAGTTTAGTGATAGTTTAGCGATAGTTTAGTGATAGTTTAGCGATAGTTTTGTGATAGTTTAGCGATAGTTTTGTGATAGTTTAGTAATAGTTTAGTGATAGTTTAGTGATAGTTTAGTGATAGTTTAGGGATAGTTTAGTGATAGTTTAGTAATAGTTTAGTGATAGTTTAGCGATAGTTTAGTGATAGTTTAGCGATAGTTTTGTGATAGTTTTGTAATAGTTTAGTGATAGTTTAGCGATAGTTTAGTGATAGTTTAGTGATAGTTTAGTGATAGTTTAGTGATAGTTAGACGATAGTTTAGTGATAGTTTAGCGATAGGTTAGCTATAGTTTAGTGATAGTTTAGTGATAGTTTAGCGATAGTTTAGTGATAGTTTAGCGATAGTTTAGCGATAGTCTAGCGATTGTTTAGCGATAGTTTAGTGATAGTTTAGTGATAGTTTAGCGATAGTTTAGTGATAGTTTAGTGATAGTTTAGCGATAGTCTAGCGATAGTTTAGCGATAGTTTAGTGATAGTTTAGTGATAGTTTAGTGATAGTTTAGTGATAGTTTACCGATAGTTTAGCGATAGTTTAGCGATAGTTTAGTGGTAGTTTAGTGATAGTTTAGTGATAGTTTACCGATAGTTTAGCAATAGTTTAGCGATAGTTTAGTGATAGTTTAATGATAGTTTTGCGACAGTTTAGTGATAGTTTAGTGATAGTGTACCGATAGTTTAGCAATAGTTTTGCGATAGTTTAGTGATAGTTTAGTGATAGTTTTACGACAGTTTAGTGATAGTTTAGTGATACTTTAGTGATAGTTTTGCGATAGTTAAGTGATAGTTTAGTGATAGTTTAGCGATAGTTTAGTGATAGGTTAGTGATAGTGTAGCGATAGTTTAGTGATAGTTTAGCGATAGTTTAGTGATACTTTAGTGATAGTTTAGTGATAGTTTAGCGATAGTTTAGTGATAGTTGAGTGATAGGTTAGTGATAGTTTAGCGATAGTTTAGTGATAGTTTAGTGATAGTTATGTGATAGGTGAGTGATAGTTTAGCGATAGTTTAGTGATAGTTTAGTGATAGTTTAGCGATAGTTTAGCGATAGTTTAGTGATAGTTTAGTGATAGTTAAGCGATAGTTTAGTGATAGTTTAGTGATAGTTTAGCGATAGTTTAGTGATAGTTTAGTGATAGTTTAGTGATAGTTTAGCGATAGTTTAGTGATAGTTTAGCGATAGTTTAGCGATAGTTTAGTGATAGTTTAGTGATAGTTTAGTTTAGCGATAGTTTAGTGATAGTTTAGTGATAGTTTAGCGATAGTTTAGTGATAGTTTAGTGATAGTTTAGCGATAGTTTAGCGATAGTTTAGTGATAGTTTAGTGATAGTTTAGCGATAGTTTAGCAATAGTTTAGTGATAGTTTAGTGATAGTTTAGCGATAGTTTAGTGATAGTTTAGCGATAGTTTAGTGATAGTTTAGCGATAGTTTAGCGATAGTTTAGTGATAGTGTAGCGATAGTTTAGCGATAGTTTAGTGATAGTTTAGTGATAGTTTAGCGATAGTTTAGCGATAGTTTAGTGATAGTCTAGTGATAGTTTAGCGATAGTTTAGTGATAGGTTAGTGATAGTTTAGCGATAGTTTAGCGATAGTTTAGCGATAGTTTAGCGATAGTTATGTGATAGGTGAGTGATAGTTTAGCGATAGTTTAGTGACAGTTTAGTGATAGTTTAGCGATAGTTTAGCGATAGTTTAGTGATAGTTTAGTGATAGTTTAGCGATAGTTTTGTGATAGTTTAGTGATAGTTTAGTGATAGTTTAGCGATAGTTTAGCGATAGTTTAGTGATAGTTTAGTGATAGTTTAGTGATTGTTTAGCGATAGTTTAGTGATAGTTTAGTGATAGTTTACCGATAGTTTAGTGATAGTTTAGTGATAGTTTACTGATAGTTTACTGATAGTTTAGTAGTAGTTTAGTGATAGTTTAGCGATAGTTTAGCGATAGTTTAGTGATAGGTTAGTGATAGTTTAGCGATAGTTTAGTGATAGGTTAGTGATAGTTTTGCGATAGTTAAGTGATAGTTTAGTGATAGTTTAGTGATTGTTTAGCGATAGTTTAGTGATAGTTTAGTGATAGTTTACCGATAGTTTAGTGATAGTTTAGTGATAGTTTACCGATAGTTTAGTGATAGTTTAGTGATAGTTTAGTGATAGTTTAGCGATAGTTTAGCGATAGTTTAGTGATAGGTTAGTTATAGTTTAGCGATAGTTTAGTGATAGTTTAGTGATTGTTTAGCGATAGTTTAGTGATAGTTTACCGATAGTTTAGTGATAGTTTAGTGATAGTTTAGTGATAGTTTAGCGATAGTTTAGCGATAGTTTAGCGATAGTTTAGTGATAGTTTAGTGATAGTTTAGCGATAGTTTAGTGATAGTTTAGTGATAGTTTAGTGATAGTTTAGTGATTGTTTAGTGATAGTTTAGCTATAGTTTAGTGATAGTTTAGCGATAGTTTAGCGATAGTTTAGTGATAGTTTAGTGATAGTTTAGCGATAGTTTAGCGATAGTTTAGCGATAGTTTTTTTTTTAGTTTTTTTTTTAACATAGTGCACCCCAAACAAGGCAGGCCGCCACTGTAGACGTAAGGGGCTACTGAGAAAAAGAAAAGGGGAGAAGGTAGGGGGTGGTCAACCTAGATTGGGATCAGTGCAGCGAGGTGTCTGTTTACATTAGTTTTAAACTTCTGCATGTCTGTACTGTTGGAGAAACAGGGGGCATGGAGGGAGTTCCAGAGGCAGCAGTACGAGGAAAGAAGCTATTTGAGTAGAAGGCTCTCCGACATCTGGGGACCTCCACAGTGAATGAATGAGATTTAGTTGATTGTCGAGTTAGTCTAGTGAATTTACGTCGAGGGCGCACCAGAGTAGCCAATTCATCGGAGCATAATCCATTGAAGTATTTGTAAAACAAGCACAAGGATGCTACATTGCGGCGATGGGACAGAGGCTGGAGCTTGGCTGACAGTGAGGGACCTATTAGGTTGGCGATTCTTTTTTGGACCTTGTCAAGGAGGGAGAGACTAGTAGATGATGCACCAGCCCAGATGTGACAACAATACTCCATGCATGGGCGGATGGTGGCTTTGTAGAGATACAGGATAATGTCAGGTGTGAGGAGTTTACTAGCACGGTAGAGGGAGCCAACCTTCTTTGCGGCAGCCTTGGCAATGTCTTCAATGTATTTGTTCCAATTCATGTTACCTGTGAAGGTTAGGCCGAGGAGTTTGAATGATGAACTCTCCGGTAGGGTGTTATTTGCCATGACAATCGGTGGTTGAAAAGGTTCCTTGTAGTTATTGAAGGAAAGGAGTTTTGTCTTTGCGGCATTTAAAGTTACCAACCATTTATGACCCCAATCCACTACAGCCTGGAGGTCATTTTCTAAAGATTCAGCCATTGCATCGGATATAATTGCGTCGGTTTTGCCAACATGGCGAGAGTAAAGGGTGGTGTCATCAGCAAATAAACCAATCTCAGACTCTATGCCATCAGGGAGATCGTTTATATAGATCAGGAACAACAAGGGTCCAAGGATAGAGCCCTGGGGTACACCAGCATTTATGTCATGTTGCTTAGATGAACGGCCATCGAGGACAACCTGGATTTTTCTTTTGGCTAGGAAGGATCTAATTATATTAAGTAATTGCCCAGTAATACCGTATGATCGTATTATCAGGAGGAGCCCTTTATGCCATACCTTGTCAAAGGCCTTGGATATATCAAGCGCTACTGCCCTAGCTTCACCTGCCTTGTCGAGTGTATGATACATGCGTTCAGAGATGACCGTTAGTATGTCTGCAGTAGATCGTGATTGTCTAAATCCATACTGGCGGTCAGAAAGAAGTTTAGCATTAACTAAGTGTCGTACTATTGCTAGATTGATTAAGGATTCAAAGATTTTAGCAAAGATCGGCAGCAGACTGATTGGGCGATAGTTCTGGGGATCGGTTCTATTTCCAGAATTCTTGTAGACTGGTACCACAGAGGCAATTTTCCAGCTATCGGGGAAGCAAGATTCAGCTAGACACTTATTGTAGAGTTTGGAGAGGACAGGGGCCAGCTCAGCAGAGCATTTCTTTATTACTATTGTGGGTATAAGATCAGGCCCACAAGCTTTGGAGGTGTCAAGGTTTTTATGATGTCTCTAACCTGGGATGGGGTGATGACCAGGTTATCAAGTGTGGCTTCGGTCAGCAAAGGGAATTCGGGGAGGGGGTGGTTATCTGAGTCCAAACTAGAGTTAGAAGCGAAACGCTGGGCAAGTAGTTCAGCCTTATCAGTGGCCGTGCAAGCGACATCATTGTAGTTTGATAGTGGGGGAATCGTTGATTGACCATTATTCACTACACTATTGTAGATTTTCCAGAAATCACGAGTACCTAATTTCTGCGTCTGGATGCGTTTTTCTGTTAACTCATTAAACCTTCTCTTCGCTTCATCTATCACGGCCTTGCAATTATTTCTTAACTCTATAAATTTATTTCTATTAGTAGCTGACTTATGTCGGCCGAATTTACGGAATGCTTGTTGTCTCTCAGAAATGGCAGCTGCACATTCCGAGGTGAACCATTGAGGAGAGTGAGGCTTGCTAAAGTATTTTCGCATGGGGACATAGGCTTCAATGCCTGCTTTGACCCATTCAGTTAATTCGTTTGCACACTGATTGGCAGGGAGTGAGAAGGTTTCCCTCCATGGGGCGTCACTGATGTGATCTCTGATTGACTCAAAATCAGCCCGCTCGTAGTATCTTGTTGTTTTGAGCAACGGTTCATCAGCTTTTGGACGACTTCTTAGGGTGATATGTATCATTAGCACAATGTGATCAGCATTCCCGAGTGGGCTATGAGCTTTTGTCACACAAGCCTCGGGCATTGAGGTCAAGAAAAGGTCTAGAAGTGAGGCTTGTTGGTCTATTCGATCGGGGATGCGGGTCGGAAAATCGACAGTCTGAGAGAGGGAGTGAGCTAAGGAGAAATTATACGTAGAGTTGCCGGCTGCGTCAGTAAGGCTGGAGAATCCCAACCAGTCACGGTGGTGGGCATTAAAATCCCCAAATACATGTATGTGGGCATTCGAGTCAATTAAGAGTGCTCTATCTATGCTTACAGAGACAGAGTTTAACAGAGTACAGTCCTGGGTCGACGGGGAGCGGTATAAGAAATATAAGTAACTGATGCTGTGATGTAAAGTCAATCTAAAGCACATGTAGTCGTGGTCATCTGATTCAAACCTATGTTCTCTAGTCAGGGGGAGGGTGTTCCGAACATAAACTCCTAGCCCGTGCATATGTTTGTCAGAGTCTTTACGGTAGAGTGGGAGGTAGTCAGTCATGTCAAAGTGGTGAAAGGAGATTGAGGATTGGAGGTTAGTTTCACTTAGAGCTAGGATATCCGGGGAGTTTGTCAGGAGAAAGGATTCTACGTCGTTGATATTGGTTCTAAGTCCCCGGATATTTGTGAATGCGAGCCTCAAAGGCGGAGGCGAAAGTGTTTTTTGTTGGGTGTCTGGTTTAGGTTTGCTTTTATTTTTTTGTAATGACATGTTTATTTTGATTATAGAGTGGGTTGGTCAAGGTGGGTACTTGTTTGGTGCCAATAAGCTCACACAACCAGTCCATTAGTCTGAACCTGGTGCATGGGGGTTGTGGCCTCGGGAAAGCCCACCGGAGATAATTGCAGGGTCCCTTTCCATGCGCGACATGGCACATACAACTACCCACGGTATTATGCAACTGATGATGGAGCAGCCGTTCTTGGCGCTACCCAAGAGTTTGGGCTCCTGTCCTGTCAGTCGGAAACAGCAGCCAGACAAGCTGTCTAACCTGTACCTTCAACCTGTTGGAACAAGAGAGACCCAGACTGGCCATGTAAGACTTAATGACGAAAAAATTTTCCCCAAGTTGCCCAAATAGAGAGAAAGAGAACGGCGTTCATTGACCTAGTAAGGAAACAAGGCTAGGCACTGAGTGTTTAGAGGCGTCCCAGCACTGTTACCTCTGCGCCTGACTAATAGACAAAGAAGGAGTGCGAGGGCCGGCGATAGGCAGAACCTATCTACTCCTTAAGCAATTGTAGGTTTGCAAACCGGATATTTTGTTCGAGATTCCAACTCTAGGAAGGTTGTCGATCAGGACTAAGGAGGCCTCCCTCCCCAACGGTTTACTGCCACGACGTAAGTAGCAAGGTTTTTTTTCAGAGGTTTCCTTCTCTTAGATGGATAGCCTTACAAGGTCTAACGGGTCCAACACTCCGAGAAGGGTGAAAATATCCTGCGCCCTATTACTAGTCGGGTATTTCCTGTCCCCCGCAGGTATTAAGAAAAAAAAATCCAATATTACGTATGTATATATATTTACATATGTAGATAGAATAAGTTCATTGTATACTAAAAAGAGAACAGAGAGTTAAAGATAGGTTTCCCTCCCGCAAGTAGGTATAAATAAGAGGAATAAAAATCGAGTACTAAGGAACGATCGATGGAGTTAAGACAGTGAGGTAATTTTAGACTTAGCTGTTTTTTTTCCTTTCTAAACCCCGGTCTGCAAGCTACATTTGAGTTTGGGATCTTCATCTCTCGACGGGCGCTGATATAAATGGACTAACACGTGGCTTTTTAAAACACAGTCAAGAGGGCCACAGTGGGGGTTTTCCCTTTTCTTAAACTACATTGATAGTGGTATCCCCCCCTTTTAATCTTCAAACGCATTGACCGCTCCAGAGAAAGAACTCGAAGAATTATTAGCATGGACATAAAAAAGAAAGAAAGACACATAAAGCGTCGTGGACAACAGAGAGAACAATATAGATAAAATAAATAAATAAATAAAATAAAATAAACGAAAAAAAAAACCTGCGAAGAAAAAATTATTTTACTAGACTTGGCAACGCAAAGATATTAGCATGAACATAGAAAACAGGAAATAATGACAACAGGAAAGAAACGAAGAGTACCTGCGAAAAAAGAAAAAAAAAGTATATTCTTTACCTAGACGTAGCAACATAATTTTATGAAGTATTTAAGACAAGACAGTGAGGAAATTTTAGACTTAGCTGTTTTTTTTCCTTTCTAAAACCCGGTCTGCAAGCTACATTTGAGTTTGGGATCTTCATCTCTCGACGGACGCTGATATAAATGGACTAACACGTGGCTTTTTAAAACACAGTCAAGAGAGCTACAGTGGGGTTTTTCCCTTTTCTTAAACTACATTGATAGTGGATTTCCCTATTGGGTGGGGAGCCCTCATCCCTCCACATGCTCTCCAATTCGCTGAAACGTCGATCCACATGGATACGATATAACGTTTCGCTCCGACAGTTCTCAGACATCTCTTCGCGAGACTCACTCTCAATATAGGCACTTGTGATCTGCTCATTGAGTGAATCAATGGACGCAAAGAGTTCCTTAACCCTAACCTTCTGGGAAGAAACAAATTCCCGGTTCTCCCCCTCGCCACCCCAAAGAACATCAATAATAGTATCAACTTTGATTTTTACACTATCTCGCCTTTCTACAAGGAGATTAACAGTGGGGGTAGACGCCATTATGGCGAAAATACAATATTGCGATCAGGTGTGGGCTAAAATAAAAGAGGCGCCAAACGTCTTCTTAATGGCGGGAAAATGACAACGTAAAATTATCTAAGTAAGATTCCTACAAAAAAAATGGCAAAAGGCTGTACCATAGTTAACCAAATTCGTTCAAATGTAAGTCTAACAATTCCACTTGTCAGTCAAAGCAAAATTTCAAGGGAAAAATAATTACACAAAAATCATTCAATATCTAACATTCAACAGTTTCAAAAAATAATGATAGTTTAGTGATAGTTTAGTGATAGTTTAGTGATAGTTTAGTGATAGTTTAGCGATAGTTAGACGATAGTTTAGTGATAGTTTAGTGATAGTTTAGTGATAGTTTAGCGATAGTTAGACGATAGTTTAGTGATAGTTTAGCGATAGTTTAGCGATAGTTTAGTGATAGTTTAGTGATAGTTTAGTGATAGTTTAGCGATAGTTTAGCGATAGTTTAGTGATAGTTTAGCGATAGTTTAGTGATAGTTTAGCGATAGTTTAGTGATAGTTTAGTGATAGTTTAGCGATAGTTTAGCGATAGTTTAGTGATAGTTTAGCGATAGTTTAGTGATAGTTTAGCGATAGTTTAGTGATAGTTTAGCGATAATTTAGTGATAGTTTAGTGATAGTTTAGCGATAGTTTAGTGATAGTTTAGCGATAGTTTAGTGATAGTTTAGTGATAGTTTAGTGATAGTTTAATGATAGTTTAGCGATAGTTTAGCAATAGTTTAGTGATAGTTTAGTGATAGTTTAGCGATAGTTTAGTGATAGTTTAGTGATAGTTTAGTGATAGTTTAGCGATAGTTAGACGATAGTTTAGTGATAGTTTAGCGATAGTTTAGCGATAGTTTAGTGATAGTTTAGCGATAGTTTAGTGATAGTTTAGTGATAGTTTAGCGATAGTTTAGTGATAGTTTCAGCGAGAACCGTGCGATTGGTTGTAGTATTAATAGAGTATTAGCATTAAAAGCATTTTATAATATTTTCTACAACTTGCAAACTTAATGTTGTTAATGGATGGCTGTTTAGAGTTTTTTAGTTTCGTGTTCTAATATAATTGTGTTGTCGACAAGAAGTTTTTGAAATTGAGAGCAGGGGCAAGAATTGAGCTTTTAGGTGTTGGGCTATAGCGCTGGTGTCGGATAAGTACATAGTAAAAAGTATCAACAAAGTTGTGCTGGTCAAGCCTACGTATATGTTTCTTCTTTATTGTCGGAGACAAAGTCTCCCAAAGGGCATTTAAACTTATATACTAGGTTGGTCCTATACAAAACTCTGGTTATGATGGTGAGGTTTGAGGTTTTGAATTTACTATAAGAAATAATAAGGTTTATTTTTTATTTGGATCGAGGGGGGGTACGTTTTTATTAATCATATTTTTTAACACGTGTTCGTCTATTTTATAATTATTATGTAGCTGATTTCGGTAAAATAATGTCATGTGTTTATTGAGTCGGGGATTTGTTCATTAATATTTTGGTAGCGATTATTATTATTAAAATGTCGAATTTGTTCGTCTATAATTTAGTTGGGAGAAGCCATTATTGATTAGAGTCTGTTTAATATTTTAAAGTTCGCGTTGAAAAATAGTTGGGTCGGAGATTAGTTTAGCCCTGGATAATAGGTTTTTGATAATAGCTGTTTTGTACCAGAAAGTCAATTCGCTATTATAGTTAAGAGTGCAGGTGTTTTTATTAGTAGACTTTATGTACGTTGACGTGGAGAATTCGTCGTCGTCGTTAATATCAATGAGGACATCTAAGAAGGAGATTTTATTTCTTATGTTTAGTTCGTATGTAAATCTGAGTTATTTTGGAAAATAGTTTGAAATGTGTTAATTTCATTTTTATTTTTGGTAAGTATTAAAATGTCATCAACTTATCGTAAATAAATTGGTCGTTTATTAATACGATTAAATATTTTGTTTTCGACGTGTAGAAATTACTAAACGTGTGTCTTCACATTGAACATATGGCGACTCCATCTTTTTGTATAAAGATGTTGCCGTGATAATCATGACAGGGGATTTTGGTAGTGAAGGCTAACAGAATTTTACGAAGGGTGTCGAAGTTTATTTTGAGGGGCGGTTATTAGGGGTTTTGTGGGTGTTATTTATTGTGAATACGGGAAATCGGTCAATTCCGCGTCTCTCGGCGCGTTGTGATTTTCGTATCAAAACCTTAAAAACCTTGACCTCATTTCTCAAGCCCGTAGGGTTAGGGTTAGGGTTAGGAACACATGAACCCGCACGACGATCGTGTACACACACACACACGCGCGCGCGCGCGCGTGCGAAGACAAAATTATGGACGTTCACGCACGCTGATACACAAGCACACACACACACAAGCACAAAATTATAGACTGTCGCCTACGCAAACTTAATAATACATACACACCAGCATCCTCCACATGCACACATATACATGTAAACGCACACATGCCAATAAATGTATAGACAGTCACATATATATTTAATGAGAAAATAAAAATAAAATTTTCACAACTTGATAGCTACTTTTTAAATCAAGTAAAATAAGACTAGAAATATATAAATAAAATATTTCGTATAAGAGAACAAACTATCTCAACTAGCCGTACGTACATAGACATATTAATATTTGCACATACACATACAAACCTACATATATATACAAATGGGCATAGATAATTATATAAACACTAATACAAAAAGATTTCTACCTAATAAAATGCGAATTCTTCAAAGTTATGGTGTTATTTTAAAATTATCAAGTGCGGATACTTTATGACGTGTACAATTAATAGAGATTTCCGATTTCTTGTTAAGAAGTTTCCCTCTGTCACTAAATCTAATTTAATCTAATTTCAGGTTCTTCTGTGAAATCATAACGTGACGAGACACGCAGAATTGATCGATTTCCTGACTGAAAATAAATTTAGATAAAAAAATTAAAAATATAAATTTTAAATCCCTGAAAAAGAAACGCGGAAATCTTAATAGAAAGAAAAAAATAACGGTTTTTTTCTTGAATGGTTGTACAACTTGAATTAATCTTTTTGAATTGATTACGTGTTTTTTTCGGCCTGATGATGTCTAGCTAATTCGTAGCTTTTACGGATTTTTTAAATTTTAAACATAGTTCACCCCAAACAAGGCAGACTGCCACTGTAGACGTAAGGGGCAAATGAGAAAAAAGGTGAGAGTTTGTTTTGTTTTTTTTTGGGGGGGGGGGGGTCAACCTACATTAGAAGCTGTGCAGCGAGATGTCTGTTTACATTAGTTTTAAATTTCTGCATGTCAGTACCGTCAGGAAAACAGAGAGCAGAGAGGGAGTTCAAGAGTCCAGCAGCATGAGGAAAGAAGCTTTTGGAGTAGAAAACTTTCAGCATCTGGGGATCTCCACAGTGAATAAATGGGTTGGTATAGTGAATTTACGTCGTGAGGGCACCAGAGCAGCAAGTTCCTCAGAGCACAATCCATTGAAGTACTTGTAAAACAGACACAAGGAAGCAACATTGCGGCGGTAGGATAGGGCTGGAGCTTGGTGGATAATGAGGGACCTATTAAGTTGCCGACTCTGTTCTGCACATGTGTAGGCAAATAATATTAAGTTGTATACCTAATAAACGGCTTAATGAATTAATTTGGCCCTTTTTAATAAGCAGAGGAGGAACACACACACACACACACATACACACACACACACACACACATATATATATATATATATATATATATATATATATATATATATATATATATATAT
>OY744529.1:104973686-104976186 GCA_963556195.1 Sepiola atlantica
AATAAAGAACATTCCCACGTCTTATTTTATTTTTAACACATTATGATCCAGAGCATGAAATCGTTGTAGCTACCGATACAATTCATATCTTTTCTTTTTTTTATTTAAGATATTTTACCCCAAACAAGGCAGGACGCCACTGTAGACGTAAGGGGCTACTGAGAATTAGGGAGTAGGTTTAGGGTGTCATCCTGGGTTGGGAGCTGTGCAGCGAAATGTCTGTTTACATTAGTTTTAAACCTCTGCATGTCAGTACAGTCGGGGAAACAGGGAGCGGGGAGGGAGTTCCAGAGGCCGGCAGCACGAGGAAACACAAATTGACGACTGTTCGCTGAAGCCTATCGCACATGCGTCTCGTACACTTTTGCCGGCAGAAAAAAAGCTAGTCGCAAATTGAATAAGAAATATTGGCTCAGGGTTTTGCGGTACCAAAGTTTCACCGTTTCATGCACGGAAGACAATTTTTATTACAAACCGACCATGAATTTTGATTAACAATTTCTGGATCGAAGAAGGGTTTATCAACACATTCTGCGAACAGTTTAGAGATGGAGAACCGTCTTCCTAAATTACAATTACAAAATAGAGTATCTCCCATATTCGAAAATCAGTCATGCGAACGGACTGTCTAGATCAGTGGTTCTTAACCTGTGGGGAATTCCCCACTGGTTGGGAATGGCGGAGTTGCCAAGTGGAGAATGACCGGTCGAACAGAAGAACCACTGCTTTAAAATTTAATACATTACATCCAAATGTTGACTTAGTTTGACCATGATAATTTTGACCATTTTCTTGATTCAATGCCACTTCTGTTGTTCGTTTTTTGTTTCTCTCTTGTATGATTGTCACTACTTTCTTTTCATTTTATTTATCTTCAGGTACCTTATTATTATATATTTTTTTCCTTATCTCACAGATACATACCCCAAAGATCGAGATGCCGAAAAGAAAGTACAACGACAATTACCTGGACTCTAGATTGATACCAAAATCTGTTGAACCCCTTGAGGACACGGTCATTGTTTCTCTACAAACAAAAGTTGAGGTTAAAACACGTGTGCCATCATAAGAGACACTTGGAGAAATAAAAACAAAGACGATGAACGATGATTTTCTAAGGCACATAAAAAAGGGTAAGAAAAGAACCGACAAATTTCGGAACTATATTCCTTCTGCGATTATGTAGTGATGTACAATGATCGGGTGGTCATCCCGAAAGCATTGCAAAAATGTATTCTAAGAGAGTTTCATGTTGGTCATCCAGGTATTTCAAGAATAAAAAGTCTAATTTGAAGTTACGTCTACTGAACGAGCATGAACCGAGATATTTAGAATACAGTTAAATCATGTAAAGCAGCAAATAATCAAAACTGACCGACCGTAATCTAGAATCTATATTAACTTTGCTGGGCCATTTGATAGGTTCTATTATCTTGTAGTAGTGGATAATTTCACTAAATGGCCAGAGATACTTAAAAAAAAAACAAGAAAAGCAGCAATTGGGGGTTTGCATAAATTGTTCGCACGTTTCGGAGTCCTGGATTGTGTAGTATCGGATAACGGTACTCAATTCCCGTCCAGTGAATGGAAAATGTTTTGTCAGTCGTTTTTTTTAGTGGAGTACATCACTATCGCGCCGTATCATGTGAGAAGCAATAGTCAGGCTGAACGATTTGTTGATACTTTTAAAAGAGCGCTCAAAATGCGAGGGATAGTCCTACGGAGAAGGCCATTCAGGGTTTTCTACAAGTATATAGGATGACCTCGAATAATAATGTTCCAGCTTGCATGTCACCAGCGGAAGCTACTTTCACAAAAAAGATCAAAACGATTTTCGACAAACTCGACCTACTCATAAGAAACCGGACGTAAAATAAATGTCATATAAAACTCGAAGAAAAGGTTCTTTTTCGAATGTTCATGAACAACAACTGATTTTGGGAACCGGGATTGTGGATAAAATAATTGGGAATATGCTTTACATGGTGAAGGGACCCAAATTTACCTACAAGAAACATTTGAATCAAATGAGAAAAAGATATTCGGATGCTGTAAATGACAATACTAGAGAAGAAGAATTCTGAAAAGCCAACATCTAAAAAGATAAGAAAACTTACAGACTTCATGGAAGTCAACCCTAAGAGAAAAATGGTATTGACTCCATACGGATCAAGGCTAGAAAAGGTGTTATGGTGTGATGTTTATCTACTGTATTTCGGGAATAGATGGACCTTTCTAGACACTATGAATAGAGTTTCAACTAAGTGTCGTGGCAGTCATAGCCACAGTATCGGACGCAGACTTTCTGTAACATACTATTCTGTAGTTCTGTCAATACACTCTAGTAAATATACTACGGTATGATCTGAATTGTTATCGGCCCTTCAAGGTCACAACATTAAGAAACGCTCATTCTGGTTAGTGTTACAAGATTGGCCATTTAGAAATACCAAGTGGTGTATATGGGAGGATGACAGTATCTTCACGTGGGATTTCCTGC
>OY744529.1:104981186-105023686 GCA_963556195.1 Sepiola atlantica
TGGTGTCACTCTTCGTCTGCAACTGGTCTTTTCCGTTGGAAACTACGAATTTTCAAGCATTTTTTCCGTTCTCAAAACGAGGCCAAGATTTAAAAAACAAAAAAAACAAAAAACAAAAAAAATAACAAATAAAAAAAAGTAATAAATCTTTAGACGGGTTTCTGGGTGGGGCAAGGACTACAGACATCGAAGCGCGCGGGTGGATTTCACGCGAATAATGGGCGTGACATTGCAGAGTCAATGCTCTCACGTGATGCGTGGGTTAGTATCATTGTTCTATGATTGGCCCAACACTTTCTGAACTGCCTTTATTACCTTTTTTTGTTGCTTTTTTATATAAAGCGTTTTTCATATTCCTGAAGCCTCTTCTAATTTATTTCATCGCAAGATAAATGTTTTTTTCTCGCGGCTTTTTTTTTTTTAATTATCTGTTATGACATATGTGGCTTAACGCTCCGTTCGCGCGTGTTTTGTGTACGTTCCTACGTACATAATTCTCTCTCTCTCTCTCTCTCTCTCTCTCTCTCTCTCTCTCTCTCTCTATATATATATATATATATATATATATATATATATATATATATATATATATATATATATATATATATATATATATATATATACTGCAAAAACATGATCAATTAAGCTCAGGTTAGATTGTTTGAATGCAGTAATAAGAGCGATCAGCAATAAACAACCCCTAACCCTAACCCTAACCCTAACCCTAACCCAAACCACCCCAAAGAGAGGTGTAATTCTTGAGACGATAGCTTCTTAGAGCCGAACCCAACCTAATTTAGGCAGAAGGGTCAGACCCTGAATCACAATATGCCAAGGATTCCCCGGCTGGTATGAAAACCCCAGCTCCCCCTGAGAAGCCACCCTGGAAGTGTAGAGAAATAGACGTGAACGGGGGAGGTAAAGCCTAGAAATATAGCCTCCTATAAGCGGTTTTTATGGAAAAATGAGTTGGAAAAGAGTTAAATTTTTAAATAAAAAGACAAAATCCTAAATTAGTCTTTTTGTCTCCCCCTTTCTCTCTTTCTCCTCCCTCTCTCCCTCTTTCTCTCTCTCTCTGTATCACGATCGTTGCCGCCGAGCAGTCACGGAAATTAGGCGCTTCATCTGGAGTAGTACCCTAATTTTCATAAACGACCTCACTGATGCAATTTCTTCCGAGATGGGTATATTTGCTGATGACACCACACTCTAGTCTCGATATGAGGGCAAATCTTAAGAAAACGTATCAAAGCCAATGGCTGAATCCTAATCAAAATATCTCCAGTCTGTGGTGGAATGGTTACATTTAATGCTACCAAGACAAAGTTCTTGTCATTTAACATGTATAAGAAACCTTTTTAACCACCGAGTGCCATAGCTGATACTACCCTTCCCGAGAATCACACATTCAAACTCCTCGGCTTAACATTCACAGGTAATTTGAATTTGAATAAATAGAAGATACTGTAAGGGGATGATGCGTGAGTAAAAGGGGTTATCCTTTTATCTTCTCGTAAAGAAACGGAACAACGAAAAGTATTTCTGTAACTATAACAAAAAGGGGTTTTATTAACTCACGGTTACCTATACCGTTTGGTATAGGTAGAAGAGAGTGGGACGGTGTCCGTCTGAGGAAGAGGAAGAATATAAGAGTTCTTAGGGCCGCCCGTGGATTTCTTCAGGTGAAGATGGTAGTAGTCGTCTAGTGTGCGACGGCGACAGGGGAGAGAGCGTTTCCTCGTTCCTCGCTGGTGCTCTCTGCGATGTGTCCTTGCTGGTGCCAGGAGGTCGTCTGATCTTTTTCTTCGGACCCTAAGGGGACATAAGTGGTCCCTTAGGGAACTAACGATATTACTGCATCCTGTGATTTGATTGGACAAGCCAGCTCACAGGGACAGTGATTACGCATTCAAAAGTAGTCCCTATTGGTGACTGCTACATAACCCCCTGCTTAGGCTGAAAGCCGACAGGAAATAAAAGGAAGTGTAGCAGTGGGAAATAACAAAAATACAAAATTTGTCAATTAACAAATGTTTAAAAAGTTTTTTTATGCTTAGCAGGGAAAAGTCTTTTCTGCAAGAAGTATTTTCAGGAAATGTTTGTATATTAATGAAAAAAAAAATATTTTTTTTTATTTAAAAGTTTGTCTTCCCTTTGAAAAAAGTAATTTTGGAGAAGTGTGGATCCTTAATGTGAGAAGTATGTTTTGAAAAATAGAATACAAGGCTCATTCTATATATAGACAGTTTTAGACAGTTTTTTGGGCAAATGTACTCGTCGACCACTACGTGTGGTGGTGACATAATTTTCTTTAGGGGTTTCTAAAAGTAAATGTGTATTTGCAGTTGTCTGATGCACAGTAGGGGGAATATGAGGCTCAAGTGTTTCTGCGTTAAGAAAAGCTCTTTTCACCCTGTCGATGGATACGGTGTCTTTTTTGCCACCAATGTCAAGGGTGAAAAGTTTGTCAGTGCGTGAAAGCACGCGATAAGGACCAGAATAAGTAGGAGTAAGAGGGGCTTTTACAGAGTCTTTTCGCACAAAAACATGAGTCCACGAGGAAATATCTTTAGGGACCGAAGATTTAATGGTCTGTTGACTATGGTGCATAGGTGGGAACTCATTAAAGCTCGCAGTCTGTTTATATACAGAGCTGTATCTGTTGCCGTTAAATCTATCGGGGTCAGCATCTGACCCGGCAACGATAGAAACAATTAAAAAAACAACAACATCGTTTTTAATGCTTCATACACCACCAATACTCTATAAAATACTTCTCTAGGAGCATACGTGGAATAATAATCAATATATATATATATATATATATATATATATATATATATATATATATATATATATATATATTTGTTTAAAAACAGTTGTTTCGTTGTTTGTCATATTACAAAAAATCATTTTTTGAAACTTTTCGTTGCACAAAAAAAATATTTAAAAACATTTGCTTAATAATAGTTCCTTTAACCAACAAAAAAGAAACATCTAATTAATAACAGTTGTTTCGCTTTATTTTTATATATATCTTTTAGTTTTATTCTGTTCCTCTAACTTTTGTTATTTGCAACTTTTCTTGAATTTATCGTCTGCCAGTCTTCGCCTCGGCAACTTGGAAACGTGGGTCGTCCTCTATATAAGTAACAAAGATTTTTAAGTGAGGCCAGTCAAATTAAAACATGTGTAGCTTTCAAAAACCAACATATCACTAAAATGATGAGATTCGTGCATGTTTGTGTTTGTGTTTGTTTTCTCGCCTCAACTCTACATTATTTACATAAGCGCCTCAACTCTACATTATTTACATAAGCGCCTCAACTCTACAGTATTTACATAAGCGCCTCAACTCTACATTATTTACATAAGCGCCTCAACTCTACATTATTTACATAAGCGCCTCAACTCTACATTATTTACATAAGCGCCTCAACTCTACATTATTTACATAAGCGCCTCAACTCTACATTATTTACATAAGCGCCTCAACTCTACATTATTTACATAGGCGCCTCAACTCTACATTATTTACATAGGCGCCTCAACTCTACATTATTTACATAAGCGCCTCAACTCTACATTATTTACATAAGCGCCTCAACTCTACATTATTTACATAAGCGCCTCAACTCTACATTATTTACATAAACGCCTCAACCAGGCACGTAGCCAGACTTCTAACTTAGGGGGGGGGCAAGCCATTTTTAGGGGGTGCAAGGTATTTTTAGGGGGGGCAAGCCATTTTTAGGGGGGGGGGCAAAACTAATATTGATATTCTAATATGAGTGACGTTTTGGTTCAGTGTGTGTGTGTACTAGTGTATAAATATAAATAAGTAGATACAAAATTTCAATTTCTTTTATATAATCTAAATATATTGTTGTGTATTTCGGTAGGTACATGTAAATAACAACATAAGCATAGTAAAGCACATAAAGCATAGTAAACACAGTAATAATAACAAAGTTCGTAAAATAAGGTAGCTACTTGCTAGCTCTACAGAATTCTATTATAATCTTCTATTTATACGTGGGATTTATACCCTACCAATGCTGTTATTTCTTTCAACTTCATCTCGGGTGAAATCTAGGATTTTTTTCTATGTTAATTTCAAAAATGTTGAATGTAACATTCACAATTTTTTAAATTACTAATTGCAACTGACAACAAAAAGAAAAAAAACGTATTTGAGATTCGTGATAAAATACAAAAATAATTTTTTAAACTAATTCCCACTTTCATTTGAAAATAATTTAGGTTGCTAGTATTCATTTCTATCTTTGGAATGAAGACAACACTTTCTTTTATAAATTAAAAAAATATCTTTAAAAGAAGCTGGCAGAACAACAACGTGAATTCATTTTGTGTTTATATTACATCATTTGAATTATAATTATGAAATTGATAATTTATGATATTAAATAGTGTGAATTAACAATATTTAAAAATATATATTTGGTAAGTTGACAAAAAAAGACAGATACACTGACAATCTCTTTCACCAAGCAGTAAACAGGTGAAAAGCATCGAGGCTTTGTTTCCCTCACCACTTGATCTGAAACTAGCGAAGTTATGTTTGAGTTTGAGAACACGTATATTTTTCTTTTTTTTCTTTTTACAAGGTAACATAAATTTAAATATAAATATTTAGATGTTATTATGGTCAATAGATTTATTTTAACTGGTAGTTTAAAATCCGTAAATATTTATTATGGTATCATTAGCATGGACGGCGGCACCGGGGGGGGCAGGTGAGCCCAAGCCCCCCATTTCTTGACTTGGCCCCCCCCCACTTTACGGTCATCAGTAATGAAGTTATATATGCATGTGTTTAACCGCCCCCCCACACTTTTTAGGAGAGCCCCCCCACACACACTTTTATAACTGTGCCGCCGGTCCTGATTAGTACCAGGAATGGAAAATTAAGTTTTAAACAAAATAACATTTAAAGAAGCGTTTTTGAAATCGGAAATTATGTTAAAAATTGGTGGGAGGTCCCCTCTTGGTGGGTGGCCCAGGGCCCCAGCCCCTTGTCCCCTTAATCAGGCCCTGCTGTAAAATATATTACACAAAAGTAAATACTGGTTCATAATGAAGAAGTATAGTTGACTAGGAAATATAAGAGTATTTATATTTATAATATTTTTTGGATCACAAATTTCAGTGGGGTGCAAATGTAATTGCAGGGGGGGGGCAAGGCCCCCCCTGGCTACGTGGGGGGCCTTAACTCTACATTATTTACATAAGCGCCTCAACTCTACATTATTTACATAAGCGCCTCAACTCTACATTATTTACATAAGCGCCTCAACTCTACATTATTTACATAAGCGCCTCAACTCTACATTATTTACATAAGCGCCTCAACTCTACATTATTTACATAAACGCCTCAACTCTACATTATTTACATAAGCGCCTCAACTCTACATTATTTACATAAGCGCCTCAACTCTACATTATTTACATAAGCGCCTTAACTCTACATTATTTACATAAGCGCCTACACTCTACATTATTTACATAAGCGCCTCAACTCTACATTATTTACATAAGCGCCTCAACTCTACATTATTTACATAAGCGCCTCAACTCTACATTATTTACATAAGCGCCTCAACTCTACATTATTTACATAAGCGCCTACACTCTACATTATTTACATAAGCGCCTCAACTCTACATTATTTACATAAGCGCCTCAACTCTACATTATTTACATAAACGCCTCAACTCTACATTATTTACATAAGCGCCTCAACTCTACATTATTTACATAAGCGCCTCAACTCTACATTATTTACATAAGCGCCTTAACTCTACATTATTTACATAAGCGCCTACACTCTACATTATTTACATAAGCGCCTCAACTCTACATTATTTACATAAGCGACTCAACTCTACATTATTTACATAAACGCCTCAACTCTACATTATTTACATAAGCGCCTCAACTCTACATTATTTACATAAGCGCCTCAACTCTACATTATTTACATAAGCGCCTTAACTCTACATTATTTACATAAGCGCCTACACTCTACATTATTTACATAAGCGCCTCAACTCTACATTATTTACATAAGCGCCTCAACTCTACATTATTTACATAAGCGCCTCAACTCTACATTATTTACATAAGCGCCTCAACTCTACATTATTTACATAAGCGCCTCAACTCTACATTATTTACATAAGCGCCTACACTCTACATTATTTACATAAGCGCCTCAACTCTACATTATTTACATAAGCGCCTCAACTCTACATTATTTACATAAGCGCCTCAACTCTACATTATTTACATAAGCGCCTCAACTCTACATTATTTACATAAGCGCCTTAACTCTACATTATTTACATAAGCGCCTACACTCTACATTATTTACATAAGCGCCTCAACTCTACATTATTTACATAAGCGCCTCAACTCTACATTATTTACATAAGCGCCTCAACTCTACATTATTTACATAAGCGCCTCAACTCTACATTATTTACATAAGCGCCTCAACTCTACATTATTTACATAAGCGCCTCAACTCTACATTATTTACATAAGCGCCTACACTCTACATTATTTACATAAGCGCCTCAACTCTACATTATTTACATAAGCGCCTACACTCTACATTATTTACATAAGCGCCTCAACTCTACATTATTTACATAAGCGCCTCAACTCTACATTATTTACATAAGCGCCTACACTCTACATTATTTACATAAGCGCCTACACTCTACATTATTTACATAAGCGCCTCAACTCTACATTATTTACATAAGCGCCTCAACTCTACATTATTTACATAAGCGCCTCAACTCTACATTATTTACATAAGCGCCTCAACTCTACATTATTTACATAAGCGCCTCAACTCTACATTATTTACATAAGCGCCTCAACTCTACATTATTTACATAAGCGCCTACACTCTACATTATTTACATAAGCGCCTCAACTCTACATTATTTACATAAGCGCCTCAACTCTACATTATTTACATAAGCGCCTACACTCTACATTATTTACATAAGCGCCTACACTCTACATTATTTACATAAGCGCCTCAACTCTACATTATTTACATAAGCGCCTCAACTCTACATTATTTACATAAGCGCCTCAACTCTACATTATTTACATAAGCGCCTCAACTCTACATTATTTACATAAGCGCCTTAACTCTACATTATTTACATAAGCGCCTACACTCTACATTATTTACATAAGCGCCTCAACTCTACATTATTTACATAAGCGCCTCAACTCTACATTATTTACATAAGCGCCTCAACTCTACATTATTTACATAAGCGCCTCAACTCTACATTATTTACATAAACGCCTCAACTCTACATTATTTACATAAGCGCCTCAACTCTACATTATTTACATAAGCGCCTCAACTCTACATTATTTACATAAGCGCCTCAACTCTACATTATTTACATAAGCGCCTCAACTCTACATTATTTACATAAACGCCTCAACTCTACATTATTTACATAAGCGCCTCAACTCTACATTATTTACATAAGCGCCTCAACTCTACATTATTTACATAAGCGCCTTAACTCTACATTATTTACATAAGCGCCTCAACTCTACATTATTTACATAAGCGCCTCAACTCTACATTATTTACATAAGCGCCTTAACTCTACATTATTTACATAAGCGCCTCAACTCTACATTATTTACATAAGCGCCTCAACTCTACATTATTTACATAAGCGCCTCAACTCTACATTATTTACATAAACGCCTCAACTCTACATTATTTACATAAGCGCCTCAACTCTACATTATTTACATAAGCGCCTCAACTCTACATTATTTACATAAGCGCCTTAACTCTACATTATTTACATAAGCGCCTACACTCTACATTATTTACATAAGCGCCTCAACTCTACATTATTTACATAAGCGCCTCAACTCTACATTATTTACATAAGCGCCTCAACTCTACATTATTTACATAAGCGCCTCAACTCTACATTATTTACATAAGCGCCTCAACTCTACATTATTTACATAAGCGCCTCAACTCTACATTATTTACATAAGCGCCTCAACTCTACATTATTTACATAAGCGCCTCAACTCTACATTATTTACATAAGCGCCTACACTCTACATTATTTACATAAGCGCCTCAACTCTACATTATTTACATAAGCGCCTCAACTCTACATTATTTACATAAGCGCCTACACTCTACATTATTTACATAAGCGCCTACACTCTACATTATTTACATAAGCGCCTCAACTCTACATTATTTACATAAGCGCCTCAACTCTACATTATTTACATAAGCGCCTCAACTCTACATTATTTACATAAGCGCCTCAACTCTACATTATTTACATAAGCGCCTCAACTCTACATTATTTACATAAGCGCCTACACTCTACATTATTTACATAAGCGCCTCAACTCTACATTATTTACATAAGCGCCTCAACTCTACATTATTTACATAAGCGCCTACACTCTACATTATTTACATAAGCGCCTCAACTCTACATTATTTACATAAGCGCCTCAACTCTACATTATTTACATAAGCGCCTACACTCTACATTATTTACATAAGCGCCTACACTCTACATTATTTACATAAGCGCCTCAACTCTACATTATTTACATAAGCGCCTCAACTCTACATTATTTACATAAGCGCCTCAACTCTACATTATTTACATAAGCGCCTCAACTCTACATTATTTACATAAGCGCCTCAACTCTACATTATTTACATAAGCGCCTACACTCTACATTATTTACATAAGCGCCTCAACTCTACATTATTTACATAAGCGCCTCAACTCTACATTATTTACATAAGCGCCTCAACTCTACATTATTTACATAAACGCCTCAACTCTACATTATTTACATAAGCGCCTCAACTTTACATTATTTACATAAGCGCCTCAACTCTACATTATTTACATAAACGCCTCAACTTTACATTATTTACATAAGCGCCTCAACTCTACATTATTTACATAAGCGCCTCAACTCTACATTATTTACATAAATATAAAGTACTAAAACGAACTTTTAACAATTCTTATTAAAAAAATAATTATGAAATTCACGAAATGCATTTCCGTTTCTTCATAAACAAGTCAGACATTTTATGGCGGGCATGTAAAAATAGTATATATATATATAAGCCGCTTTAAAAGTGTTAAAATTATCATTGTTTATCAGCTATTTAAAATTGGCCGAGCGGTTAGCGACGTTGGATTTAAGTTGAAAAATACTTGTAATCCATCGAATCGCATGACCGGTAATGAATAGTCATATCTCTATGCTGATGAGTCTAGATTAAAAAGGACGAAACCATATACGTACATATGTGAAACAGTGGTTTCAGCGACGGAGTCGGCACCCTAGGGGGCACTGGAATGCATCGGGGAGATCAGGCCCTACGTAGAAACAAGTGGGGATCTGGGAGCTAGTACATATTTTCGACTGACCAGACCTTAATCGCTGTGGGCGCCAAAAAGTCTGAAATTGGTTCTCGTGTTGACGTGGCGATTGAGCCCGCCCGAGAAATGACAATTTCCATGTGTCTGGCGGGCCCCGTTAATCGTAAATACTGGGGGAAACATCAACAGGGAAAAGCAAGCGTGCCAGGCGCTATGTGTGCGGGCGCGGGCGGCGGAGATAGGATCGCCGATCGGGCTGTCACTTTTGATTGTGGCCAGAGCCTCCTCTTCCCGATGATTGTTTGATCTAGATAACGTCAGAAAGAAGCGAACCAGAACACCCCAATTGTCGTACCACACGACGAGAGGAGTGGGGACACAGAAGAAGGGATGGGGGAAAGAAAGAGAGTAAGTCAGCATCGCGCGTACCACACGACGAGAAGAGAGAGAGAGAGAGAGAGAGAGAGAGAGTATGAGTTATACGCTTTTCGTCTTTGTGATTTGAGATGAGAAGGCGATCACAAGAGAGTTAGAACCGAGATCCCGGCCGAGCTGGTCGTGATTCCCTCGGATCCCGAGGGAGCCGCTGCCCCGGGCCCCACCATCGTTTTCCAACAGAGATTAATGTCTCAATTAATACCAACAGTCGTAAGAGTCCACACCCACCGTTTTGAGTAGACAAGTTATATCTCGATTAAGGATTTGCAGTCGTAAGGAGATTCACACACGCACGCAGAGAGATACAATAGTTAGTAAAGAAGCCATTATCGAAGAATAGACTTTGGGTTAAAGTTAAAAACCCACCGTTCATTTTTATTAAATAATTATTGTTATGAAAAGACCTAGCCGTTTGTCGAGTTATTCTATCGTCGAGTTGTCCTGCTAAGTAATCTTGCCTTCACAGAATCACGAAATCGTCATTCAGCAGACCCGGAGGAGATTCAACGCCACCACAGACGACATCACGAGCCAAGGAAAAGGTGTTCACAGTCAGGAAGGATTCCTGCACCGGGACGGTTCTCATTACATTTGATGCCGTCACGGAGTCACAGGGAAGAAGAGTGTGGGGTACCTGTTTGTAGGTGGCGCCGCGACCAGGATATCAAACACCTGTGCGCGAGTGGCCGACTACGATACCCACGGGTAGAAGAGTAAGAAGAGTGTGGGGTCCCGCGTTATACATAGATAATAAACAATAACAAATATTTATATATATATATATATATATATATATATATATATATATATATATACGGTGTGTGTGTGCAGAGTTGAATGGTTTCCATAGGAATCCAAGTAAGAGAGCTCAATGTACTTATTAAGAGAGCCAGTATAAATTTAAATGAAATAAACTAAACACACATTATGGCTGTCCACATTATAAATTATTTCGACTTAGATAGGTCTAATCAGACGCGTACACAGCTACATTTCAGAACTGAACTTCCGAAATGTGGCTGTGTACGCGTCTGATGAGACCCATCTAGGTCGAAATAATTTATAATGCGGACAGTACTAATGTGTGTTTAGTTACTTTATTTCCTTTAAATATATATATATATACAGATCTTATATATATATATATATATATATATATATATATATATATATATATATATAAGATCTGTATGGTTAGGTGTCCTTCCTTGTTTACTTGCCTTTCTGGTACCTAAGGTACTTAAGCTTTTTTTTTAAATGTAACTTTAATTCCTATATAATTTTATTGCTAGCTACCATATCGCAGAATGGTTCTTGGGTGTAGTGTTTGGATAGTAGTAGTAGTAGTAGTAGTAGTAGTAGTAGTAGTAGTAGTAGTAGTAGTAGTAGTAGTAGTAGTAGTATCATCATCATCATCATCATCATTATTATTATTATTATTATTAATTTTATTTGATATGAAATTACCATATCACACGGTAGTCTTAAGGGTAATATATTATTATTATTATTATTATTATTATTTTATTATTATTATTTATTTATGTATATATTAGTGAAATTTTAAGCTGAATTATTTCGACACTTGATTATTGGGGAAATGATAGTTTGATCAGTACCATTGGAGAGCCATGAATATTATAACTGTCCTGTTTTTAAATCTCCGAAACAGTTACATGGAAAACAGCTGATGATCCCCGTGTTTATATTAGAAGCTTGCGTTAAGGTCTCCTGTATTTGTTTCACTGTTAGATACTTAATTTCCCTTTTTATTTTATTTACTTACTATTATATTTTTTATTTATGAATTTTCCAACGAATGTTAAGTCTGCAATATTTTGGATTTAGTTAGTTTCTCTGGGAATTTAAACTGCATTTTCATTTTTTTTTCTTCTTGTTTAAAATAACTCAAAGCTTCTTTAGACTATATATATATAATATATATAAATAAATATTAATTATTACCTAGAGACATCGATGTTTCATGCTTACGCAATATTCAGTGTAGGAAGTTAATTTCCGATCACAAATTGGCCACCGCAAATTAGCTTGGAAGTTAGAGGGAATTTAACTTTGTAAATGCCAAGTCGGCGGGTATTTACAACGAGCAGCGAAGAGTGATCAACAACAAACCGTGTTAGGTCTCGCAATGAAGCTAGTAGTACTGCTTGTTATTAAACTCTCTCAGAGTGCCCGGCCTTAATAAAGGGGGCTAAAAAATAATATTTATAAATAAATATTAATTATTTATTACTTTCAGACATCGATGTTTTATGCTTACGCAATCTTCAGTGCAGGAAGTTAATTTCCGACGGTATATATATATATATATATATATATATATATATATATATCAATGCAAACATTGTTAAAAATAAAAGAATCGTCTGTTTAATTATACCGTTCTTTATTTTTTCAATTTTTCTGGTGGTAAAAATACTGGAGAAAGAAGGATATTTTAAAAAGACGGCGGAGAAACGCGCATAGAACGTTTTTCGCATGGTTCCAGGAAGTCGTTGACAATTTAAATTCAACAACGTGGTCTTTTGTCTGTTGTGGGGTCAATTCATTAGAAAAATTGTAAAAAGTAAAAAAGGTATAATTAAACAGACGAATTTTGTTATCTTTAACAATGTTTGCATAAATGAGAAAATGCTGCCTAAATACACACAATATATATATATATATATATATATATATATATATATATATATATATATATATATATATATATATATATATATATATATATATATGTGTGTGTGTGTGTGTGTGTGTGTGTGTGTGTGTGTGTGTGTGTGTGTGTGTGTGATTTTTTAAGGCTTACCAAAGCATTCCGTTTAGGAGCCCAATCAATACCACAAAAGACTTTTTCATTCAAAGATTATTTATTTATCATTTTTCAAATTAAAGAGTTTTTTACCTACACGTGTTTCACTACCAAGCAGGTCCTTGCTTGACAGATCATCAGGGAAATTAAGTACCTGGAATAAGAATTACAACAACCGGCAATACACAATGTGGTGTTGCTTTAATTGGGGTCACTTAAGAAGGGAAGAAAACATTTTTTAAATAAATTTCCCTGATGATCTGCCAAGCAAGTACCTGCTTGGTAGTGAAACACGTGTAGATAAAAACCTCTTTAATTTGAAAAATGATAAATAAATAATCTTTGAATGAAAAAGTCTTTTGTGGTGTTGATTGGGCTCCTGAACGGATGTCTTGGTAAGCCTTCAAAAAATCACATATAAATGCTCTGTACCCTGTAATCGAGTATCATCGAGCTTGTTTTTATTGGCCTAATCCCGGTCTTCACTGAATAATCTTTTTTCTAAGTGAAAAATCCAAATCTATTTGATATACTCCTATAAGATATCCTTGAAAATATATTGCTAAAAAAATTATTTTTGGAAAAAATCGATGGTATAACATCAGGATTATGTTCCATAAGTTCAAAGGAGCATCTTTGTTTGGAGATTGCTTTTGTAATAGCATTTCATGACGAATCTAATTTCCTTTGTGAATCATTTTTCTTCCTCTGTGTGGTCTTTGGTTTGTACTCATCATATTTATTTACCTATATTTGATCTGTTGTATTCTCTTAACTGAAATAAGAAGGGTCAATATTCGCAGGATGCCAACCGGGTCCCCCATGTTAGCTATCAAAAGAGCCTCTGTCGATCATGATATCAAGATCTTTCTTCTGAGCCCAACGGCTTTCATATTTGTTTTGTGTCATTTTCTCATTGTTTTATTGGTGCATGTGGCAACACCAGGCCCAGACTTATTTTACCTGTGATCCTGTCACGGTGATAGTCTTTAGCTATCTAACATGTAGAAAAACAGTGAACTATCACACGCATTGATCAAAAAGAATGTTGATTACTATTTGTTTCAATGGTCTATAATCCAGAAATCAAACGTTTCCGGACGTATGCTTATCATTTGGCATTTCGTTCGGACATTTTAAAATTCTCATTCAAACAGTCGGTGATTTTAAATTTCAAATACTAAATCTTATAAATTTTTGGTTTTTGTTTTGTATTTTCATTTTGTTTTATATTCTATGTTTTTAGCTGAACACTTTTTAGGGGGTGAATGGGGAACAAATATCAGCCTGCAAGTAATACAAATTCAAAGAAATCTCTCCTGAATCGTCACCGAACTGAAAAATATGTAAAACTGTAAAAAAAGGTTTTCGTCATTCTCTTTGTGGTAATCAGTCTCGCCTCCTCTGCAAACTTTTGCCTTCAGTGATTCCCCTTATACAATTTTCTACTCGGCCGAGGGCTAGACAAAAAGGTCATCGCAAGTCCATTAGCAATAGCCATAGGAAGGGCATGTCCCTTTAGGAATTTGGTATTTTCCTCTTTCTCCGTAAAAAGACAATCGGAATCAAAATGTACGAACATGTCTGTAAGGAGTGGTGCTATTGGTAGGTACCGGATATGGTCACGTGATATCTTTCTACCCGGATATTTGAATTCTCATTTTGTGTCATTTTATCTTTATGTTTTTCCTTGAAGATATGTTTGCATATATGTAGCTATTTAATCGTGGTAAGAGTTAGGCGTGTGTAGTTGTGAATTGTTCTTTTATCTTATATGAGATCAAAGAAAGCGGTTTACACTAGTCGTCCTTGTTTTGACACAGTCGGTTAGCAAGACATGATTAACGAATCGGAATTGGTGGTTAGGGTTAGGGTTAGGGTTAGGGTTAGGGTTATTGAATGGCTGGGCTGCTTTTATTTATCTTCCTCCCACAACGGTAAGATGTGACACAAGGTCGGGAAAATGGGATTTGAAAGGCCAGCGCTCGAAAAGTTGAGCACTCTGGCCTACAAAAAATGCCTGGGCAGCCCCGTCGGCATTCCCCGGTAGGGGCGCCTCAGGCAGTAAGCAATAAACTTACTCCTCCCCCAAAGAGGGGAGGCAAATCCTGGGAGGGTGGACCTCCTAGAACTGCACAGGACAAACCCACAGACCGGCGGAATCAAGCCCCGAAGGACAAGACGACACCGGTCTATAGGGTGTAGTTTTATTTACTCCTCCCCAGGAGTTAGGCGCAAGGCCAGTTTTATCTTACTCACACAAGTAAGATGTGACCCAAGATCGGGTCGAGAAAGTGGGGTTTGAAAAGCCAGCGCTCGAGAGGTGAGCACTCTGGCCATTTAAAAATTGCCTGGGCAGCCCCGTCGGCATTCCCCGGTAGGGGCGCCTCAGACAGTAAGCAATAAACTTACTCCTCCCCAAAGAGGGGAGGCAAAGCCTGGGAGGATGGACCTCCTAGAACTGCACAGGACAGGCGTGCAGTATCCATCGGAACAGATACTACACTTTGATCTTAGCCAAAAGGCCAAGAAGCTGTAGTATTATTTACTCCTCTCCAGGAGTTAGGCACAAGGCCAGTTTTATCCTACTCCCACAAGTAAGATGTGACCCAAGGTCGGGACGGAAAGTGGGGGTTGAAAAGCCAGCGCCCGAGAGGTGAGAGGGTGTAGTATTGGCGGGTCACTCGAGTGCAGTTTTACGGCCGATAAACGTGTGGACACCATCAGCGCTAATGTAAGTGTCAAAATTAAACACGGTAGATTTATAAGAGGGTACACTTTTCCTCTTCACCGTCTGGTTCATACAGCACTCTTTCTTACCCCCCCCCGCTTCCTTATTTCTTCTTGTTCTTCTTCTTGTTCTCGATATTGTTGTTTTTATTATTGTTGTGCTGCCCATATAAGATTTAAACAATTCTAGTTACTCGAGCCAGTTCTTATCACGATTAAATTGCCCATTATTCCCCCACGCATCATCCCTATTCAAACTTTGAATATGAGAAATTACCATTCTATCTAATTTGGGCCTCAAATATTTTTTGCCCGATTTACCAAGCTTTTCTCTTATGAACACTTGTGACACTATAGCTGTGTGCATGTAGATAATAAAAACGTGTATCGGTGTACTCCGTGTATGCATATGCAAATGCCTTATAGGGGATAGTATTAAGCTGACACTAGAATGTTTGTTTCGTTTTACGGCATATCAACCCCTTTCGAGTTATTTAATTCCGAATCCTGTCAAGTTGGTAGAGGTTTTTATGCTTCACATTCTTAATATCTTCAAATATTTATCCATGTCATAAATAGAAGTGTATATGACTTGGTATAGTTTCGTGTCATATCCAAGACGGATTCTTTTTAACACATAGGTGCGACCATGTCAAGTACTATCACTTCCGGTCAGAGTGGACCTGGGAGTAAGGTCAAATAACGGGTGACTCCACACGCCCCAAACCCCCACATTGGAATTTTATCGCCGCAAGAAATGTTATCTCATACCAAAAAAAGATTCTATTTAATCAAAATGTTTAAAACACTGTTCATTTTTTTTAAATTTCTGAATAAGGAAATGCATGTTCATTTTTTTTCTTAATATACAATGATTTTAAGATTTTTCTTACAATCGGTTTAATTTTATCATTTTCCTTAAATGTTTTTTTTGTTTATATTATTCTTTCTTGGTATCTGGTCAATTTTCATTAATTTTCTAAAAAGCCGTTAATTTTCATTAATTTTTCTAAAAAGCCGTTAATTTCCATTCATTTTCTAAAAAGCCGTTAATTTTCATTCATTTTCTAAAAAGCCGTCAATTTTCATTCATTTTCTAAAAAGCCGTTAATTTTCATTCATTTTTCTAAAAAGCCGTTAATTTTCATTAATTTTTCAAAAAAGCCGTTAATTTTCATTCATATTTCTAAAAAGCCTTTAATTTTCATTCATTTTCTAAAAAGCCGTTAATTTTCATTAATTTTCTAAAAAGCCGTCAATTTTCATTCATTTTCTAAAAAGCCGTCAATTTTTATTAATTTTTCTAAAAAGCCGTTAATTTTCATTAATTGTTCTAAAAAGCCGTCAATTTTCATTAATTTTTCTAAAAAGCCGTTAATTTTCATTAATTTTTCTAAAAAGCCGTCAATTTTCATTAATTTTCTAAAAAGCCGTTAATTTTCATTAATTTTTCTAAAAAGCCGTCAATTTTCATTAATTTTTCTAAAAAGCCGTTAATTTTCATTAATTTTTCTAAAAAGCCGTCAATTTTCATTAATTTTCTAAAAAGCCGTCAATTTTCATTAATTTTTCTAAAAAGCCGTTAATTTTCATTCATTTTTCTAAAAAGCCTTTAATTTTCATTCATTTTCTAAAAAGCCGTTAATTTTCATTCATTTTCTAAAAAGCCGTCAATTTTCATTCATTTTCTAAAAAGCTGTCAATTTTTATTAATTTTTCTAAAAAGCCGTTAATTTTCATTAATTGTTCTAAAAAGCCGTCAATTTTCATTAATTTTTCTAAAAAGCCGTTAATTTTCATTAATTTTTCTAAAAAGCCGTCAATTTTCATTAATTTTCTAAAAAGCCGTTAATTTTCATTAATTTTTCTAAAAAGCCGTCAATTTTCATTAATTTTTCTAAAAAGCCGTTAATTTTCATTAATTTTTCTAAAAAGCCGTCAATTTTCATTAATTTTCTAAAAAGCCGTCAATTTTCATTAATTTTTCTAAAAAGCCGTTAATTTTCATTCATTTTTCTAAAAAGCCTTTAATTTTCATTCATTTTCTAAAAAGCCGTTAATTTTCATTCATTTTCTAAAAAGCCGTCAATTTTCATTCATTTTCTAAAAAGCCGTCAATTTTTATTAATTTTTCTAAAAAGCCGTTAATTTTCATTAATTGTTCTAAAAAGCCGTCAATTTTCATTAATTTTTCTAAAAAGCCGTTAATTTTCATTAATTTTTCTAAAAAGCCGTCAATTTTCATTAATTTTCTAAAAAGCCGTCAATTTTCATTAATTTTTCTAAAAAGCCGTTAATTTTCATTCATTTTTCTAAAAAGCCGTTAATTTTCATTCATTTTTCTAAAAAGCCTTTAATTTTCATTCATTTTCTAAAAAGCCGTTAATTTTCATTCATTTTCTAAAAAGCCGTCAATTTTCATTCATTTTCTAAAAAGCCGTCAATTTTCATTCATTTTCTAAAAAGCCGTCAATTTTTATTAATTTTTCTAAAAAGCCGTCAATTTTCATTCATTTTTCTAAAAAGCCGTCAATTTTCATTAATTTTCTAAAAAGCCGTCAATTTTCATTAATTTTTCTAAAAAGCCGTCAATTTTCATTAATTTTTTTTTGAATCGGTTAATTTCTAATATTCTTTCATTTTTCATCTTCCTTTTTGTTAGATGGAACAAATTCTATCAATGAAAGATAGCGTTTAAAGAAGAATAACTCTTTACACTTACGTTATCTCCCTTGATCAAAAAACATTTTGGAAACCAGAGTTATGTGCCCCTGCATTTAGGCCAGACGATAATGGAATAACGAACAGAATTATTCAATAGACGTTCGCTCAGTGATAGACAATTGATTACTTTTTATTGTTGATCTACACAGAATTGTTTTCATCCAAATTATGTCTTCATATTTGTGTCTCACTACTCACAAAATACCACTTTAATTACGTATTAAGATCCCAATCGGGTAATATACATGCTTATGCAAGACCCAATAAGTCAAATAACTCTAGACAAATCAAAATTATTATCCATACTTTTAGAAATAAGGTCTAATTGCAGTTCCTATAGATCACCAAATTGTATTGAGCAAAAATATAAATTTAATTACTCAGTTAAATTCCTCCTCATTTCAAAGTAATTTTTTTAAGTTGTATTTATATTAAATAATTATTATCGTTGATCTCCACAGAATCGTTTTCATCCAAATTATTTCTTCCTATTTCTGTCTTACCACTCACAAAATACAACTTTATTTCAGTGTTTAAAATAAATTATGTAAGAAGAGGTTTTCATTTTTATCATTTTTTTTTTACATATTCATGCTGTAGGGACGACAGAGTTATCTCCCTTTAATAGTATTCCCCTTTTAATATTTAGAGCTGTGCTTGGTTGAGAAAAAGACACGTGACCTGAGATTTGTTCTCACGATATTCGAGAAATCCCCTGATTTTCTCTCTCTTTTCTGCTGGTCCTATATAGAGTGAAGTCGAGCTTATTTTCGGGTTCTACACACGGTTCTACCAGGAAGCCCCAATGCGTCGACTGTAAGTAACCCCTTTTATGTGTTTCACACTACTTCCTTATTTGAGTTACAATTATGTGCGTTCAATTGTTTGGGGACATGTATTAATTGTCTGTTTCTTTATTCTATATCATGCTGTAGTTTTTTAAGGCAAACTTTGAATAAACGCACATCATTTTAACTCACTTCTATGTGTTGTCTTTATTTGCCGACTTTATTTGCGTGCGTTACTCTAATTTCATGGGAAATGCTTATTCATTCCCTAGCAACACTGCACTTATTGTGTGCAGAATGAGATTATCAATGTACCAATCTTAACAATGCAATTACAAGATAGGTTTATTTGCTAACGACACCATGCTCTACTCTCGTCATGTGGGCAAAACGGACGCGTACATATCCAGGACAATTGCTGAATCCTTAGAAAATGACCTCCAAGCTGTAGTAGATTGGGGACAGAAATGGTTGGTAACTTTTAGTGCCGCAAAGACAAAGCTCCTTTCCTTCAATAACTACAAGAAACCTCTTCGACCACCGATTGCCATGGCAAATAACACCCTACCTGAGAGTTCAACATTCAAACTCTTCGGCCTAACCTTCACAGGTAACATGGATTAGAACAAATACATTGAAGACATTGCTAAGGCTACAGCAAAGAAGGTGGGCTCCCTCTACCGTAAACACCTCACACCTGACATTATCCTGTATCTCTACAAAACCACCATCCGCCCATGCATGGAGTATTGTTGCCACATCTGGGCTGGTGCATCATCCGCTAGTCTCTCCCTCTTAGACAAGGTCCAAAAAAGAGTCGCCAACTTAATAGGTCCCTCACTATCCACCAAGCTCCAGCCCCTGTCCCATCACCGCAGTGTTGCATCCTTGTGCTTGTTTTACAAATACTTTAATGGATTGTGCTCCGATGAACTGGCTGCTCTAGTACCCCCTCGACGTAAATACACTAGACCAACCTGACAATCAGCTAAATCCCATCCATTCACTGTAGCGGTCCCCAGATGCCGGAGAGCCTTCTACTTCAATAGCTTTTTTTCTCGTGCTGCCGGCCTCTGGAACTCCCTCCCTGCTCCCTGCTCGTTGCTCCCTGCTCCCTGTTTCTCCGACTGTACCGACAT
Organism: Sepiola atlantica; assembly: GCA_963556195.1. Taxonomy (NCBI): domain Eukaryota; kingdom Metazoa; phylum Mollusca; class Cephalopoda; order Sepiida; family Sepiolidae; genus Sepiola; species Sepiola atlantica. Next base: position 105,001,293 of record OY744529.1, read on the forward strand.
TCAGAAGTTTAAAACTAATGTAAACAGACATCTCGCTACACAGCTCCCAACTTAGGATCACACCCAAAACCGACACCCTAATTCTCAGTAACCCCTTACGTCTACAGTGGCGGCCTGTCTTGTTTGGGGGTGAAATATGTTTTTTAAAATGCAGTTATACCTTTCTTCTCGGCATTAAGATATTAACAATGACGTGCATATCGTGTAAGCTGTCTACGAAAATGATTGGCATCCTCTGTTTATTATGAAAACATATATATCGAAATTAAACGACAAAGGATTTTTTTTATTACGCCAAGATTATTGACATCAAACGGTCCGTTGAATTAATGACATCAAACGACTTGCTATACAGATATTTCTTTACTTTTTTGTCCTTTTAAGAATCGTCTTGTAATAAAACTGAAGACAATTAATTCTAGTCCCAGATATTTGTGATACTGTAAAAGAAAAATATAACAGAATCTTATGAGATTCGTTTTTATTATTACACACAAATATGTGCTCCCTCCAGTCACATATTTTTGCTAGTCTGGGGGTGGGGGGTCTTATAACAATAGAACAGATACTACACTTATAAATTCCACTGAAATCGAGTTTATTTTGTCATTCATTTAAAAATGTCTAGTAACAAAAGAATATGTTTATTGCTCCTTGGCCTTTTATCTAAGATCATTGCGTAGTATATTATGTCCTACGTTCAAGTGGCTACGTCAATCAGACCATAAACTAGTTATGGCCCAATTGAAGTTAGGAAATAGGTCTAAACTAGCCAGGTACTGGAAGTTGAATACTTCCTTGCTGAAGATACGAGACTTCCGGGAGAAGCTAGTGTTACTTATCAAGAGGACTTTAATGGCGGCGGTTACCGGGAGTAAGTGGTGGGTTAGCTTGAAAACTAAGATCAGAAGCTTATCTGTCAAATACAACCAGCGTATCGCACTAGATAGGGCTGAGACGGAAAATCATTTAGAAGAGAAACTAACGTGGGCGGTGGCTGGGGGATACTGTAAGCAAAGAACTAGCTAAGCAGGGCGTAAGACGCGAGGCTAGCGAACGTTATGAAGGCCAAGTAGTTAGGGCTAGGCTAACGTAAGTTTCCAAGCCGTGAACTATGACGCGGATGAGCGTAAGGAAGTTTCACGACGTGGCTCGGATAGATACATCGGAAAAGTCAAGCACCCGGATGGGAGTGCCTTGGAATGGACGGAAGATCTGCGAGGGATTTCGGGAGCATTTTGAGGAGCGCTTCACCCAACTACTCAACCTCCCGGTCCCGGTCAAGGAGTTGAGCACCTATTTGGCTGACTCTTCCCACTTCGATGGGACTGTGAAGACGGTTACGGAGCGTGAGGTCTTGGCTGCGTTGAAACAGGTCGGCCGCAAAAAATCGCCGAGACTTGATGGTCTGCCCTACGAGATGTATTTGAGGCTGTCGCACACATTTGTGCCGATTCTGACTGATGTGTTCAACCATTGGTTTGATGAGGTTTCTATCCTGGGTCAAGTCACCAAGGGAGTGATCACATTGCTGAAGAAGCAGGACAGGCATGGTGGGGAGGAACTAGCCGATTACAGGCCCATAACTCTGCTAAACACAGAGTTAAAGATTAGGGCCAAGATCTTATCGAACCGGTTTCAGGGTGTTAAAGGAGAATTGATTGAACTCGAGCAGAACTACGCTGTGAATGGGAGATCGATTCAGAACAACTTGCATCTGATTCGTATGATCCTAGAGAGAATAGAAGATGACACGGAAGCCGCACTGGTCAATTTGGATCAGCCTAAAGCTTTCGACAGAGTCGACCATCGCTACTTGGACTCTGTTTTAGAGACCGCCGGTTTTAATCCGGACTTCCGCAAATGGATCTCCGTTCTGTATCGCTCGCAAACGGTAGTGGTGCAGGTAAACGGAAAGCATTCGAAATCTTTCGCTATCTCCTGGTCGGTGCGTCAGGGTTGTCCGTTGTCGCGCCTGCTCTACATCCTTGCGTTGAAGCCGCTACTTCGCATGTTAAGGAGCGGAGAGGCAAGTTCGGTCCCACGCGGAGCACGAGCCAGGATCTCCGCGTTCGCCGATGACATTACCGTCTTTGTGTCATGCTTCTGAGACATCGAGAGGGTTACAGAGGCGGTCACACGTTATGAAACGATCATATGAGCCAAAATAAACTGCAACAAGTCAACCGGCCTGCGGTTGGTTGTCTGGAGCGGTGACACCACCTTTCCGGCTCCTTTCTGTGTGACAGATGACCCGGTTCAAATCCATGACGTGTGATTCGGACCGGGCCTGCAGATCGAAGGGAATTGGTCGGAGGTACAGTCAAAGGTCGGAGCGTCGGTTAACACTTGTCTTCGAGGGAACCTCTCCTTAAAAGGTAGACCGGAGGCGTGCGCCACTTACGTCTTTCCTCTCATCCTTTACCGATTGGCCGTACTTCCCCTGCCTGTGAACCGCTTCAATGCCCTCCGGTGCCTTCTGTCCTCGCTTCTCTAGGACAGGAAGGGGCACTGGGTTCGCAGCCAGGTCTGTATTCAACGTCTGTGTGAGGAAAGCTTGAGGATGCCCGACTTGACGTGTCATCGAGACGCCGAGAGACTGGTTTTCCTGAGCCGAATATTGACAAAGAAATCTGCGTGGAACCCCATGGTCGATAGTGCTTTCATCGACCTCATCTTCGATCATCCGGTCGAGGGCCGTCGTAGGCCGAGGGGCGAATCACATTCTGAGAGTGCCGAGCCGCGCTCAAAAAGCTTCCTCGATCCAGTGACCTTTCCCGGCTTTCTACAGGGGATTAGTGAGGGAGCAGCGGATGATCCGTTCGTCGAGTAGTACGGGTGGACGGAGGAAGAGAAGGGATCCACCCCGAATGGAGTTGGGTGCCAGGGACGAGTCATCTCAGCAACTCTGAGTCCTCTCTAACCTGGCGATTGGCTCGGAACGAACTACCCCTCAATGCCATACTACACTGTTCCAGAATGGAAGTCTCTCCCGAGTGTCCCTGTTGTGGCACGCTTTATTCCGGTGCCGCGAGCTCCAGCGGTACTGGGAATATGTCAACGAAGTGACAGCTCGTATCGATCCCGAGCAGCCGCTGCCGTTAAACATAGCTTACGTAATCGACAACGTTTGGCCGCTGTGGGACGGGGAGAGACGAATGGTGTTTCTCGCGGTCCTGGCCGTAGCGTGAATGGTGGTGTGGACGTCACGTTTGAGAGATGACAAGGGTTTGAATATTTTCCTGATCAGGGTCTGATCGCTTTCTTCAAGCACCAGCTGAAGGTCAAGATCAGAAGGGATATGAAAAGATTACACTTCTCGGTTTTTTGCAAAAAGATGGATACAAGTAGCGAGCTTGTTTATACGAAAAAGGAATCAAGTATGAACACGTGCTCCCTGCCTGAGCATGACGCACACGGTTTCTAGTCTGGTTGGACCCCAGCCCTTCGGGTAAGTTTAGCCTTTAATCTGGTCGAGTGAATGAGTTTCCCCCATCCCCTGGTAATAGAAATCCTCCAAGATGCCCACTCCCCACTTTCAATTTTTGTCCCCCTCTCCCAATTTGTATTTATCTTGAAAGGACACAATCCATTCTCCAAACTCCATCGCCCATTTTATTTTCTCCCACTTGGACCCTACTCCCATTTAGAGATTGACCTGCTTGTTTTCTGTTCTGAACAAACCGAAAAACAGTATGCGGTCAAATATTTGTAAAGGGGTGAGAGGGTATTACTCACACAATTTTTTTTGTTGTTGTTTTGTTCTTTCCTCGCTCCTCTGTTTTATTCCAATAAATTTTCTTGTATATATGTTTATCTATGAACAAAAAAAATTCAAATCAGTTTGTGGGATATCTTAAGTAGTTCGGCCTCTAGAGTAAATGCGGTATTGTTGTGACTGAGATGATTCTAGTTAAAAGTAGGATAGGCAATTTCATCACTTTAGACCAAGGATGACCAACGACATGCACACCCCACACTTTTGATGGCCGTGTGCCTAATTTCTTCCGAATGTAATTTTTTTACATTTTGTGCAAATAAATATTTCAAAGTGTGGTATCTTTCCATTTAATATGAGCGCCGGAAGTTTTCATGTAATCATCTCCCTTGAAATTGAAAGTGTTAAAATGTTTTTAAAATGCTATCGTCTTTTTTTTATAAAATCTCTTTAATTAATTGTACAATTAAATATAATATTACTATCGAGGAAAATATTATAAATATATGGAAATGTTTTACTTAGAAGACAATACAATGCAGAGGTGTGACGGATAGACACAAGTTGGAGCAAATAAGACATAATGGTGGAACAAGTTAAATAGTTTCACCAAAGCTCCCTCTCGGGGTAGAGCTTAATTTGTAAGGATATCGCCAACTGCCATTAGCTTTAAGGCATAGCTCATTAGGTAAAACTAATTCGAGCCACGGCAATTGCAATGTTTACATTGAGATATATCTTACATTCAGTCAGTGTCGCATGATAGCGTAGGGGTTAGAAGCGACGGTCAAGTTTCAATCCCGGCTTGAAACAGCGAAACAGTCTGTATGTGGATGACTATATATATATATATATATATATATATATATATATATATATATATATATATATATATATATATATATATATATATATATATATTCAAACACAATGTTACAATGTTATGTAATAGCTGTATCAAGATGGTCTGGTGGAAACTCCGTATGATATAATATTTCGGAAACGCTTCGCTTCTTCAGAACCATGCTCAACTCAAGTTCAAGTATGTATACATTGTATTAGGGTGAAACTATTTAACTTGTTCCACCATTATATGTCTTATTTGCTCCAACTTGCCTTCTAAGTATCACATTTCTATATACAAGTAAGCAATAAACCTCTTATTATAACTATATAATAAAATTTGACAATACCAATTATAAAGGTATATTACAGCATATTAATTTATTAGAAATTTAAAAAATTAAAAAAATATGCAAATGTGAAAAAGCGGGGTTTGTTTGACGGAGTTTAGAGATTCCTATATATACTGTATCGTTATATTTAAGTTTAAAGGTCTTGATGTTAATATACTTAGGAAAGATTCGAATTTATTCATATTTAGATTAGATTGGAATATTAGATTAGCTAAATGCAGTATTCTCCATAATTACGTTATTTATATAAGATTATTCTGGTCATTGTATACACATACATCGAGATAATAAAGCCCTGTAGCTTAGTCACATGACAGGGAGGAATCAGATCGAATGATTGGATAGGCTTTCTCTTGTGTTATTCGTGTCACATGATCCCGTGGCCAGAATATAGTGACGAGGGAATTGCCCTGCCGGACTTCCGAATATAACCCACAACAATACACCTACATAAGTACTTATTAAATGGAGTATTCGCCTACGCCGGATAAGAAAGAGATCAATACTTAATTAGGCAGATAATTATAATTATCATCTGTAAAACCAAGCAGAACATGAACGTATATTATTGAGGTGCGCCCATTCAATCTGAGTGTTTAGCGATGAAAACGCTAAGTGTTTAGCGATGAAAACGCTAATTCAAATTTTGTAGAAAATATATAGGCGTTATCTCCCTTTGGTTGAGAAGTTAGCCACAAGAGGGAGACACAGGGTCAAGATTAAGGCGAACTTTCAAAGAAGCGTCAGCAGCGGAACCAAGTTGAACACTGAAAGAAGAAAACGGTACTTGTAGCTGCAGGGCGTCTCGTTGTCTCCATGAAAAGGCCACCGTGAACCAATACGCAGATAAGTACATTATATACAATTTCAGACTTGACGAACATTTGTCCATTTCACCTTAAGACAAAACCACTAAACCCAAATTTCTTTATTAACTCTGTTCCTATTTATAAATGTTATTACTATCCGGTTAATGCGTGCAAAAATATTTTTTGTACAACTTTATTTGTGTGTTTGTTTGTTTGTTTGTCTCCTTTTGGCCGGGATCAAAGTGCAGTATCTGTTCCGATGGATACTGCACCCCATAGACTGATATTGTCTTGGCCTTCGGGGCTTGTTTACGCCGGTCTATGGGTCTGTCCTGTGCAGTTCTAGGAGGTCCACCCTCCCAGGCTTTGCTTTCTCACCCTTTGAGAAGGAGTTAATTTATTGCTAATCACCTGAGGCGCCCCTACCGGGGAATGCCGACGGGGCTGCCCAGGCAATTTTTAATGGCCAGAGTGCTCACCTTCTCGGGCGCTGGTTTATCAAATCCCACTTTCCCGACCTTGGGTCACATCTTACCGCTGTGGGAGGTAGATAAATAACTTGTTTGTCTGTCCCTTTAAACGACTAATCGGGTAGTCGTAAAAATTGCTACAATCAGCCATACATTAAAGACATAAAAAAGATGGGGTGGAATAGGGGACAGCGAAGGTTTGAAGATAGTACTGATTATGCATGTCAACCACGCGGCCCGTATGACGCATGCGGCCCGTTGCTACACACACTTGCGGCCCGCATAACATATATTTAATATATCCTAATAAATCACCACTAATCAAGGTCAAAGGCCGCTCGAGGATAAGTGTTAATGAGATTGTCAGTTGGATGATGAACAATATAACGAGAGGATTTTAATCGATGAGTGGAAAAGGCAGAATTTGATTACTTAAGAGGACGGCTTCACAAGTATTTGTTAACATTGGATTACAAACGACCATGTTGTAGTTAGCAGGGAAGAATCCCAGCTTTATTGCGTTCCACAGATGGAATATTCTTGGAAAGAAAATCTGTTCATGTAACTTCTGTTTTAGGTGCGCGGGGGAAGAAACGGCCAAAATTGCAGTTTTTATCACTTAAAGTCGATAAACGTGCGTCGTTCATTGAAATAAAAAATTTAAAAAACACGGCGCGCTTTTTCTTGATTCAGAACGTGTCTTTACGTTTAAAACGATATATCATGTGCTATCGATTTTAAAATCAGAAAAGGCGCACAAATACACATATGAGTTAGGTGTGGCCAAAATGTCACTTTTTTTCTAACCGTCATGGAAATAAATTTCAGAAAACTCCATTAATTTCAATGAAACTTAGTGTTATTTTAGGGTACTAGAAAAAGGAATGATTGAAATAAAAAATAAAAACATTTTTATGTTTTTAAGTAACAAACATATTCTGCAATACTTTTATTACTACTTCAATTAGTCGCGTCTGGCACTTATTACAACACAAATTCACTCACGTGACCTTCAGTTTGATATGCCTAGTACAGAGCAGTATGTCAGTCTACAACATTGGCTGCACATATTTGTAATCTCAAACCACTTACATGGTGAGCATTGTTAAACGTCTGACAGTAAAGAAAATTGCGACTGAAGTTATGTTTTCAATGGTTATTAGCTTAATTATGTGGAAAGCTGTCATATGTTCATACTTACTTAACATTCAACGAAAGAACAGAAGAGAGACCATTTGAATCGTTTAAATCCTGGATTTTTCAAAGAAAATATTCTTCTCATCAGAAGGAATAAGTTGATTTTAGAAATAATAATCAACTTCAAACAATTTGTTTTCGCTGTGTATATTTGGCATCAATATATTTGTTTATCCTTCACATATTCCCGAATCTTTATCTTATTCATATATTACCCTTTTCGATATCATGGATCAGCTGCCATTCGATAAACTCTCAAATATTCTTCTGATACTTGTCTTTCACTGACAGCAAAACCGTCGTTTTGGTAAAACAACAAAAGAGAAAAAAAATACTATTTTAAAATATTTTCAATTTTTTTCTTATTTTTCAAAATGTGTCTGGACGAATGGTTTACTTTCCATTCAAGAAAAAAAATTTCAAACGAGAATATTTGAACTTGATTATTATTTCCAAAATCAACTTATTCCTTCTGACGAGCAAACTAATTATTTTCTATAATAGATTCAAATCCTCAAATCTCATAGTTACTCATAATTCTTCCCCCTCGATTAGGTTTTTGGTAGAAAAAACCTTGTGTATGAATTTAAATAGCCGTTTGGAGACTGCGTCTCTGACGGTGAAGGAAAAACATATACATAGGTTTGACAACCACAAACCTTGTCGAGGGGTTAACTATGCACCTATCTGACAACAGCGCTATAACTCAACACCTTACAAACCAACATTCTTGAGCCCGCTCTAAATTCTGAAAACTTCTTGTCGATAACACCTCAATTCTAGAAGACACTACAAAAAAACAAAAACTCCATATATTAGAAGCCCTACACATTAAAACAAAAAAGCCAACTTTCAACAAAATAGATTTTAATAATAGTGACAATATCCTTAAATGTCTCAAACACTAACATAGTACCCAATTAATATAGTAACTAACACGTGATTCCCTGGAAAAAAACTATGAATATAGCACTGTGACTTTTACTGATAACGTACTCGGATTAAAAGCGAGTATGGCGGATACATCAGCCATTTTCTGCTAGAAACATGGAAATACACTAGAAAATTGGATCGGATCAAGACTAAAAAGAAGTTGTCTATCGTATCTAATTAAATATTTTTTAAGGAAAAATGCTACTTTTGTAACATGTAAAAGTGATATCCTCTCTCTCATTACTTTTGAACAGATAGTAGTGATATCCTCCTTTTCGTTACTTTTGTAACAGATAGTAGTGATATCCTCTCTCTCGTTACATTTGTAACAGATAGTAGTGATATCCTCTCTCTCGTTACTTTTGTAACAGATAGTAGTGATATCCTCCTTTTCGTTACTTTTGTAACAGATAGTAGTGATATCCTCCTTTTCGTTACTTTTGAACAGATAGTAGTGATATCCTCTCTCTCGCTACTTTTGTAACATGTAGTAGTGATATCTTCTCTCTCGTTACTTTTGTAACATATACTAGTGATATCCTCCCTCTCGTTACATTTTTAACAGATATAAGTGATATCCTCCTTCTCGTTACTTTTGTAACATGTAGTAGTGATATCCTCTCTCTGGTTACTTTTGAATAGATAGTAGTGATATCCTCCCTCTCGTTACTTTTGTAACAGATAGTATTGATATCCTCTCTCTCGTTACTTTTGTAAAATGTAGTAGTGATATCCTCTCTCTCTCTCTCTCGTTACTTTTGAACAGATAGTAGTGATATCTTCTCTCTCGTTACTTTTGTAACAGAAAGTAGTGATATCCTCTCTCTCGTTACTTTTGTAACAGATAGTAGTGATATCCTCTCTCTCGTTACTTTTGTAATAGATAAAAGTGATATACTCTCTCTCGTTACTTTTGTAACAGATAGTAGTGATATTCTCCCTCTCGTTACTTTTGTAACAGATAGTAGTGATATCCTCTCTCTCGTTACTTTTGTAACAGATAGTAGTGATATCCTCTCTCTCGCTACTTTTGTAACATGTAGTAGTGATATCTTCTCTCTCGTTACTTTTGAACAGATAGTAGTGATATCCTCTCTCTCGTAACTTTTGTACCATATAGTAGTGATATCCTCTCTCTCGTTACTTTTGTAACCGATAGTAGTGATATCCTCTCTCGTTACTTTTGTAACAGATAGTAGTGATATCCTCTCCCTCGTTACTTTTCAACAGATAGTAGTGACATCCTCTCTCTCGTTACATTTGTAACAGATAGTAGCGATATCTTCTCTTTCGTTACTTTTGTAACAGATAGTAGTGATATCCTCTCTCTCATGTATTTTGTAACAGATAGTATGGGTATCCTCTCTCTCTCGTTACTTTTGTAACATATAATACTGATATCTTCCTTTTCGTTACTTTTGTAACAGTAAGTAGTGATATCCTCTCTCTCGTTACTTTTGTAACAGATAGTAGTGATATCCTCCTTTTCATTACTTTTGTAACAGATAGTAGTTATATACTCTCTCTCGTTACTTTTGTAACAGATAGTAGTGATATCCTCACTCTCGTTACTTTTGAAAAGATAGTAGATATATTCTCCCTCTCGTTACTTTTGTAACATATAGTAGTGATATCCTCTATCTCGCTACTTTTGTAACATGTAAAAGTGATATCCTCTTTCTCGTTACTTTTGAACGGATAGTAGGGATATCCTCTCTCTCTCGTTACTTTTGCAACAGATAGTTTTGATATTCTTTCTCTATCGTTACTTTTGTAACAGAAAAAAGTGTTATCCTCTCTCTCTCTCGTTACTTTTGTAACAGATAGTTGTGATATCTTCCCTCTCGTTACTTTTGTAACAGATAGTAGTGATATCCTCTCTCTCTCTCGTTACTTTTGTAACAGATAGTAGTGATATTGTCTCTCTCGTCACTTTTGTAACATATAGTAGTGATATCCTATCTCGCGTTACTTTTGTAACAGATTATACTGATATCCTCTCTCTCTTGTTACTTTTATAACAGATAGTAGTGGTATCCTCTCTCTCGTTACCTTTGTAACAGATAGTAGTGATATCCTCTCTATCGTTACTTTTGTAACAGATAGTAATGATATCCTTTTTTTCGTTACTTCTGTAAAAGATAGTAGTGATATCTTCCCTCTCGTTACTTTTGTAACAGATAGTAGTGATATCCTCTCTCTCGTTACTTTGGTAACAGATAGTAGTGATATCTTATCTCTCGTTACTTTTGTAACATATTATACTGATATCCTCTCTCTCGTTACTTTTGAACAGATAGTAGTGATATCCTCCCTCTCGTTACTTTTGAACAGATAGTAGTGATATCCTTTAACTCGTTACTTTTTTACGAGATAGTAGTGATACCCTCTTTTTCGTTACTTTTGTCACAGATAGTAGTGATATCCTCCTTCTCTCGTTACTTTTGTAACATGTAGTAGTTATATCCTCCCTCTCGTTACGTTTGTAACAGATAGTAGTGATATTCTCTCTCTCGTTACTTTTGTAACATGTAGTAGTTATATCCTCCCTCTCGTTACTTTTATGACAGATAGTAGTGATATTTTCTCTCTCGTTACTTTTGTAACAGATAGTAGTGATATCCTCCCTCTCGTTACATTTGTAACAGATAGTAGTGATATCCTCTCTCTCGTTACTTTTGTAACAGATAGTAGTGATATCCTCTCTCTCTCGTTACTTTTGTAACAGATAGTAGTGATATCCTCTCTCTCGTTACTTTTGTAACAGATAGTAGTGATATCCTCTCTCTCGTTACTTTTGTAACAGATAGTAGTGATATCCTCTCTCTCGTTACTTTTGTAACAGATAGTAGTGATATCCTCATTTTCGTTACTTTTGTAACAGATAGTAGTGATATTCTCCCTCTCGTTACTTTTGTAACAGATAGTAGTTATATCCTCTCTCTCGTTACTTTTGTAACAGATAGTAGTGATATCCTCCTTCTCGTTACTTTTGTAACAGATAGTAGTGATATTCTCTCTCTCGTAACTTTTGTAACAGATAGTAGTGATATCCTTTCCTTCGTTACTTTTTTAACAGATAGTAGTGATATCCTCTCTCTCGTTACTTTTGTAACAGATAGTAGTGATATCCTCTCTCCTTACGTTTGTAACAGATAGTAGTGATATCCTCTCTCTCGTTACTTTTGTAACAGATAGTAGTGATACCCTTCTTTTTCGTTACTTTTGTAACAGATAGTAGTGATATTCTCTCTCTCGTTACTTTTGTAACAGATAGTAGTGATATCCTCTCTCTCGTTAGTTTTGTAACAGATAGTAGTGATATCCTCTCTCTCGTTACTTTTGTAACAGATATTAGTGATATCCTCTCTCTCGTTACTTTTGTAACAGATAGTAGTGATATCTTATCTCTCGTCACTTTTGTAACAGATAGTAGTGATATCCTCTCTCTCGTTACTTTTGTAACAGATAGTAGTGATATCCTCCTTTTCGTTACTTTTGTAACAGATAGTAGTGATATGCTCTCTCTCGTTTCTTTTGTAACAGATAGTAGTGATATCTTCTCTCTCGTTACTTTTGTAACAGATAGTAGTGATATCCCCCTTCTCGTTACTTTTGTAACAGATAGTAGTGATATCCTCCTTTTCGTTACTTTTGTAACAGATAGTAGTGATATCCTCCTTTTCGTTACTTTTGTAACAGATAGTAGTGATATCCTTCTTTTCGTTGGTTTTGTTACAGATAGTAGTCATATTCTCCCTATCGTAACTTTTGTAACAGATAGTAGTGATATCCGCTCTATCTGTCGTTACTTTTGTAACAGATAGTAGTGGTATCCTTACTTTCGTTACTTTTGTAACAGATAGTAGTGATATCCTCACTCTCGTTACGTTTGTAACAGATAGTAGTGATATCCTCTCTCTCTCTCGTTACTTTTGTAACAGATAGTAGTGATATCCTTTCTATCTTTCGTTACTTTTGTAACAGATAGTAGTGATATCCTCCCTCTCGTTACTTTTGTAACAGATAGTAGTGATATCCTCTCTCTCGTTACTTTTGTAACAGATAGTAGTGATATCCTCTCTATCTCTCGTTACTTTTGTAACAGATAGAGGTGATATCCTCCTTTTCGTTACTTTTGTAACATGTAGTAGTGATATCCTCTCTCTCGTTACTTTTGTAACAGATAGTAATGATATCCTTTCTCTCATTACTTTTGTAACAGATAGTAGTGATATCCTCCTTTTCGTTACTTTTGTAACAGATAGTAGTGATATTCTCCCTATCGTCACTTTTGTAACAGATAGTAGTTATATCCGCTCTATCTGTCGTTACTTTTGTAACAGATAGTAGTGATATCCTCACTCTCGTTACTTTTGTAACAGATAGTAGTGATATCCTCACTCTCGTAACTTTTGTAACAGATAGTAGTGATATCCTCTCTCTCTCTCGTTACTTTTGTAACAGATAGTAGTGATATCCTCTCTATCTTTCGTTACTTTTGTAACAGATAGTAGTGATATCCTCCCTCTCGTTACTTTTGTAACAGATAGTAGTGATATCCTCTCTCTCGTAACTTTTGTAACAGATAGTAGTGATATCCTCACTCTCGTAACTTTTGTAACAGATAGTAGTGATATCCTCTCTCTCTCTCGTTACTTTTGTAACAGATAGTAGTGATATCCTCTCTATCTTTCGTTACTTTTGTAACAGATAGTAGTGATATCCTCTCTCTCGTTACTTTTGTAACAGATAGTAGTGATATCCTCCTTTTCGTTTCTTTTGTAACATGTAGTAGTGATATCCTCTCTCTCGTTACTTTTGTAACAGATAGTAGTGATATCCTCTCTCTCGTTACTTTTGTAACAGATAGTAGTGATATCCTCCTTTTCGTTACTTTTGTAACAGATAGTAGTGATATTCTCCCTATCGTCACTTTTGTAACAGATAGTAGTTATATCCGCTCTATCTGTCGTTACTTTTGTAACAGATAGTAGTGATATCCTCACTCTCGTAACTTTTGTAACAGATAGTAGTGATATCCTCTCTCTCTCTCTCGTTACTTTTGTAACAGATAGTAGTGATATCCTCTCTATCTTTCGTTACTTTTGTAACAGATAGTAGTGATATCCTCTCTCTCGTAACTTTTGTAACAGATAGTAGTGATATACTCTCTCTCTCTCTCGTTACTTTTGTAACAGATATTAGTGATATCCTCTCTCTCTCTCTCTCGTTACTTTTGTAACAGATAGTAGTGATATCCTCTCTCTCGTTACTTTTGTAACAGATAGTAGTGATATCCTCCCTCTCGTTACTTTTGTAACAGATAGTAGTGATATCCTTTCTATCTTTCGTTACTTTTGTAACAGATAGTAGTGATATCCTCCCTCTCGTTATTTTTGTAACAGATAGTAGTGATATCCTCTCTCTCGTTACTTTTGTAACAGATAGTAGTGATATCCTCCTTTTCGTTACTTTTGTAACATGTAGTAGTGATATCCTCTCTCTCGTTACTTTTGTAACAGATAGTAGTGATATCCTCTCTCTCATTACTTTTGTAACAGATAGTAGTGATATCCTCCTTTTCGTTACTTTTGTAACAGATAGTAGTGATATTCTCCCTATCGTCACTTTTGTAACAGATAGTAGTTATATCCGCTCTATCTGTCGTTACTTTTGTAACAGATAGTACTGATATCCTCACTCTCGTTACTTTTGTAACAGATAGTAGTGATATCCTCACTCTCGTAACTTTTGTAACAGATAGTAGTGATATCCTCTCTCTCTCTCGTTACTTTTTTAACAGATAGTAGTGATATCCTCTCTATCTTTCGTTACTTTTGTAACAGATAGTAGTGATATTCTCCCTCTCGTTACTTTTGTAACAGATAGTAGTTATATCCTCTCTCTCGTTACTTTTGTAACAGATAGTAGTGATATCTTCCTTCTCGTTACTTTTGTAACAGATAGTAGTGATATCCTCTCTCTCGTTACTTTTGTAACAGATAGTAGTGATATCCTTTCCTTCGTTACTTTTTTAACAGATATTAGTGATATCCTCTCTCTCGTTACTTTTGTAACAGATAGTAGTGATATCCTCTCTCCTTACTTTTGTAACAGATAGTAGTGATATCCTCTCTCTCGTTACTTTTGTAACAGATAGTAGTGATATCCTTCTTTTTCGTTACTTTTGTAACAGATAGTAGTGATATTCTCTCTCTCGTTACTTTTGTAACAGATAGTAGTGATATCCTCTCTCTCGTTAGTTTTGTAACAGATAGTAGTGATATCCTCTCTCTCGTTACTTTTGTAACAGATATTAGTGATATCCTCTCTCTCGTTACTTTTGTAACAGATAGTAGTGATATCCTTCTTTTTCGTTACTTTTGTAACAGATAGTAGTGATATTCTCTCTCTCGTTACTTTTGTAACAGATAGTAGTGATATCCTCTCTCTCGTTAGTTTTGTAACAGATAGTAGTGATATCCTCTCTCTCGTTACTTTTGTAACAGATATTAGTGATATCCTCTCTCTCGTTACTTTTGTAACAGATAGTAGTGATATCTTATCTCTCGTTACTTTTGTAACAGATAGTAGTGATATCCTCTCTCTCGTTACTTTTGTAACAGATAGTAGTGATATCCTCCCTCTCGTTACTTTTGTAACAGATAGTAGTGATATGCTCTCTCTCGTTTCTTTTGTAACAGATAGTTTTGATATCCTCTCTCTCGTTACTTTTGTAACAGATAGTAGTTATATCCCCCTTCTCGTTACTTTTGTAACAGATAGTAGTGATATCCTCCTTTTCGTTACTTTTGTAACAGATATTAGTGATATCCTCCTTTTCGTTACTTTTGTAACAGATAGTAGTGATATCCTCCTTTTCGTTGCTTTTGTTACAGATAGTAGTCATATTCTCCCTATCGTCACTTTTGTAACAGATAGTAGTGATATCCGCTCTATCTGTCGTTACTTTTGTAACAGATAGTAGTGGTATCCTTACTTTCGTTACTTTTGTAACAGATAGTAGTGATATCCTCACTCTCGTTACGTTTGTAACAGATAGTAGTGATATCCTCTCTCTCTCTCTCTCGTTACTTTTGTAACAGATAGTAGTGATATCCTTTCTATCTTTCGTTACTTTTGTAACAGATAGTAGTGATATCCTCCCTCTCGTTACTTTTGTAACAGATAGTAGTGATATCCTCTCTCTCGTTACTTTTGTAACAGATAGTAGTGATATCCTCTCTATCTCTCGTTACTTTTGTAACAGATATTAGTGATATCCTCCTTTTCGTTACTTTTGTAACATGTAGTAGTGATATCCTCTCTCTCATTACTTTTGTAACAGATAGTAATGATATCCTTTCTCTCATTACTTTTGTAACAGATAGTAGTGATATCCTCCTTTTCGTTACTTTTGTAACAGATAGTAGTGATATTCTCCCTATCGTCACTTTTGTAACAGATAGTAGTTATATCCGCTCTATCTGTCGTTACTTTTGTAACAGATAGTAGTGATATCCTCACTCTCGTTACTTTTGTAACAGATAGTAGTGATATCCTCACTCTCGTAACTTTTGTAACAGATAGTAGTGATATCCTCTCTCTCTCTCGTTACTTTTGTAACAGATAGTAGTGATATCCTCCCTATCTTTCGTTACTTTTGTAACAGATAGTAGTGATATCCTCCCTCTCGTTACTTTTGTAACAGATAGTAGTTATATCCTCTCTCTCGTTACTTTTGTAACAGATAGTAGTGATATCCTCCTTCTCGTTACTTTTGTAACAGATAGTAGTGATATCCTCTCTCTCGTTACTTTTGTAACAGATAGTAGCGATATCCTTTCCTTCGTTACTTTTTTAACAGATATTAGTGATATCCTCTCTCTCGTTACTTTTGTAACAGATAGTAGTGATATCCTCTCTCCTTACTTTTGTAACAGATATTAGTGATATCCTCTCTCTCGTTACTTTTGTAACAGATAGTAGTGATATCCTTCTTTTTCGTTACTTTTGTAACAGATAGTAGTGATATTCTCTCTCTCGTTACTTTTGTAACAGATAGTAGTGATATCCTCTCTCTCGTTAGTTTTGTAACAGATAGTAGTGATATCCTCTCTCTCGTTACTTTTGTAACAGATATTAGTGATATCCTCTCTCTCGTTACTTTTGTAACAGATAGTAGTGATATCTTATCTCTCGTTACTTTTGTAACAGATAGTAGTGATATCCTCTCTCTCGTTACTTTTGTAACAGATAGTAGTGATATCCTCCTTTTCGTTACTTTTGTAACAGATAGTAGTGATATGCTCTCTCTCGTTTCTTTTGTAACAGATAGTAGTGATATCCTCTCTCTCGTTACTTTTGTAACAGATAGTAGTTATATCCCCCTTCTCGTTACTTTTGTAACAGATAGTAGTGATATCCTCCTTTTCGTTACTTTTGTAACAGATAGTAGTGATATCCTCCTTTTCGTTACTTTTGTAACAGATAGTAGTGATATCCTCCTTTTCGTTGCTTTTGTTACAGATAGTAGTCATATTCTCCCTATCGTCACTTTTGTAACAGATAGTAGTGATATCCGCTCTATCTGTCGTTACTTTTGTAACAGATAGTAGTGGTATCCTTACTTTCGTTACTTTTGTAACAGATAGTAGTGATATACTCACTCTCGTTACGTTTGTAACAGATAGTAGTGATATCCCCTCTCTCTCTCTCGTTACTTTTGTAACAGATAGTAGTGATATCCTTTCTATCTTTCGTTACTTTTGTAACAGATAGTAGTGATATCCTCCCTCTCGTTACTTTTGTAACAGATAGTAGTGATATCCTCTCTCTCGTTACTTTTGTAACAGATAGTAGTGATATCCTCTCTATCTCTCGTTACTTTTGTAACAGATAGTAGTGATATCCTCCTTTTCGTTACTTTTGTAACATGTAGTAGTGATATCCTCTCTCTCGTTACTTTTGTAACAGATAGTAATGATATCCTTTCTCTCATTACTTTTGTAAAAGATAGTAGTTATATCCTCCTTTTCGTTACTTTTGTAACAGATAGTAGTGATATTCTCCCTATCGTCACTTTTGTAACAGATAGTAGTTATATCCGCTCTATCTGTCGTTACTTTTGTAACAGATAGTAGTGATATCCTCACTCTCGTTACTTTTCTAACAGATAGTAGTGATATCCTCACTCTCGTAACTTTTGTAACAGATAGTAGTGATATCCTCTCTCTCTCTCGTTACTTTTGTAACAGATAGTAGTGATATCCTCTCTATCTTTCGTTACTTTTGTAACAGATAGTAGTGATATCCTCTCTCTCGTTACTTTTGTAACAGATAGTAGTGATATCCTCCTTTTCGTTACTTTTGTAACATGTAGTAGTGATATCCTCTCTCTCGTTACTTTTGTAACAGATAGTAGTGATATCCTCTCTCTCGTTACTTTTGTAACAGATAGTAGTGATATCCTCCTTTTCGTTACTTTTGTAACAGATAGTAGTGATATTCTCCCTATCGTCACTTTTGTAACAGATAGTAGTTATATCCGCTCTATCTGTCGTTACTTTTGTAACAGATAGTAGTGATATCCTCACTCTCGTAACTTTTGTAACAGATAGTAGTGATATCCTCTCTCTCTCTCTCGTTACTTTTGTAACAGATAGTAGTGATATCCTCTCTATCTTTCGTTTCTTTTGTAACAGATAGTAGTGATATCCTCTCTCTCGTAACTTTTGTAACAGATAGTAGTGATATACTCTCTCTCTCTCGTTACTTTTGTAACAGATAGTAGTGATATCCTCTCTCTCTCTCTCGTTACTTTTGTAACAGATAGTAGTGATATCCTCTCTCTCGTTACTTTTGTAAGAGATAGTAGTGATATCCTCCCTCTCGTTACTTTTGTAACAGATAGTAGTGATATCCTTTCTATCTTTCGTTACTTTTGTAACAGATAGTAGTGATATCCTCCCTCTCGTTATTTTTGTAACAGATAGTAGTGATATCCTCTCTCTCGTTACTTTTGTAACAGATAGTAGTGATATCCTCCTTTTCGTTACTTTTGTAACATGTAGTAGTGATATCCTCTCTCTCGTTACTTTTGTAACAGATAGTAGTGATATCCTCTCTCTCATTACTTTTGTAACAGATAGTAGTGATATCCTCCTTTTCGTTACTTTTGTAACAGATAGTAGTGATATTCTCCCTATCGTCACTTTTGTAACAGATAGTAGTTATATCCGCTCTATCTGTCGTTACTTTTGTAACAGATAGTACTGATATCCTCACTCTCGTTACTTTTGTAACAGATAGTAGTGATATCCTCACTCTCGTAACTTTTGTAACAGATAGTAGTGATATCCTCTCTCTCTCTCGTTACTTTTTTAACAGATAGTAGTGATATCCTCTCTATCTTTCGTTACTTTTGTAACAGATAGTAGTGATATTCTCCCTCTCGTTACTTTTGTAACAGATAGTAGTTATATCCTCTCTCTCGTTACTTTTGTAACAGATAGTAGTGATATCCTCCTTCTCGTTACTTTTGTAACAGATAGTAGTGATATCCTCTCTCTCGTTACTTTTGTAACAGATAGTAGTGATATCCTCCTTTTCGTTACTTTTGTAACATGTAGTAGTGATATCCTCTCTCTCGTTACTTTTGTAACAGATAGTAGTGATATCCTCTCTCTCATTACTTTTGTAACAGATAGTAGTGATATCCTCCTTTTCGTTACTTTTGTAACAGATAGTAGTGATATTCTCCCTATCGTCACTTTTGTAACAGATAGTAGTTATATCCGCTCTATCTGTCGTTACTTTTGTAACAGATAGTACTGATATCCTCACTCTCGTTACTTTTGTAACAGATAGTAGTGATATCCTCACTCTCGTAACTTTTGTAACAGATAGTAGTGATATCCTCTCTCTCTCTCGTTACTTTTTTAACAGATAGTAGTGATATCCTCTCTATCTTTCGTTACTTTTGTAACAGATAGTAGTGATATTCTCCCTCTCGTTACTTTTGTAACAGATAGTAGTTATATCCTCTCTCTCGTTACTTTTGTAACAGATAGTAGTGATATCCTCCTTCTCGTTACTTTTGTAACAGATAGTAGTGATATCCTCTCTCTCGTTACTTTTGTAACAGATAGTAGTGATATCCTTTCCTTCGTTACTTTTTTAACAGATATTAGTGATATCCTCTCTCTCGTTACTTTTGTAACAGATAGTAGTGATATCCTCTCTCCTTACTTTTGTAACAGATAGTAGTGATATTCTCTCTCTCGTTACTTTTGTAACAGATAGTAGTGATATCCTTCTTTTTCGTTACTTTTGTAACAGATAGTAGTGATATTCTCTCTCTCGTTACTTTTGTAACAGATAGTAGTGATATCCTCTCTCTCGTTAGTTTTGTAACAGATAGTAGTGATATCCTCTCTCTCGTTACTTTTGTAACAGATATTAGTGATATCCTCTCTCTCGTTACTTTTGTAACAGATAGTAGTGATATCTTATCTCTCGTTACTTTTGTAACATATAGTAGTGATATCCTCTCTCTCGTTACTTTTGTAACAGATAGTAGTGATATCCTCCCTCTCGTTACTTTTGTAACAGATAGTAGTGATATGCTCTCTCTCGTTTCCTTTGTAACAGATAGTAGTGATATCCTCTCTCTCGTTACTTTTGTAACAGATAGTAGTTATATCCCCCTTCTCGTTACTTTTGTAACAGATAGTAGTGATATCCTCCTTTTCGTTACTTTTGTAACAGATAGTAGTGATATCCTCCTTTTCGTTACTTTTGTAACAGATAGTAGTGATATCCTCCTTTTCGTTGCTTTTGTTACAGATAGTAGTCATATTCTCCCTATCGTCACTTTTGTAACAGATAGTAGTGATATCCGCTCTATCTGTCGTTACTTTTGTAACAGATAGTAGTGGTATCCTTACTTTCGTTACTTTTGTAACAGATAGTAGTGATATCCTCACTCTCGTTACGTTTGTAACAGATAGTAGTGATATCCTCTCTCTCTCTCTCGTTACTTTTGTAACAGATAGTAGTGATATCCTTTCTATCTTTCGTTACTTTTGTAACAGATAGTAGTGATATCCTCCCTCTCGTTACTTTTGTAACAGATAGTAGTGATATCCTCTCTCTCGTTACTTTTGTAACAGATAGTAGTGATATCCTCTCTATCTCTCGTTACTTTTGTAACAGATAGTAGTGATATCCTCCTTTTCGTTACTTTTGTAACATGTAGTAGTGATATCCTCTCTCTCGTTACTTTTGTAACAGATAGTAATGATATCCTTTCTCTCATTACTTTTGTAACAGATAGTAGTGATATCCTCCTTTTCGTTACTTTTGTAACAGATAGTAGTGATATTCTCCCTATCGTCACTTTTGTAACAGATAGTAGTTATATCCGCTCTATCTGTCGTTACTTTTGTAACAGATAGTAGTGATATCCTCACTCTCGTTACTTTTGTAACAGATAGTAGTGATATCCTCACTCTCGTAACTTTTGTAACAGATAGTAGTGATATCCTCTCTCTCTCTCGTTACTTTTGTAACAGATAGTAGTGATATCCTCTCTATCTTTCGTTACTTTTGTAACAGATAGTAGTGATATCCTCCCTCTCGTTACTTTTGTAACAGATAGTAGTGATATCCTCTCTCTCGTAACTTTTGTAACAGATAGTAGTGATATCCTCACTCTCGTAACTTTTGTAACAGATGGTAGTGATATCCTCTCTCTCTCGTTACTTTTGTTACAGATAGTAGTGATATCCTCTCTATCTTTCGTTACTTTTGTAACAGATAGTAGTGATATCCTCTCTCTCGTTACTTTTGTAACAGATAGTAGTGATATCCTCCTTTTCGTTACTTTTGTAACATGTAGTAGTGATATCCTCTCTCTCGTTACTTTTGTAACAGATAGTAGTGATATCCTCTCTCTCGTTACTTTTGTAACAGATAGTAGTGATACCCTATTTTTCGTTACTTTTGTAACAGATAGTAGTGATATTCTCCCTATCGTCACTTTTGTAACAGATAGTAGTTATATCCGCTCTATCTGTCGTTACTTTTGTAACAGATAGTAGTGATATTCTCACTCTTGTAACTTTTGTAACAGATAGTAGTGATATCCTCTCTCTCTCTCTCGTTACTTTTGTAACAGATAGTAGTGATATCCTCTCTATCTTTCGTTACTTTTGTAACAGATAGTAGTGATATCCTCTCTCTCGTAACTTTTGTAACAGATAGTAGTGATATACTCTCTCTCTCTCTCTCTCGTTACTTTTGTAACAGATAGTAGTGATATCCTCTCTCTCTCGTTACTTTTGTAACAGATAGTAGTGATATCCTCTCTCTCGTTACTTTTGTAACAGATAGTAGTGATATCCTCCCTCTCGTTACTTTTGTAACAGATAGTAGTGATATCCTTTCTATCTTTCGTTACTTTTGTAACAGATAGTAGTGATATCCTCCCTCTCGTTATTTTTGTAACAGATAGTAGTGATATCCTCTCTCTCGTTACTTTTGTAACAGATAGTAGTGATATCCTCTCTATCTCTCGTTACTTTTGTAACAGATAGTAGTGATATCCTCCTTTTCGTTACTTTTGTAACATGTAGTAGTGATATCCTCTCTCTCGTTACTTTTGTAACAGATAGTAGTGATATCCTCTCTCTCATTACTTTTGTAACAGATAGTAGTGATATCCTCCTTTTCGTTACTTTTGTAACAGATAGTAGTGATATCCTCACTCTCGTTACTTTTGTAACAGATAGTAGTGATATCCTCTCTCTCTCTCGTTACTTTTTTAACAGATAGTAGTGATATCCTCTCTATCTTTCGTTACTTTTGTAACAGATAGTAGTGATATCCTCCCTCTCGTTACTTTTGTAACAGATAGTAGTGATATCCTCTCTCCCGTAACTTTTGTAACAGATAGTAGTGATATCCTCACTCTCGTAACTTTTGTAACAGATAGTAGTGATATCCTCTCTCTCTCGTTACTTTTGTAACAGATAGTAGTGATATCCTCTCTATCTTTCGTTACTTT